>OX578147.1:87978633-88538633 GCA_951213105.1 Amaurobius ferox | reverse complement strand
CCAAATGAAAACGAAAATTCAATTAAAACGACAAATTCCGTGTTACTCCGCGTGAACACTGCGGAATACGATCACGTTAAACATGTGGATTCGTAAGTCCTTCCGAGAGGTTGGTGGTAAGGGAAGGAGGGTACGGTCCCTGTGAATGCCTCCCCCACTGGGTTCTGGTCTAAATTGGGTGGCACTTCCCAACCATCTAAACAGTTATCTTACATCCTTCTGGAAGGTCGGGCGGTCTGGGTCTCAACAACAACAACCTCTTTCTTGGTGGCAAATTTTTATGGCAATGAGTGTGTGTGTATATATATATATATTGGAACCTTATTCCCCAGTACGGACAGCTGATTCACCTGAAACTTTCAGAAACATGCTTGTAAATATTTTACAGCGTAGAATTTATATAAATGAAATTGAAAATCTGTCTGTCTGTTTGTCTCATCATCACGGGAGAACGGCTGAACCGAATTGAATGAAATTCTGTGGGTAGCCTTGAAATAACCCCACTTAAAAATTTAGTTCATGTTTCGAATTTCTAAGACCAGGGGTTTGTCGAGATATTAATTAAAAACCAACAATTAAACCTTCTATAGAGATAGCATTATGCAGACGATATTTTTTCCACCAATTTATTTGAAGAAAATTATATCTCTCAGTTTGGTTGGAGTTTATTGCGCTTATTAGTCACTTTTGAAAATCACAGATTTGAAACATAAATTGAAATGGAAATTCTATCACCATGGTTTAATTTTTCACAGGCTCTTACCAAGGAAAAGTATTAAGAAATCAAAATGGTTATTTAATTATCAGCATTTTATGAGGAAGATTCTTTCTTATATCATGTTGCTCAGCAACGCAATTAAATCAAATGTGTTTGCTAATTTTTATTATTATTTTTTCGATTTGAATAATAAATAAATAGATATAAAAATAAGTCTTACAAATGAACGGTTTGATTTTTCTTTTAATTATATTAATTACAGATTGCGTACATCACTTTCTTTTATTTTGGCAAAGAGTTTTCAAACTTATATATTGTGTTTAGCCAATAAACTGATATATTGTGTTTAGCCAATGAACTCATATATTGTGTTTAGCCAAGAAACTCATATATTGTGTTTAGCCAATAAACTCATATATTATGTTTAGAAAATAAACTCATATATTGTGTTTAGCCAATAAACTCATTTAGCCGATTGTTGAAACAGAATAAGAGTAGAATGGGTATATCTTCTAATACAATTTTAGTGTTTTCATTTAGTATATACAAACGGGATCATGATGTTTTATTCTTCAGATCTGCAAATTCAGATCTACGAATTTGGCGGGATATCGCTAACTTGGCTACTTTTCTTAAACGCTGCCAAATTGACAGAAATGTCGCCAAATTGATAAAAACGACGCTAAATCAATGAAATTAAATTTGTTTTGTTAGAAGATAGTACTGAAATTATGTTTAGGTAGCATTTGTCTGTCGGTCCAGCCGTCCTACTTAGTAACACATTTAGAAATTTTTTAAAATGTCACCAAATTGATAAAAAATTTTGTAAATCCGACCCCGTCACAATACTTTCCTTATACATTATGTATATAAGGAAAGTAAAAAGAGTTTGGTGTATAGGAATTGCACATGATTGTGAATTTTAAGTTTCTTTATATTATATACTCTATACGAAGAACGGGTATGCTGCTAGTATACTAATAAACTTGACTTTCTAGAGGTCCTCCCTATTTGGCAGCGGGACCGTCGTATTTCAATAGCTTTATAGTAAATAAACAACTGCTTGTAAATGAATGACTTCAAATCCTATGCATTTGAATAAAAGAACAAGGCCAGCACTTGGCAGACATCAACACAGGCGACACAAAAGATCTCACAGCTGATGGGAGCCATGCCAAACGGAGTGATGAAGATCTCGTAAAATAGAAGAAACCTTCACTCAAAATCTGGATTTGTTCGGGATGGCTGCCAGGCTGGTAAATTAAAGCGGTCCATTTCGTAAACCAAATCACTTTTATAAAACTGTAAAAACTCCGTGAATAGCAACAACACAAATTTAATACTGTCGACCGGATTCGAAAGCAATAAACCACATCTTCGTCTAGACAAGCAAGAAACGCAATCTTCACTCGTCAGAGCAGAATTAGCAACTGATGTTAGGACAACAAACGTGACTGCAGTAAGGCGATGGAGTTGTCAGAGGAGAGAGGAGAAAGAAAGTAAAACACCATGGAGGAAGGCATAAGTAGCAGGACCATGGAGTTAAAAAGAAGGAGATAAAACTCCCATGGATGAAACGCTTGAAAATGCCATAATGCTTTGAGAATTATGTCTAGGTGTCGTTAGTACTAGTAAAGTAGTCGCTATTGTTAGTTGACACAACAGAAAATCTATTTAATATATATATTTTGTTTGTTTTTTTATTTTTAAATTAAGGGTTCCCTAATTATGACTATAATTAATCAGTATTTTGTTCGTAGTTGTGGGATAGAGTATAGAATAGATGGAGATAAAAATAAATTGAAAAGTGAAATAGTTTAGAATACGTAGGAATATTCTTTGTTGTTTCAGTTCCAATTTGCACTGCGCTAATAATTTATTTTTTACAAAATTGACAGCTTAAATAAATATTTTATTCCTTTCGCCATAGAAATGCATACAATGCAACACTACTTATCTTACCCCAGAACCACCTGAATCATTGTCTCAAACAATATTTGCGCTTTCCTAGTATGGAGTTTTAACTCCATACCTTTACCTTCATGACTATGAAGGAACGGTAAAATGACTATAAATGAACGATAAAAACGGACTATGAATGAACTGTAAAATGCCAAAGAGGAATGGGAACAATGTCAAACGAATGATGAAAATCTCGTAAAAAAAAAGAAACCTTCAATCAAAATCTGGATATATTCAGAGTGGCTGCCAGGACGGTAAATTAAAGCCTTTCGTCTCGAAAATCAAATAATTTTTATAAAACTATAATAAAAAAACATTTAAAAGCAACATACAACACAAAATTAATAATGTCGGCCGGTTTCGAAGGTAATAAACAGCCTCTTTTGTCAGGGTAAACAAGATTCACTCGTCAGAGCAGAATCGGCAACTGATGTTAAAATAACAAATGTAACTGAAGCAAGAAAATGGAGTTGCCAACGACGAAAGGAGGGAAAAGAAGTAAAAAACCATGGATGAAGGTAGAAATAGTAGGACACTATGACTGAACGATAAAATACCAAAATGGAATAGAAACATTCCACAGAGGATTCAATGCACTTGTTCAATGAGTAAAACTACGAGCATAAGTGTCCTATTCAATTAAAAAAATGCAACTAACCGGTTTCCGAAGTTATATGAGTCGTCCAAACAGGTTGTGAAAAATTACAGTTTCTAAACAAGCACGAAAGATAAGTAGCAGAAAATACTTTAGTAAAAATGAAAATTCGAGAAACAGTTAGAAAATTACTGAAGAAAGAAGAATTAGAAGACGGAAGGGAACGAAAACGAAAAAGTGAACCAGAAATTTCCAAGGAGAAGAAAAGAAATCATTAGTAAGGGAGTTTGACAGAGAAGCAATCGACAAAATTTCAAGTAAATCTAATTCAAAAATGAAACCAGGAGTAAAAATCTGATGTGAGCAGCAAATGAATTTCCCTACAGACTAAAATTCCTTTTCTCTTTATTTCTTCAATAATTTGTTAAATTGAGTTTTATTTCACAAAATAAACCGTATAATTATTTGAAATAACACTGAATTTGCACTTTTATACCAATTTTCGTTTTCATTTGGTAACTGGACGTATTCTCAAAACCGGCATAGTAAAAATGCGAAAAAACTAACATATCTCGAGAACGGCTAGTCCTGGTGTAATGAAGTTGATCTGATTCTTTTCTTCGTT
This sequence comes from Amaurobius ferox, assembly GCA_951213105.1. Lineage (NCBI taxonomy): Eukaryota > Metazoa > Arthropoda > Arachnida > Araneae > Amaurobiidae > Amaurobius > Amaurobius ferox. The sequence continues at coordinate 88,534,733 of OX578147.1, read as the reverse complement.
AAAAATTGCGTATGAAACAAGTGTTTAATGGATATATTTAAGCATACGTAAGTTTTTTATTTTAGATTTTGGCGATTTTTGCGGGCCATTTCGTAAAAAAAAAAGGCATGTTCTTTTAACCCCAATCATACCAAAATCTAATCCCCACCAGGGAAATCCACAAGTGACTTAAATATAAAATTTTATGAAATTTGGTTCATTAGTTTGGTTCATTAGAGAACCAGACACAGACGTTACACTAAAAATAGTTTCCTTGTATTCTAGAGGTCCCCAAACGTGTAGCTCCTTCGAAATCTCGAGTTGCAATTTTCGACATGATTCCAATACTTTCCTTATACATTATTATGTATTGTAGGGAAAATAAAACTTATCTTAGCTTCCGAAAAATTAAATTATTTTCCTAGAAGTATCAAATAGTACTTAATAGCATCTTTTACCGTTTGGTGACATGTCAAGTACTCACATCGCCAGAGCTATTCAGCAGGTGACTGATGAAAAACAAGTGAAAAACTGTGACTGGTGACTGACAAGTGAAAATTGGCATTGTTTAAGCCGGATGCAACAATTTTCACTGAGCATACACGCCATGGCATAATAAAACCTGAGAATCCTTGCACAACTGAATTCAGCATCCATCACTTTATTGTCCAATCTTATTAAGAACTTAAAGTTCCCCTTTAAGGACCCCCTGCTCACAAAGTACTCCCAAGAGCACTGCAGGCAAGAGTGTTACATCTCAGATGCTGACAAGCATATGGGAATTTTTTTTTTTTTTTTCGGAAAATTAAGTAAGGTGACAGGTTATTTTTAGTTTCTCATACGCAGTATTGAGAAAGTATTGTTTTCACGAAATTTTTTGATTTCCAAATTTTGATGCCAATACATGTTTTAAGACCTCCTGAACACGTTTTGCCATCTCTTCGTTGATTTCAAGACTGCCTATGATTCAGTAAACAGAAAACTATTAATTGAAGCTATGAGAGAATTTCTAATACCCGATAAACTTATAAATTTGGCTAATATTACTCTTACCGAAACAAAGCTTAGGGTAAGAATTCAGAATAATCTCTCCGAGCCTATTACTGTTTCAAATGGGCTCAGACAAGGCGATGCACTGGCCTGTTTGCTTTTCAATATTGCACTCCAAAAAATTGTGAAAGACTCTAACATCAATACCCGTGGAACAATCTTTAACAAGTCTGTCCAGATTTTTGCGTTTGCTGACGACATTGATATTGTAGCACGCACTCCCGAGTTACTTAAGGAAGCCTTCACATCTTTAGAGGCCGCAGCCAGTAAAATGCATCTAACTATTAATCAAAATAAAACTAAGTATATGCCCTGTGGTAATTATGACTGTCCTTATTTCGAAATTGGGGTTTACAAGTTTGAAACTGTAAGCAACTTCAGATATTTAGGATCTGAAGTTAATACTCTCAATGACATTATGCCCGAAATTCGTGGTAGATTTACAGCTGCTAACCGATGTTTTTTCGGCCTTAAAAGGTACTTAAAGTCTGACTTCATCAGCAGAAAAACGAAGATTATAATCTACAAAAGTTTAATCAGACCCATTCTTACCTACTCTGCTGAGACTTGGGCAATGACAGAAAAAGTTAAAGATATCATTTCTGTTTTTGAGAGAAAAATCTTGAGAGGTATTTTTTGGGGCTTAAATTGTAACAACATCTGGAGAAGAACTAACTCTGAACTGGAAGTCTTTTAAAGAACCAGATATAGTCAATTACATCACGATTCAGAGAATTAAATGGGTGGGTCACCTGTGCAGGATGGCCGAAAGCCGTACAACAAAAAAGATCTTTTCGGCCAGACCATTCGGCACCCGTAAAAGAGGAAGACCTAAACTCAGATGGCTTGACTGAGTGGAAAAGGACTTTAAAATTTTAAAAGTTTTGAACTGGAGGTCTTTGGCCAGGGATAGGGGGGCCTGGAGTTCTATATTGCGGAAGGCAAGGGCCCATTCTGGACTGTCAGGCCACTGAAGAGAGAGAAGAGAACACGTTTTGTTTATTTTTGGAGTGATGTCCGCCTGGCTGATGTCTGCGGTCGATTTCTTGTGTACACTATAGCAGCCGCAAATATTAATAGATTTTCACGAAACTTTATGTCCGGCTTTGTTATCAAAACATCTAGAACCGGATAGAATTTTTTTTTTTTAAATTCGAACGAAAACTTCGAAATTTTATATTTTTTTAACATTGCAACATAGGAAAAGAATTTGACATAATCATGCATAAATGGGTTTATTTGCGACAAAATGAGCACAAGATTTAATAGTTTCAATCACTGTTGTAAAAAATAGCCGGGATACAATTATTTTGTTTGTGACATTGTTATCATCCCTCGGGGGGGGGGGGGGAGATATCTTCACAGGGGGTACATTGTCAAGTATAACATCAATTGAAAGAGTTTTGAAAGCCCTTTAAAGTGAAAAGTAACACACTATAGTTGTACCGGCCGGCTAATCGGTTGCTCATGTCCCTGTTGACGAGCCGGTCGGCCTGGGTCTTCAACACTATAATTGTAATCATTTTGACCCATAATACCGATGTTTCAATTTTTCTTGTAAAATTTGAAAAAAAAAAGAATTACTAAAAAATGGATCCTAGTATGAAAAAGTCGAGTTGAGCCACACTGCAGCTAATTGAATCCGCTATGTGTTGGACGCATCATAATTTTTAGCATAAATTCCGGAACAGTATGCAGTACAGCACCATCTCAGACATATTTCAATGTAAGTCAGAGCAGTTGTTCAAAAACATGAAAAAAAATTTTTTTTTCTTTTTCTTTTGGCCCAAACCGTTCGATTTACCCAAAGTTGTAAGTTAATTATTTGGACTGCCGGGAGAGCCACCCAAGTTAGATCGGAACGTAATGGGGATTGGAGACACAGGGACAGTACCATGCGTGAAGTCTTCATTTGCACCTTATTTGCACCTTATTTGCACCGACAGGGGGAACACATGGATACCACTCGTATAGGGGGTCGGCGAGGCCACTCGAATAAGCCCAGGCCCCTATTCAAGAGGGGACCGTGGAAGATATGAAAGATTCACAAAGAAGGTAAAATCAAATATAGAGGGCCCATGAAAATTCGTATAGGATGGCCTACAATTTGCATAGGCGACTCTGTGGGAGGAGTCAATTTTACATAAATTATCCGTTTTAATAAAGTCAACAGGGTAAGAATAGCTCAGTGTTTAAAGCAATGAGATCGCATTCGCGGGTGAGACAGACCAGTAGTTAGCGCGCGGGAATTGCAAGCGGACGACTCGAGTTCGATTGCCGAATCTACCCAACTGACCTCCTTCGTCAGTCCTTCCGGGAGGTTGGTGGTAAAGGAATGATAATGCAGTTCCTATAGATGCCACCCCAACTGGGCTCCGGTCTAAATTGGGTGGCACTTTCAGCCCGTACAAACAGTTACCTTACACCTCTAGATCGTTAGAAGTTGCCTTCTTCTGTTAGAAGTTGAGAATCGACAGACGGGGCCTGATGTTTGATCCGTTTTGTCGCGGTTCTCTCGGCTTTTGTCCTCGCTGCCGGCAACGACTGTATCCGGGCACGACTGTGTTCTTGCGGTGGCTGGAGGGGCTGGGCTTGGTCGTGCTGGGTTGTGGTCCTTCACCCCGTCAGCGATCAATCGGTGTGCCGAGTGGCCCAGAATTGCTGTCGGAACGACGTTTGTCATCCGTATACCTTCGGGTGAGCAGGATTCTCTTTTCGATTACACCTTTAAGTCGAACGGTCTAAGTCGAAGAAGAAATCGAACTTGGAATACCTGAGTTCGAATACCAACGCTATCCATGTCTATCCATCCCTACCCATGTCTATGCGGAGTAGGGGCACAAACAGGAGCAGGATAATCGAATAGCAAAAGCAAGCAACGCTTAAGGACCTTAAGCCCGGAAGGGGGTGCCTCAAGAAAAATCAAGATATTCACCAATCACCATCATAAAAAAAATCTCATGTGGGCAGCACATGACTTTCCTTACAAAATGCAATGAATATACTACTTTTACAGTCAAAAAATAATGTATAAGATCCACGGTACTGTGTTTTTATCGTTAAATTGTACATTTGACGATTTTCTGGATGACAACATGTAAAACTATTTCAAAATACCCAATTAACTTATATTTCGCACAACTCTAAATAAACAATTATCAATATTGATAGCATCCTCAATAAGCGATATAATCCATATATTAAAATATTTTAATAATTAATTCTCCAATTAGGCGCTATTTTTGAAATTTTGACGATCTTTTTGTCAATCTGGGACGAAATAGGACGAATTTAATTCGAAAATAGTCAAAAATACATATACTCGACAATAAGTTTTCCTGTTGTGCCAAATGGGAACAAACGGAACTGTTACGACACCTTAGCGACACCTAGAAAAAATTCTCAAAGCCATGGAGGTAAAGTAAGGAGTTAGAACTTCATATGAAGAAAACGCCAATATCGTTTGAGATACAATAATTCAGGTGGCGCTGGGATAAGATAAGTGGCCCTGCATTGCATGCATTTCTGTGACGAAAGGATTAAATATTTATTTAAACTGTCAATTTTGTAAAAACACATTATTAGCGTAAAAATGCATTAAAGTAGAGCTGAAATAATAAAGAATATCTCTACGCATTCAAAATTATTTTACTTTTCAATTTATTTTTATCTCCCTATATTCTATACTGTATCCTAAAACTATTAAAAAAAATCTGATGTGGGCAACACATGACTTTCCTTATATAATGCAATGAATTTACTACTTTTACAGTTAAAAAAAAATGTTATTCTTAGAGTAGATACTTATATTCTTTCCAAGATATTGAATTTTTTTCAATTAGTCGTCATTTTCATTGATTTAGCGTCATTTTTATCTATCTGGCGAGATTTTCGTTAATTTGGCAACATTTAAAAAGTCGCCAAGTTGGCGGCATTCCGCCAAAATTGTCGCCAAAATCTCGCCAAGCGTTATGGACGGAGAAATAAGATATTCTTATACCAGATAAATGACTATTGGCGTTCAAATACAAAAGTATTACTCAAAGTATCTTTTCTCATGAATGGAACGAGCTAGATCCACGAGAATGATGTCCCCAAATTTATCACAGGATATCACATATGAAAAGCGAACATGTTTCTCAACAGTTAATATATTTTTTTAATTTATGAGATTTTTTGATAAATTTATTTGAAAAATATGCAATATCTCGATAACGAATCATGCTAGCGTTCTAAAGTTGGTGTCAATCGTTTTCTAAGGGAAAATTACACAAGAAATGTTTATTTGCGTAACTTTATTAAAGGTTTTGAATATTTGATGATTTTTTTTTAAATTTCACTCGAAAATGTAGGGGGGTTCAGAACATTCGATTGCGTTTAAAAACAATAGGTTTCCAGTATTCACGGATTGTGATTTTTGTACCAAATTTCATTCGAATCGCTCCATTCGTTCGTGAGATATCGTCTCCACAGGCTCACTGACACACACACACACACATACACAGACATCACTTCAAAAATATTCGATTCGTGATCAGGGATGCTTGAAATGTGCTCTCCCGTCGAAAACTCGAATTCGAATTTTCGACCCCTTCACAATACTTTCCTTATACATTATGTATATAAGGAAAGTAATAAGGAAAGTAATAATGGTTAATTATACTCATAATTAGGGAACCCTTAATTGAAAACAAATTAAAAATACATATACTAAATACTACGCCTTTCTGTAGTGTCAACTAACAATAACAGCTACGTTACTAACACTAGCGACACCTAGATATAATTCACAAAGCATTATGACATTTTCAAGCATTTCATCCATAGGAGTTTTATTTCCTTTTTTCCAACTGCATGCTCAGTATTGTGGTATTTTCAAGCTTCTCATCCACAGGAGTTCTATCTCCTTCTCTCTACCTCCATAGAATTAACAATTATAAATAACCCTTTGTTAATTCCATGAAGGTAAAAGTAACATTTCTAACTCCATAGTTAATTCATTGATTCACAATTGTTATAACCACGGAGGAGGAAATATATCTCTAGTTCTTTTAACATCTTTATCTTCAACATTCTGTCGGAATGACCGATAACCACAAAGTTTATTTACATTTGAAAGTTATTTTCGGTGTCGTGTTTGTTGGATGATTTAGAGCAAAATCCGTACTTGATATGTGGTTGTAAGCTGTACCCGCTCTGCTGCAGTAGCTAATTTCAAGTTCAAGTGTACTAGGTAACGTTATAGTCTAATTTAGAAATAAATATCTATAATTTTTTATTTAAAGTCCTTTAATAATTTATCCCACGCTCGACGATATTTCCGGGTACGAGTTTCGGGTCTCTCATCCAGCACCTTTTCTCAAACTCAAGGCAATGCGTACTTCGGGGCACCCCTTTTCAGAACTTCACTTTTATGTCACTCTACTAAGTGGTCGTACGTATCATAATAAGGGGGTCAATGTGTTTGTTTGTATCAGAGAAAGGCAAATTATAGCCCGCAAGCCAAATACAGCCCACCAACGTGTTCAACGTGGCCCACACAGCAAAACTGGATTTTTATAATGCTATGCCAAAATTAATATTTCCAAACTTGGTCAATTATGCCCCAAAATATATGGTAATGTTTGCGTCGTTGTATTCATGCGAGCAAGTGTTTTCAACCATGAAGCTTGGGAAAAGTGATTTTGTAAACAGACTTACTGATGAGTATTTTTCTTCTCTCTTGAGAATCCACAGTTTCGCTCACCTGACACGCCACCATTTTAAACTTTCTGAATGAACTTAAAAATAATTTATTAAGTATTTATCATTCTTTTGTATTTTAAGTGTTTAGACCTTTTTTTTAAAATGAATTTTGAAGCCAAAATAATGAATATAAGTATTTGACTCACCAAAATATTTTATTTTCTTATTTGGACCTCCTGTAAATAAGTTTGTACATCCCTCGCTTACACAATCAAGAATGACCTTGGCAACAACACTGGATCTTACGGTAATATATAATGACTAATGTTTTTAATTTTATACGTAGATATTAAACTTAATGCATCTCACAATAACAATTGGTCAAACCGACAACCCAATGCCTCCTGGAATGCGTCCATTTATGCCATTATCTATACCACTTCGGCCGTGTAAGGAATTACCTAGAATTATCTTATTTTCCCTCTTTGAAACAAGGACAAAGAGCAATGACAACCGTATATCTCTGCTACCGCACCATATTTTAGCTCAAGTCAGAACTATACACGTCTTCTTCTTCGACCCAGACCGTCCAACCTACCCGAAAGTAAAAGGTATCTGTTTGGACGGCCGGAAGGTGCCACCTAATTTCGACCGGAACTCATTGGGGGATGCATCCACAGGGACCGTACCCTTCTTCCCCTACCACCAACCTCTCGGAAGGACTTACGGATCCAAATGTCTAACGTGATCGTACTCCGCATGAACACGGCGACAGTTTGGGCAGAGGCTGGAATCGAACTCGGGTCGTCCGAGTGCAATCCCCGCGCACTAACCACTAGGCTGTTGCGCCCCTATCTATACACTTCTTGGACTAATTTCATTTCAAATTAACAATAAAAGAAAAACAAGATTCCAACCATGGCTTCCTGAATTGAACCCAATTGTGACATACTCGCTACACCACTCAAGCCCTGTTAGGAATTACCTAAAATTACCTCACAAATTTGAATATATCTCGATCTACGACAACGGCATGAGCGACCGTACGTCAGTAAGGAGTGAGGAGGTTAGTTCATCCTTGTCAACCCCTTCTTTGAATAAATTTAAAATTTCCTTTGCAGAAAATCGTGCAAAATTTTTATATACAAATTATATATTAGTGACTTTCAACCACCTCAGCGATTCAAACAACCTGCAATTTGAAGCAGGTGAGTTTGGGGAGGGGGGAGAGAGAGAGATCGATCGAACGGAGCGCACGTAGTGAGAATTAATTCAGAAGTCACGTGGGGGACCCTGATTCTGTCGTAAAGTGCTTTTAAGAACGGGATGCACCTCCCTTCCCGTATCGCACGCGTCCGTTCTAATTAAGTATGCACCGCTGTTGTAGCCCGCTGCTAATTCTCCTGCTGATTCACTATTAAATTTTCACTGTTAAAGTCTGTTCACCGGTAGTTACGAGGGCGAAGTGTCTCGAACGACGTTCAAAAGAAATTGAGATGTCTCAATTTTTAGATAGTGTCTCTTAAAGATTTCTAACAACCTGTTGTAAAACTGACATTGAACATTATTGCGCTAATATTGGTATCAGGGCCATAACCAGAAACGAAATCTGAGAGGGACTAGAGTGAAATTCAAGGGGGGGGGGGGGGAGGGGCTCAACAGTACTGAAGGAAAGACACACGAAAAAAATTGGGGGGATGCACTAAAATATTAAATTTAAATCTTCAAATAAATCGCTGTATTAAAAAAGTTAGTTTAATCATAACTAAATACAGTATATCATATGAGAACTCTACTCATCAGGTATAGCATAATAATATATAACTCTATATAGTTAAGCTCTAGAGTTATACATTCTAGCGTGTAATATATTATCAGTGGATAATGCATAACTCTAGAATGTCTAACTGTGAAACTCTAATTTTTGAAACTTTATTGAATATTTTAAAAATAATTATGTAAATAAATTTATGATCATCAATATAATCAGAAATTCAGGCACTAAAAATTCTTATTTCTGTACTATACAAAACGAAGTAATTTACAAAAAAAATCTGAACGCGCAGTTTTTCGTGTAAATATTGAATGACATGTTGTATAAAATTTCATACCATTGCTAAAAATTCAATATTTTTATCGGGGGGGGGGGGGGGGGGACCACTTCTTGGGGAAGGCTCATCCCACTCTGGCCCCTGCCTGGCTACGGCACTGATTGGTATGCAAGCAGCGAGGTGGAAGACAGAAAGGATTGGGGGTGAAATGTAAAGACAAAAAACATAATTTTTTAAAGTACCTTCTTTTTTTAGATGTATATAACTTAAATCCTTGCATGAAAGATGCATTTATTTAAATGTATGTAATTTAAATACATGAAAGACAATGACATAGAAAATTTAGATTCTAGCTACTTCGATTCTCGAGTTATTCTCCAAAAACGAGTACATTACTTTGGCTAGCGCAAGACAGGCTGTCCCTATAAGATTCTGTTATAAACGAATTCAAATATACCACAAAAGACAATGGCATACTAGATTTGGAATTTCTAGCTACTTCGATTCTCGAGTTATTCTACAAAAAGGAGTACATTACTATGGCGAGCGCAAGACGGGCTGGCCCTATAAGATTCTATTATAAACGAATTAAAATTTACCACAAAAGACAATGACATACTAAATTTGGAATTTCTAGCTACTTCGATTTTCGAGCGCAATACAGTATGTTCATTGTAAAACTGACATTAAACATACCATATTGCGCTAATATTGGTATGTATGCAGCGAGGTGAAAGTCAGAAGGGATTGAGGACTAACTGTAACAAATAAAGCCAAAAAATATGGCTTTTCAAAGTACCCTCTTTTATTAGTTGTATGTAACTTAAATCCATGCATGAAAAATGCATTTATTAAAATGTATGTAACCCAAATGTATGAAAGACGACGACATAGAAAATTTGGATTTTCTATCTACTCCGGTTTTCGAATTATTCTATGAAAAAGAGTACATTACTATGGCGAGCACAAGACGGTCTGGCCCGATAAAATTCAAGTACAAAAGAATTAAAATATACTACAAAAAAAATGATATACTAAATTTGGAATTTCTAGCTTCCGATTTTCGAGTTATCCCAGAAGAGTACAATCCTATGGTGGGCTCAAAGCGGGCTAGTTCGATAAAGTTCAAAATCCAAAGAATTAAAATATACTAAAAAAGACAACGACATATTAAATGTGGACTTTCTAGCTGCTTCGGATTTTGAGTATAAAACGATTTCATTCCAACGACGGGTCCAGGACGGGCTAGCCCGATAAGGTTCAAAATCAAAAGAAATAAAAGTATCACAATAGACAATAACATACCAAATTTCATGTTACTGTGATAAATGCAACCTGATTAGTTAGAGCCTCAAATACTTGAATCTCAATGACAGACAAACCAGATCAAGTTAAATGAGAGAGAGTAAAAAGAAACAATTTTAAAATTACAAATATGAGATTTAAAAAAAAATTATGTATGGAAAATATTTATTGTATATCAATTGTAAAATTATGTATGAAAAATATCTATACTTCTATGTTATCGAAAATATCTATACTTATTTATGTATGGAAAACATCTATACTTATTTATATATGGAAAATATCTATTAATATATCTATTGTAAAATTATGTATGGAAAATATCTATACTTCTATATTATAGAAAACATCTATACTTATTTATGTATGGAAAACATCTATACTTATTTATGTATGGAAAATATTTATTGTATATCTATTGTAAAATTATGTATGGAAAATATCTATACTTCTATATTATGGAAAATATCTAAACTTATTTATGTATGGAAAATATCCATTGTATATCTATTGTAAAAGTATGTATGGAAAATATCTATCGTATATCTATTGTAAAATTATGTATGCAAAATATCTATACTTCTATATTATGGAAAATATCTATACTCATTCATGTATGGAAAATATCTATTGTATATCTATTGCAAAATTATGTATGGAAAATATCTATACATCATGTATTTTCTTAAATGATAAAACTATTTTTTACCTACACCAATTTTTATTAACATCGCATCACCCCTCTTTCTACTTCGGTTTAACATCTTTGATAGATTCGTTATGGGCTAGCCAGAGCTCATATAGCGTCTGGAATTAAAACTCGGCTTCTGGAATTGAAACTCGGCTTCTGGAATTAAAACTCTCTCGGCTTCTGGAACTAAAACTCTCTCGGCTTCTGGAATTAAAACTCTCTCGGCTTCTGGAACTAAAACTCGGCTTCTAGAATTAAAACTCGGCTTCTGGAATTAAAACTCTCTCGGCTTCTGGAATTAAAATTCGGCTTCTAGAATTAAAACTCGGCTTCTGGAATTAAAACTCGGCTTCTGGAATTAAAATGCTCTCGGCTTCTGGAATTAAAACTCTCTCGACTTCTGGAATTAAAACTCTCTCGGCTTCTGGAATTAAAACTCTCTCGGCTTCTGGAACTAAAACTCTCTCGGCTTCTGGAACTAAAACTCTCTCGGCTTCTGGAATTAAAACTCTCTCGGCTTCTGGAACTAAAACTCTCTCGGCTTCTGGAACTAAAACTCTCTCGGCTTCTGGAATTAAAACTCGGCTTCTAGACTTAAAACTCGGCTTCTGGAATTAAAATGCTCTCGGCTTCTGGAATTAAAACTCTCTCGGCTTCTGGAACTAAAACTCTCTCGGCTTCTGGAATTAAAACTCTCTCGGCTTCTGGAACTAAAACACTCTCGGCTTCTGGAATTAAAACTCTCTCGGCTTCTGGAACTAAAACTCTCTCGGCTTCTGGAATTAAAACTCGGCTTCTAGAATTAAAACTCGGCTTCTAGAATTAAAACTCGGCTTCTGGAATTAAAATGCTCTCGGCTTCTGGAATTAAAACTCTCTCGACTTCTGGAATTAAAACTCTCTCGGCTTCTGGAATTAAAACTCTCTCGCTTTTCTGGAATTAAAACTCTCTCGGCTTCTGGAATTAAAACTCGGCTTCTAGAATTAAAACTCGGCTTCTGGAATAAAAACTCTCTCGGCTTCTGGAATTAAAACTCTCTCGGCTTCTGGAATTAAAACTCGGCTTCTAGAATTAAAACTCGGCTTCTGGAATTAAAACTCTCTCGGCTTCTGGAATTAAAACTCGCTCGGATTCTGGAATTAAAACTCGGATTCTGGAATTAAAACTCGGCTTCTAGAATTAAAACTCGGCTTCTGGAATTAAAATGCTCTCGGCTTCTGGAATTAAAACTCTCTCGACTTCTGGAATTAAAACTCTCTCGGCTTCTGGAATTAAAACTCTCTCGACTTCTGGAATTAAAACTCTCTCGGCTTCTGGAATTAAAACTCTCTCGGCTTCTGGAATTAAAACTCTCTCGGCTTCTGGAATTAAAACTCTCTCGGCTTCTAGAATTAAAACTCGGCAAAGGAAAATAGAAGAAATGAAAAGAGGGCGGATGAAAGAAGAAAAACTACAACTAGAAATGAAAACTAAAAAGTAATATATATAACAAAACATATTTATAAAATATTTTAAACATAATTTTTTTATAAATATTTTTATAAACTAAAAAGTATTATGTATAACAAAGTAATATACATATAACAAACGATTTTATTTTATGTCACAAATGACCAAGAATGCTATGATAGCTAAAAATTATCTTTTTTACTTTTTAGTGTGTTTCTATAAAACGGTATAACTTAAAAAGTTTTCTTTTAATATTTTATTTTATACTTTTTAGTCTTTTACGATTTTGTAATCAATTTTTCATCAGATATCAAATCAAACCTTTTTCACGATAAATTGGCTCGATAGAAGTGGGTCAAAGATTTATTTCCAGATTTACACAAACAAACAAACAGAGAAACCGAACTAAAGAAAACCGTGTAAAAAACATGAGAAAAAAAACAAGTTATCGATGTCCTTCTCTACACAACAATGGCGCGTGGAAAATTAGAAAATAAATTTTAATTCTCTACTTTTCCCAAGCGACTTAATAATTTTTGCTCTCATGTATAGATTAAAGAACTATGATGTACATTTTTTTCTGTTAATTAGAATTATTTTTTTAATACTTGAAATTTAAATTGTTCTTCAATTAAAGCACAATTAAATGTTTTGAAATTTATAAAAACTCGTGAAATGAGGGAGTTTGAATAGTGTGAAAATATTATTTTAGACTATACTTTTATACAAAAAATTCTATTTGGACGCAACTTTTAAAAAAGTAGATCGCAGTTAGATTTTTACTGGAAAAGTAGATTGCGGATGGATTTTTATTGGAAAGTAACAGACATCCCTGGTATAATCCATATATTAAATGTTATTATTGATTAAAAGCTAAAGTATATTAAAACAGTTGTTTAAGTTCAAATTAGCCTATTCTTATAATTAAAATTATATATTGAAGCAAGGGAGCAAAGTGACTATAAGTTTTTTACATTTCAGTCAATTGAAGCCGGGGGACAAAGTGACTAACCTTCTTAGTTTTGAGTTGGACATAATTTACTGTCGTCTGTCGGCCTGTCTACATGCTTTGTTGAATGATAACTCCTCTAAAACCTAACCGATTATTTAAAATTGGATATATAGTGTAAATTAATGTTGTACAAGTCGAGTTCGTTGCTGAACATGATCACATAAAAAATTGCATGTACTACGCCCCTTCACTGTTTTTACTTTCCTTATATACATAATGTATAAGGAAAGTATTGTGACGGGGTCGAAAATTCGAATTCGAGTTTTCGACGGGAGAGCACGTTTCAAGCATCCCTGATTACGAATCAAACATTTTTGAAGGGATGTCTGTGTGTGTGTGTGTGTGTTTGTGTGTGTGTGTGTGTGTGTGTATGTGTGTGTGAAAGTATATGTGTGTGTGAGTGAAAGTATATGTGTGTGTATGTGTGTGTGCGTGTGAAAGTATGTGTGTGTGTGTGTGTGTGTGTGTGTGTGTGTGTGTGTGTGTGTGTGTGTGTGTGTGTGTGTGTGTGTGTGTGTGTGTGTGTGTGTGTGTGTGTCAGTGAGTCTGTGGAGACGATAACTGACGAACGAATGAACCGATTCGAACGAAATTTGGTACAAAAATCACAATCCATAAACACTGGAAGCTTATAGTTTTTACACGCAATCGAATGTTCAGAATTCCCCTAAATTTTCGAGTGAAATTTTGAAAAAATCGTCAAAAAATCAAAACCGCTAATAAAGTTACGCAAGTAGACATTTCTTATGTAATTTTTCATTAGAAAACGATTGACATAAATTTTAGAACGCTAACATGGACCGTTCTCGAAATATCACACATTTTTAAAAAAATGATCAAAAAGTCTTATAAAATAAAACAAAAATATTTCCTATTGACAAACATGTTCACTTTTCATATATAATACCATGCGATAAATTGGGTGACATCATTCTCGTGGATCTAGCTCGTTCCATTCATGAAAAAAGATACTTTGAGTAACACTTTTGTATTTGAACGCCAATAGTCATTTATCTGCTGTAAGAATAACTTATATCTCCGTCCATAACGCTTGGCGAGATTTTGGCGACGAATTTAGCGGAATATCGCCAACTTGGCAACATTTTTAATTGTTGTAAAATTAACAAAAATCTCGCCAAATTGATAAAAATGACGCTAAATCAATGGAAATGACGACTAATTGAAAAAAATTCAATATCTTGGAAAGAATATAAGTATTTACTATAAGAATAACATTTTTTTAACTGTAAAAGTAGTAAATTCATTGCATTATATAAGGAAAGTCATGTGTTGCCCAAATCAGATTTTTTTTTTCTTTGGACGATAAATTTTCAAATTTTTTTCTTTCTTTTACAATTTAAATATATGGTGAAGATAAATGATTTACAGATCCAATTATTGTTGAGTTATGGTGTTATGGTTAGACAAAAATTACGCTTGCTGAACCCCGTCCCCTTTATTGATATACATTGTTCAACGATAACACCTCTAACATTTTCCTAAAATTCGAAAATGTGATAGAAATTAATATTTGACAGGCTCAGTTCATTAATGAACGTGGTCGAATAATTATTGCATATTCTAAGTCTCCTTTAATGATGTACTACGTATCGTCTGACCTTAGCCAAAAAAAACGCAGGTTATATTTTTTATGTATAATGAAGAGATAGTGTTCATTGTTCTGCAAATCTAAATAAATCAAAAAATCTGATGTGGGCAGCACATGACTTTCCTTATATAATGCAATGAATTTACTACTTTTACAGTTAAAAAAAATGTTATTCTTATAGTAGATACTTATATTCTTTCCAAGATATTGAATTTTTTTCAATTAGTCATCATTTTCATTGATTTAGCGCCATTTTCATTCATTTGGCGAGATTTTCGTTAATTTGGCAACATTTAAAAATGTCGCCAAGTTGGCGAAATTCCGCTAAATTCGTCGCCAAAATCACGCCAAGCGTTATGGACGGAGAAATAAGTTATTCTTACAGCGGATAAATGACTATTGGCGTTCAAATGCGAAAGTATTACTCAAAGTATCTTTTCTCGTGAATGGAACGAGATAGAATCACGAGAATGATGTCAGCAAATTTATCGCATGATATTACAAAAAGTGAACATGTTTCTTAACAGTTAATATATTTTTTTTTAATTTATGGGATTTTTTGATAAATTTATTGGGAAAAGTGTGCAATATCTCAAGAACGGTTCATTCTAGCGTTCTAATTTTTATGTAAATTGTTTTCTAAGGAAAAGTTACATAAGAAATGTCTATTTGCGTAACTTTATTAAAGGTTTTGATTTTTTGATGAATTTTTCAAAATTTCACCGGAAAATTTAGGGGGATTCTGGACAATCGATTACGTTTAAAAACAATAGATTTCCAGTATTCACGAATTGTGATTTTTGTACCAAATTTCATTCGAATCGCTCCATTCGTTCGTGATATATCGACTCCACAGACTCACTGACACACACACACATACTTTCACACACACACACACACACACACACACACACAGACAAACATCACTTCAAAAATGTTCGATTCGTGATCAGGGATGCTTGAAACGTGCTCTCCCGTCGAAAACTCGAACTCGAATTTTCGACCCAGTCACAATACTTTCTTTATACATTATGTATATAAGGAAAGTAAAAATGGAAATTTCAATTTTGCAAAAACTTTTTACTACGTTTTCCTTTTACCTACATCCAAATGCTCCTCTAGATTCTAAATGTGTCCTACATAAAATCGTATAAATGATTAATATCGTAAAGAAAAGATCATTACAATCGTAAATATTTGCTCAGATAATCATGAATCAGGTTCTGATCCCAAAAATTTTATCCTCCATATAGAAATACGGTGACTTTTAAAAGGACGAACACTGAGATGAAAATATGAATTAAAAATTGAAATTTTAAGATATTTTACACGACTGAATAATACAGAATATATTGATTTACTTGGTAATGAAAAGTTTAAATCAATATTAACTTATTTGATAGATATTTTTTTGTTAAATAAAACACATACTGGTATCCAATGAAAAAAAAGGAAAAATAGTATTTTTTCCTTCACAGAGAACATGTTAACTTTCAGAGATAAGTTAAAATTATAAATTGGATAGTTAAAAAATAGAAACTATGCAAACTATCCAAATTTTTCAATATAATTCAAAGAAGAATCCTTTAAATGCAACCCGTAAGCATTTATGTAACTTACAAAAAAAATTAAACCATCATTTTCACAATTTAAGTGTTTAAACTATCAATACAGTTAAGAAATCCCTTCATTTTACTTTCCCTGCAATACATGGTAATGTATAGGGAAAGTATTGTTGGAATTATGTCGAAAATCGCAACTGGGGATTTCGACAGATCTACACGTTTCAAAACCTCTAGAATACAAAAAAAACATTTTTAGCGTGACGTCTGTGTGTGTGTCTGTCTGTGCAAATTTTGTATCCACTCTAACTCACAAACTAATGGACCGAATTTCATAAAATTTGGTAGGTAAGTCACTTGTTATGCGAATCTGGTGCTGATTAGTTTTGGGTACGATTCGGGATAAAAGAACCCGCCTTTTTTTGCGAAATGGCCCGCAAAAGCCTGTATCAACTATTATTATTAAAAAGTTAGTAAATTATTATTAAAAATTTTAAATGAAGTATCCTTGTCAGATGAGATCTCAAATAATTGTCATATTGTGAAAAACAGTTTTGAATTAGTTAAGAAATTAAAAACTCTTACTCATATTCATAGTATTTATACTTTTGATTTCAAAGATTTGTTCAATAATATTGATATAGATAATCTATATAGAATTATTTTAGAAATTTTTGAAAAATATATTATCACCTTAAAATATTCAACTTTCCTTTTTAAAAAATTACTTAATTTCACTCTCTATGAGAATTATATTCAACATGGTGGTACATTTTTTAAGCAATAGTTTGGTATCCCACAACGGGAGGGGGGGGGGGGGGTGCCTCATCATTATTAGCTAATCTGTATTTATTCTTCTATGAAAAGAACATTAATCCAGGATTGCATAATATGCACATGTTTAGATATTTAGATGACATATTATGTGTATCCCATAATAATATTCCTATAGTATTTAACTTTTATCCTAATAATTTACAATTAAATGCAAGTAATGACTGTAATGTTGCAAACTTTTTAGATTTAAATTTAGATTTGCAAAATTATAATATGGCAATAAACTTACATGATAAAAGACAAGATTTTAAATTTAATACATCAAAAATTCAATACTTTGACTCTTGTTTGAATATATCAGTCTTTAAAAATATTATAATAAATCAGGTTCTTAGAATCAATAAAATTTGTGATGAAAATTATAAATTAGCACATTTTATAGAATTATTGAGTACAGCGACTGATAATGCATATCCTCCCAAATTCGTAATTAAAATTATCAACTCAGTGTATCAACTTCCACTCGATAACATCCAAGACAACTTTCCCAATTATGGTGGCTAATAATATGAAAAAAAATTTATAATTATTTATTAATTATATAATTAAATAAAAATGAATAATAATAAAATAAACTAAAAAAAATAGAAAAGTAATAAAATCGGAGAATAAGATATATTAACATTAATGTTTTGAATTTTATTTTCGCTAAAAAAATTGTAACTTTAGCCAGTTTGATACTACGATTTGAGCACCCTTATAATGGTGTTTAGTGGCGTTTATAGTAAGCTTATAATGGTGTTTAGTCTTGTTTATTCATTTCCTCTATGAATCACTTTTTTAGTAAGAATTTTCATCTATGCTTCATGTT
Organism: Amaurobius ferox; assembly: GCA_951213105.1. Lineage (NCBI taxonomy): Eukaryota > Metazoa > Arthropoda > Arachnida > Araneae > Amaurobiidae > Amaurobius > Amaurobius ferox. The sequence goes on along the minus strand of OX578147.1, from coordinate 88,516,692 downwards.
CATATTCTGTTCTACTTATATGAGTAATTATCCTGTCTCCTGCTCTAACTCACTGGACGGGTCTGGGAGGGTCGCTGTGAACGTTTGTTCTGCCTCCTAGGTTGTGTTTCGTCATGTTCTTTCCGGTGGAGCTCGATGTTTTTCATACTGTTGCGACTGTTCGCACTTACACGTGGTGAATGATGAAGGGTTCCTGCCTTATGGTAATACTAGATTCCATAATTTTTCTTATTTTCAATTTTTCCTCATTTGGTGCCTATAGTCTGAGTTTTGGTATTTATAGTATTGCCAAATCTGACAGGCATTTGTTTGGGTTAATTAGAATTAAATACTCAGACCTGAAGAAGAATTTAATTCTAGTTAATCTTCGAATTTGGGCCGGTGCTGTTCTTTTGTATTATCGACATTGTGGCCGTATGGTTTTGCTATTCTGGTGATGTTAATATATCATGACTACTTGAATTGATTAATTTTATTATTACATTTTTCTATTATATATATATATATATATGGATTTTTTTTTTTTAATTTTATAGGGTTATTCTCTACTTTATCGCGAGTAACCCCGTCCATGATCAGGGATTGTCCAAATATTGACATTAAAAGCAAAATTAAAACTTCCATAAAAATAGCATTATACAAGTGTTTATTTTCCGAAAATGCATTTGAAGAAAATTTTATCATGTTCCTCAACAACGGAATATCAAATGTGTTTATACAGCAGACGATTAAGCAATTTATATGGTTTAAATAATAAAGAAATTGATATAAAAAATTATCTGGAGTACGGCTCAGCTCAACTTTCTTATACCAGATTCCATTTTTAACATTTTACAACAAAGTTGAAAAGTGTTTATGACTTTGTTCATTCTGTCTGTCTGTCTGTCTGTCCGTTAGCACGATAACTGCCGTAAAAATGACTTAATCAAAATGAAATTTTAGTATGTTGTTCAGACGGTCTGTAGGACCTATGGGAATATAAATGAATAATATCACCCAATTAGTTTTGGATTGAACCCGGGTTGAAAAAATGAAATACATTGAGCCCTATGGGACCTAATTATTCAAACATTTTATAAACGGATTTAAAATTCACAAATTGCTTCGAAAATTTTAGGCAATATTCAAATGGTTCCGTAAAATATATAAAAAAAAATTCAGCGAAATATATTCAGTAGTTTTTTAAATAAAAATTAAAATAATAATAACACCTCTTATATGAAGCGATCACGTGTCCATGATACGAAACGATCACATGACCCACTTCAAAATGATATATGGCATCCATCTTGTGTCAAAATCGTGATTTTTAAAGTTCTTTTTAATTCATATTGAGTGTTGTATCCGTCCTAAAACTACTTTATTTTTGCCTAAATTCTGTGCATCTACATACGGAAACAACGCAATGACAATATATTCCAGTTTAAATGCTCATCTAAATTTGATTATTTCTACTATTAAGCCTATTTTTCACCTATGTAAAATGTAAACAGCAAAATATGTAGAATGAGTTGTATTAGAATCGCTGTAATTCTTTAACACAAAATCAAATAGTCCATGGAGTCTGCTTAGCTGATATGAATGAAATATTCATTGATTTTAGAAAGAGAAGGACGATATTTTTCGATGAAGTTTAACGAATAGAGCTTACTTACTTGTAGCTCAATGGTCTTAATTTTTAAATAAAATAAATTATTATAGTATTGTGATGAAAGACATGAATGGGGGAATTATTTATGAATGAAATGTTGCTTTTATAGAGAGAGCCAGGCGTGTTATTTTTTTATGACGTCATTTGAATGAATTTCAGTTGTTTTCGATGAAGTTTTCAAATATAATAAATTATCGTAGTATTATGATAATTCTAAAATTATTACCAAGGAATGTATTACATTTTAGAGATGTTTAAACCAGGCAATTTATACTTTAATGCCGTCATTTGAATGAAGTTAATTTCTTTTTATGAAGGTTTAAGGTTTCAAATATAATAAATTAATGTAGTATTGTGATAAGGTTTAGAATATTACCGAGGAATGTATTGCATTTTAGACATGTTTAAATAAAATTGCATTGAAGTTGGAAAGTGTTTCATAATCAATGCTTTAAGCATGATTGATCTTTCTTGTTTTGCATATATTGATTCAATTCCATATGTTTTGTAAATTTGCTTACAGAAGGGGCCAGGACGCTTTATTCTTCAGATATGTTCCTGAAGGCAATTTTGTATAGCTATAACACCTCTAATAATAATAACACCTCTTATATGAAACGATCACGTGACCATGATATGAAAGTATCACGTGATCCACTTCAAAATGATATATGGCATCCATCTTGTCTCAAAATCGTGATTTTTAAAGTTCTTTTTATTTCATATTGAGTGTTGTATCCGTCCTAAAACCACTTTATTTTGGTTTAAATTCTGTGCATCTACATATTAAAACAACGCAATTATAATATATATGAGTTTAAATGTTCATCCAAATTTGATTATTTCTACAACGAAGCCTATTTTTCACTTATGTAAAATGTAAACAGCAAAATATGTAGGATGAGTTGTATAAGAATTGCTGTATTTTTTTAACGCAAAAGAATTTAGCTCATGGAGTCTGCATAGCTGATATGAAAGAAATATTCATTGACTTTACCGAGAGAAGGACGATTTTTTGCGATGAAGTTTCAAGCATAGAGTTAAATTACTTGTAGCTCCATGGTCTTAATTTTTAAATAAAATAAATTATTATAGTATTGTGTTATGAATGGGAAATTATTTATGAATGAAATGCTGTTTTTTTAGAGAGAGCCAGGCGTGTTATTTTTTTATGACGTCATTTGAATGAATTTCAGTTGTTTTCGATGAAGTTTTTAAATATAATAAATTATCGTGGTATTATGATAATTCTAAAATTATTACCGAGTAATATATCACATTTTAGAGATGTTTAAACCAGGCAATTTATATTTCAATGCCGTCATTTGAATGAAGTTCATTTTTTTCGATGAAGGTTTAAGTTTTCAAATATAATAAATCAATGTAGTATTGTGAGAAGTTTTAAAATATTACCGAGGAATGTATTGCATTTTAGACATGTTTAAATAAAATTGCATTGAAGTTGGAAAGTGTTTCATAATCAATGCTTTAAGCATGATTGATCTTTCTTGTTTAATAAATCCATTTTTCAAATTTTACAAGTAAAATTTTTCAAAATCGGTATTGTGGGTCCAAATGATTATAGAGTGTTATCCTTCACTTTAAAGAGCTTGAAAAAATATTGCGATCGATACCATTTTTGGCAATGTACCCCCGAGGGGGGGGGGGGGGAACTTGCCCCCGTGGGGTCATGAACAAAAAAATTGTATTGCGGATATTTTTCACAACAATGATTGAAAATATTAAATGCCGTGATTATTTTGTCATAAATAAAACCCATTTGCTGCCATGTTAAAAATATATAAAATTTCGAAGGTATTATTATTTTCACTCGAATTTAAAAAAGTTTTAGATTCTAGATATTTTGATAACAAAGCCAGATATGAAGTTTCGTGAAAATCTATTAATATTTGTGACAGCTATTTTGTATACAAGAAATCGACCACAAACATACAGACAAACATTCCAAAAATAGTCAAAACATGTTCAGGAGGACTTGAAACATATATTAGCATCAAAATCTCGAATTCGAAAATTTTCGTGAAAACAATACTTTTTCTTTATTATATTACATAATATGATCAGTAATAAATGTTATAAATAAAAGGTATTATATTTTTGATTGGAGAAGGAGTGTTACGACCTTGGGATATAAGACAACGAGAATTATTGATAGTTTCAATCTCAAGCATTTTATTTCGGTAAAGATTTTTCTAGTTCATATGTTTTCTATTGTGTTTAATCGATTATTAAAACAGGATTAAAATGGTACGAGTCTCTCTTCCCCCCTTTTAGCGTATGTTGAATCAAACTTTTTGTAAATTAGTTCACAAACGGGACCAGGATGTTTTATTCTTTAATCTGCCTGCATAGATAATTTTGTATAGCGAGAATAGAAATTCTCGTTTCTTTTTAGGGAAGTTCAATATTGTGATAGAATTTTTTGTAAAATGTCATTTAGAATACTATTGAAATTTGCACATATTTTAAATCACGAACAACACCGAGTATATCTATTATAGTAAGAAATAAATGCTAAGCGTGCCACATAGACTAAAAGGTTGGAAAGTACTACTTCAATGAATATATTTCAAAATATATTTTGTTTTTCCAATTAATCCACTATTTATAAAATACATAGGGAATCTGTGGCATAGACAGGAAGGGTAGTTACCTACAATTGTGGTGAAGAATTACATTAGTTCTTCATAGGTTCGATATTGGGAAGCGAAATCCAACAGTACTGTAATTCCCCCCCCCCCCCCCCCACACACACACACACACAATGTCGGAGATTCTGTCTATGCTTATGTGGTGAATAGGGAGACCGAACATAATCATTCTGTCGTACTGAAAATGATGCAACTCTCTTTGCATCCGTCCTGTAATCTTTACATCCTTCAAATTCCAGCAGCACTGTAATCCCCCTCCCCTTTTCTGAAATTCTGGTTAAGCTTATATGTGGTGAATAGGGGGATCGAATACAGTCATTCTGTCGTACTGAAAATGCTGTAACATGCATACGCTACGGGATTTTACAATAGGTAAAAAGTGTAATTTGCAGTAAGTTGAAACCATATTTCCTTATCATGCAACTACTGGCTAGACTAGCACCACAGAAATTAATTGATAAACATAATATCAAATAAATGTAAAATAATACATAAATTGGGAATCTTCATTTTATTTTTTTGTGTATTCATATTCAATAGGTCAACTTGAATAAAAATAAGTTTTGGAATGCAAAAAACGGAAAAAAAAAATAATTTTAACAATTTTAGTTTGCATTATTATTTTAAATGTTTTTATAAAAAATTCTTAAAACTATTTCCTAAATTGGTAACAGAGTTTTCACGCCTATGATTAAACCGATACAAATAAATATGTTATTAATTAACTGATACGTATGTAATTTTAAAACTCTTTACATCCATAAAACTCTTTACATCCTTCAAATCATCATTTTCCTGCAAGGTTCAAGAACTATCTTATTCCTTCGTAGGAAGTAATGCTATGAAAATATTAAATTAGTTCTAATTATTACATTACTAAACATCTTATGTAGCTCTAGTTTTCAACATAATATATCTACACATAAAATTGTATAATGGTAGAAAAACTCGATATTCCGATTTCGTATCCACATCTCACACTCATACGAGATCAGATTATGAGGCCCGAAACATGGCATTATTTAGCCCTCCCCCCTCCCCTACCCACTTTCTTAGTTTTAAAAAGACGCAAAAAAATATATTGCGTTTTTCTCCATGTTAGGGATTTTACACATACAAAAAAATAGAGTTATTTAGATTGTTATGAGTGAAATTACAATACAATCTTAAAGAAAACAACCGCTACTTAATTCCAACTACAAAAAATGGCTATCTTAAACGACATTAAATTTCACTAATTTTTCAGAAATTGTAAATTTGAATAGCATATTTTCCCCTTCATTCCTGTAAAAATAACATATATATAATAGTTGCAATTTAAGAAGCTAAATTTTAGGCACGAAATGGAATAAACAATAATAAATTCAGCAAATTAATTCAAAAAGGCTTTTAAATGCATAAGAAAGGTCAGGACTCAGAGGAAAAAAAGTAAGTTTTAAGATTTTAAGATACAATTATAACTTGTTTTGGGGGCTTGTGGGCCTATGTCGAAATCAGGGTGCATAACCGACAAAATTGGAGGGTGCATATCCGTCAAAATTGTTATTGGATTTTATTTAAATATACTTTTACTTTATTATTGTATCAAGTATTATTTTCCCCAAAATTGTTGAATTCAATATTTTCTTGAATAAGCAGGGCTACAGACGGTTAAAAAGTGCAAAAAATTTAGATTGAACATCAATCGCATCATAATTTAAAAGAAAAACATAGCCTGCAAATAAAAATAATTAATTATTATAAATTTTAAAGTATGGGAGCGTTGCATTTGCATCCCTTGCAGTTACTGCACTGCGATGAGTATTTTAGTTTATTACATAATACATATTAGTGTAATGCATATTAGTTTATTATATAAAATGCAAGTTTATTATATAAAATTACTTTTTAGATCATGTGTGCCTTGTTTAAATTGAAAACATGTATTTACATTCCATTATGTTATACAAATAATATTTTGCTTACGGGTGGGATAGCGTCAATCCTAAACGAAGAAACTCGCAAAACGACAGGTATTTGACATACCCTATCGCAAATATTTCGATCCCCCTTTGCAGGCATTGGCGTCCATAGGGGCCAATGCCTGCAAATGGAGATCGAACTGTTTGGGATAGGGCATGTCAAATACCTGTCTTTTGAGAGGTTCTTCGTTTGGAATGGACGCTGTCTCATCCGTAAGCAAAAGGTTAAAACTTCATTTTGCTTTTATAAATATATGAAACACCGAAATGCATCTTTTTACGGTGTATCTAGAAAGATGATCAGGATTCCATGCATCTTTAATGGGAAATATTTTTGAATATTTTATAAAAAAAAAATTAATGGAAATCCCTTTCATACCTGGAGTGGTTTAATTGGTAGCTTGGGTTTAATCCAAAAGATACAGGTTAAAATCCAATAATATCTTCGTCTTTTTGTTTAAAGATAAACAGTGATAAATTTCATCTATTATTAGGGATTATTATTCGAAGTTAAATTACTGACATTAACCGAATTTGTATTTTACTATAACTTGTAGAGTATTAAATTTAATTTGACAAAATTAACCTATGGTTCAATCCTATTATTGTTTTTCTTTTTTTTTTCTTTTCTTGTCAAATTAAATTTAATACTCTACAAGTTATAGCAAAATACAAATTCAATCAATGTCAGTAATTTAACTTCGAGCATTAATTCCTAATACTAGATTAAATTTATTAGTATTTATCTTTAAACAAAAAGGCCAAAATTTTATTTAAATATACTTTTACTTTATTATTGCATCAAGTGTTACTTTCCCCAAAATTGCTGAATTCAATATTTTCTTGAATGAGCAGGGATACCGACAGGAAGGGAGCAAAATGATTCATTGCATGGAAGCCTGGCCACATAAACAATTTAGGAAAAAAGGTCAATAACTTATAAAATAGGGGCTAATTCGGATCCGCACATCCGAACATTCTGACTGCGCAACTGCAGATAAGAACATATGAAGACCTAAACAAATATCCGACACTTTTATAACTATGTCAGTGGGTGCAAGGCCGATTTTAAATTTTAACGTGAAGAACTGGAATTAGATGTAATTTTCAGTAATTTCCTTGATTAGAACTTGAATAATTCGATTTTCATAGCATTGCTTCCTATGGAGAAATGGGATAACTCTCGGGACAATATTGGGTGTGTAATCGCTGCTGGAAAATGATAATTTGAATTACTTTATGAATGTAAACGGTATTAGGACCAGCCAAATGATTTCAATTCATAGGTTTGCCAAACAATTTTGCTAATTAAAAAAAACATTTAGGGTAATTCCAAAAAAACTAGAGTAACTCCCGGAACAATAATGGATGTATAATCACTGCTAGAAAATGATAGTTTGAATTACTTTATGAATGTAAACGGTATTAGAATCAGCCAAATGATTTCAATTCATAGGTTTGCCAAACAATTTTACTAATTAAAACAAACATTTAGGGTAATCAAAAAAAAAAAAAAAAAAAAAGTAATTCCCGGAACAATAATGGATGTATTCACTGATGGAAAATGATAGTTTGAATTACTCTATGAATGTACACGGTATTAGGATCAGCCAAATGATTTCAATGCATAGGTTTGCCAAACAATTTTACTAATTAAAAAAAAAAAGCACTTTAAAGAATTTTTACAAAAAAAATCTATAAAAATAACTTGAGAAGGATAGCTAGTAAAAAGTATATGTTTTTGCATTCTGATGGTAACTATGATAGAAGTAGATCTATAACTATGGATGTTGAATCAATTATTAATGTATGAGAAGGTCAAGCGGAGACTCGCAGCTCAGATATTTTCTGCCATATTAATAACTTTATATAACTTTTCTCTCAGGAAAAAAAATATATAAATAAATAAATAAAAAATAAAAATTAGTAAATAAATAAACATAAAAAATAAATAAAAATAAAAATAAATGTCACGAATGTTTTTGAATTTATTCTTTGACTAACTTATATACATAAAATTGAGAATCCATCTGCTATCACAGCAGAACTAACGGGCGTATCAAATATAATGAAATTTTGATAGATATAGTCTTGATATGATGTATCTGATATTTGGATACCCTTGATATGGCCTAACTTAAATCTGCCTGCAAGTTCTTCCGTTTCCACACTTTGAACCTGACATTATATGAGCCTCCAGACAAACGGGATCGAATTGTTATTCGAGTCTCCAAACTAACGTGACCTAATCGTATTTGAACCTCTCTACACCAAATGTAATTCAAAATCCGATAATGGGATCCAATCATTGGTTGTGCCTCCGTCTCTAAAATCATGGAAGCCTTATACATTAACGAAATAAAAATCCACCTTTTTAATCTGCAGACGATATTAAAAAAATGAAAATTTTGTTTATTTGAGATTTTTATTTATGGTCTGTTATATAATTACTACTATATATTTGCATGTATTTTTTTAGCAATGGCAATATAGCCTAAAAAGAACCTATTGTTTAATTGTAAAATTGTTATTATCTATATAAACAAAATTGTAAGTTGTATACTTCTGTCTATCTGTTCATCAACAATTGTTATTTTTCTCCCCTTTTATGAGAATTATTATAAAATTTCAGAAGACTCAATATGAAAAATTCACCGCAAACTGTGAATTAAGTTTTTTACATTATATCTTCCGTATGAAAAAAAAAGGGGGGGGGGACATACAGATAGTTTATAAAATTGTTTTTCAAAGTGTGTTATGTCTAAAACTACGTAATACTCTTCTTCTAAAACTCCATATAGCAACCCCTCAAGGAAGGGGGGGGGGGGTCCGAGACGTGATACTTTCGTGCAAATGTTCTTAAAAATTAAACAAACGCGCATAATTCTGACTACAATGGACTTTTTCTCATTTTGGGATTCCACTATCAAACTGAATTTCAAAAGTGTTCCGCCATCAAATTAAATTTATAAAGGGTTCCGCGACCCAAAAAGTTTTAAAAACACTGGTGTAATAGTATCACCTATACTTTCGTCTTGATTCAAGGCCTCTAGAACAGCATTCTAACCAGCAGACCTGAGGTTATGACCTCGGGAGAATCCCTCTCTGGTGTTCTCGATCAAGGTCGGGTCAGGCAAGGTTGACGCATTCCTCAATTGTCATGGACCAAGTTATCATTGACTGGACCAAAAATACATGCGATATCATCTCTAATGTTTACCAACAACACTGGCAATCCACGCTTGTTTATTTCTTTAACTAAGTTAGCAGAAATAGATCATCTTACCTCTTCACCCTCCGTCACCAGACTAGATTTCAGATCGGTCAGATTTTCGGATGATCTGTTTTCCTCCTCATCACCTTCATCTTTAAACACTTTGATCTCGTCCGAAGACGCTAGGTCCTCACCTCCACTGGCCGTCCCCACGTGAGGCATGGGGACGAAAGAAAAACCAGAACCAAACCACTAAAAGTCTATAAACAACACAACACCACTTCTAAAATGCACGTAAACCAAAACATTTTATCGCATTGTGGAAATCGCCAGCTTAATTTCCTTCGTCAATGGGTAGCACGTTACGTACCGCTGCTCAGCGCGTTCTGCTAATGTTTGCGTCGGGATCTTGGAACGTCTCTACACCCCCCTGTGTTCGCGAATTTCTCCTGTTCCGATCCCCCCCTTCCCCGTCGAGTTCCCTTCGCAACCGCAACTTTGCCGGCGAATCGCCGCTCGGCCCGGCGACGGCTTTTGCCCAATCGGAAACTCTGCAGGGTTGCAATCTCGTAGATTTGGCGGGAGGTGGTGATGTTCAGCCGTTCTCGCCAAGTGTCGCCAAATTCCGAGAATCCCGTAGCTGTCAGCGTTGAGTGAGGGGTAGGCTAATCAGTGTGTGGATATCGCGATGTCGTGACCTGCGAGAAAGCAGTGTTTTTGCAGCCGGGGAGTAGTTTCGAGACGCTAGCAAAACGTATACGCCAAATCCGGGGTCCACGATTATTCTAACAATATCAAAAATTTTAGCTTTGAAAGGAATTGTTTCATTTTTTTTTCTTTTTTCAATATTTAAAAATCTGATGTAGGCAACACATGACTTTCCCTGCAGATTTATATACACATTCTCTTTATTTTAATTAAATTCAATTTTCGTTCTCATTTGGTAACTGGACTCATTTTCAAAGGTGGCGTAGAGAAAAAACAAAAATATCTCGAGAACGGCTAGTCCTAGTGTAATGGGGTTGGTTTTATTCTTTTCTTCGTTAAAAATTACGTATTAAACGGGCATTTAATGGATATATTTGAGCATACGTAGTTCTTGATTTTAAATTTTGGCAATTTTTGCGGATCATTTTGCAAAAAAAGGCAGGTTATTTTTTTTTTCGAATCGTACCAAAATCTAATCAGCACCAGAGTGACCCACAAGCGACTTATCTCCCAAATTTTGTGAAATTCGGTCCATTAGATTTTTAGCTAGAGTGGATACAATCCTTTGCGGGCCATTTCGCAAAAAAAGGCGGGTTCTTTTATCCCAAATCGTACTCAAAACTAATCAGCACCAGATTCGCCCACAAGTGACATACCTACCAAATTTTATGAAATTCGGTCAAATTAGAGTGGATACAATATCTGCACAGACAGAGAGACAGACACACACACAGACGTCACGCTAAAAATGGTTTTTTCGTATTCTAGAGGTCTCGAAACGTGTAGATCCATCGAAAACTCGAATTGCGATTTTCGACATGATTCCAATACTTTCCCTATACATTACCATGTATTGCAGGGAAAGTAAAAATACAGCCTGACTCTAGATCAGTGGTGCTGAACCCGTCAATTTGTAAACATTAAAAAAAAATCATTACGATTTTTTATGAGAATTTAATTTTACAATAAAACTCCAAGTAGCAAGCAAATGAAAATTTATGAAAAACTAGTAATTAAGCCCGTCAAAGGAACAGCAACACTCTTAAAAAATTTAGTTGCAAATATTTTAATAAGTTTTATTTTGTTTAACAATGTATGGCGTTTACTGTCGAAAATAGTTGTTGAAAATTAGAACAATCAGGTTCTGTTCCGTGGTGGAATCTTGCCAAGGCTGGCTCCAGCGCCAATGCAACCGGTGCACGGGGTGGGACAACCCATTGGTAAACGCACGGGAATTGCCCTCGGACTACCAATTCCCGACTCTCCCCAAACTGTCCCCGTGTTCACGCGAAGTACGGGCACGTTAAATATACGTCCTTACGAAAGGTTGGTGGTAAGGGGAGGAGGGTACGGTCCCTGTGGATACCGTCCCTATTGGGTTCCGGTCTAAATTGGGTTGCACTTCCCGGCCGTCCAAACAGATACCTTACACTTTTGGGTAGGTCGGACGGTCTGAGTCGAAGAAGAAGAAGGATGCAACCGGTGCAGCCACACCGGGCGGCAAAATTTTGGGTTTTCCCATATGGCACATTTAAAGCAAGATATTTTTTGAATTACTTATATTGTTAAATTTTACCACCTTATGACTTCCGCTAGCAAAATATTTGAGATTTTAACTGCAAAAGAATAAAAAGTTCGCCTAATAAAACATTTACACGTCAAATCTGTCGATAACAATAAGAGGCCAAGATAAATTATAATATTTATCATTTTTCTTCCAAATATTTTTCATCGTGTAGGGTATGCATTTGAGGCGCAATATTCTGAAATTTTCAAATATGTACAATTTGTGATTCAATCTTTAAAAATAAAAAAAAATTTGACTGAAATAAAAAAAAAAATTCTCAAACTTGAGCAAAAATCATTATCGACTCCTGCATAGGATTCCCACGATTTCTCGCAAAGACCAAGTCAACGCGCGAATGCACAAAATTTGTATTCCAATTCCCATTATACGTACAACAAACTTTGATTCTACATAAACTCTCAGCAAATCCCCCCCCCCCCCATCCCTTCCCAAAAAAATGTCGCTAACACTTCCTCTTCAAGTGAAGGAGGGGCTGAAGGATTTCCTTCAAATAATACAAGTCATTAAAGACATTTTCTCTGAATTTAATATATACAAGATTTAATAAATTTCATAAATAAAACTAAGACTGAAGCCAACAAGACAGACGGAGAGCTAAACAAATTATACGCCTTTGCTATTACCTTCTATAAATTTTTCTGTAAAAAGCCTGTTAATAATATACATGGAATGCTCTATAGAGCCTTCTCTATCGAAGCACTTGATATTTTGTGTTGGTAATGCCAATGGACTACACTACATCCCAGAATAGATTAACTTTGACTTCCTAACTACTAATAGGGATTTCAAGATCAGAACTATCCGCTGTGAAACCAGGAAGTTGGCAAACAAAATTTACATGAATCTTTACGCAATCCCTAATATTAAATTTAACTTATTAAATAAACTTATACTAATTAAACTTTACTAATTAAACTTATATTAAATTTAAATGATTGTGATTACAGAGAATACATGAAAAAGGCCATCGCCATATTAGATCCTATCTATGGCTTCCCAATCTAATCATCCTTCCCCCCTATCTCATAACTACTCTTTTGAAGACCTCACTCTCCTACTTACACATTTAAAAAAAAAATTTGATGTGGGCAGCACATGACTTTCCTTATATAATGCAATGAATTTACTACTTTTACATTAAGAAAAAAATAGACAATTTTTATAGTAGATATTTACATTCTTTCCAAGATATTGAATTTTCGTCAATGAGTCGTCATTTTCCATGTCGTCATCATCAATGAGTCGTCATTGATTTAGCGTCATTTTTATTCCTTTGGCGAGTTTTTCGCTAATTTAGCAATATTTAAAAAGTCGCCAAGTTGGCGACATTCCACCAAATTCGTCGCCAAAACCTCGCCAAGCGTTATGGACGAAGAAATAAGTTATTCTTACAGCAGATAAATGACTATTGGCGTTTAAATACAAAAGTATTACTCAAAGTATCTTTTTTCATGAATAGAACGAGGTAGATCCACGAAAATGATGTCACCCAATTTATCGCATGGTATTACATATGAAAAGTGAACATGTTTCTCAATAGGAAATATTTTTTTTTTTATTTTATAGGACTTTTTGATAATTTTTTTCAAAAATGTGCCATATCTCGAGAACGGTTCATGTTAGCGTTCTAAAATTTATGTCAATCGTTTCTAATGAAAAATTACATACGAAATGTCTATTCGCGTAACTTTATTAGTGGTTTTGATTTTTTGACGATTTTTTCAAAATTTCATTCGAAAATTTAGGGGGTTCTGAACATTCGATTGCGTATAAAAACAATAGGGTTCCAGTGTTTACGGATTGTGATTTTTGTACCAAATTTGGTTCGAATCGGTCCATTCGTTCGTCAGTTATCGTCTCTACAGACTCACTGACACACACACACACACATACATACATACTTTCACACACACACACACACACACAGACATCACTTCAAAAATGTTTGATTCGTGATCAGGGATGCTTGAAACGTGCTCTCCCGTCGAAAACTCGTATTCGAATTTTCGACCCCGTCACAATACTTTCCTTATACATTATGTATATAAGGAAAGTAATATGTTATTCTTATAGTAGATACTTATATTCTTTGCAAGATACTGAATTTTCGTCAATGAGTCGTAATTTTCATTGATTTGGCGTCATTTTTATCCATTTGGCGAGATTTTCATTAATTTGGCAACATTTAAAAAGTCGCCAAGTTGGCGACATTCCGCCAAATTCTTCGCCAAAATCACCAAGCGTTATGGACGGATAAATAAGTTATTCTTCAAATACAAAAGTATTACTGTAAGTATCTTTCTCATGAATGGAACGAGCTAGATCCTCGAGAATAAGGTCACCCAATTTATCGCATGATATTACATATCAAAAGTGAACATGTTTCTCAACAGTTAATATTTTCTTTTAATTTATGGGATATTTTGATAAATTTATTTGAAAAATGTGCAATATCTCAAGAACGGTTCGTGCTAGCGTTCTAAAGTTTATATTAATCGTTTTCTAAAGAAAAAATCACATAAGAAATGTCTATTTGCGTAACTTTATTAAAGGTTTTATTTTTCTGATGATTTTTTCAAATTTTCACTCAAAAATTTAGAGGAGTTCTGAACATTCGATTGCGTTTAGAAACAATAGGCTTCCAGTATTCACGGATTGTAATTTTTGCACCAAATTTCATTCGAATCGATCCATTCGTTCGTCAGTTATGGTCTCCACAGACTCACTGACACACCCACCCACACACATACACACACACACACACACAGACATCACCTCAAAAACCTCTGATTCGTGTTCAGGGGTGCTTGAAACGTGCTCTCCCGTCGAAAACTCGAATTTGAATTTTCGACTCTATCACAATACTTTCCTTATACATTATATGTACAAGGCCCACTCAATAAGTCTCCGGTCTAACTAAGAAAAACAATTTTTTTTAGAAATTCGTTTTTATTCATCAACATACTCTCCTTCAAGAGTGATACATTCATTCCAACACTCCTCTTTCGATGTCTTTTTTGTAGAACGATTTATCTTTGCTCTCAAAATAGGCCTTAGTTTCGGCAATCACTTCTTCATTTAAGCCAAATTTCTTTCCCTGGAGCATCTTCTTGATGTCGGCAAAAAGCCAGTAGTCGCTGGGGGCCAGATCTGGAGAATACGGTGGGTGAGGAAGCAATTCGAAGCGTAATTCATATAATTTAACCATATCGTTTTCATCGACTTGTGACAAGGGGCATTGTCTTGGTGGAACAGCACTTTTTTCTTTTGCATGTAAGGCCGTTTTTTCTTGATTTCTACACTCGATCGATCCAATAATGCCATGTAATATTCGCTGTTGATAGTTCTACCTTTCTCAAGATAGTCGATGAACAAAATACCATCCGCGTCCCAAAATACGGATGCCATAACCTTGCCAGCTGACTGTTGGGTTTGGAGTCGCTTTGGACGACTTTCACCGGCTGCTGTCCACTCAGCTGACGATCTTTTTGATTCAGGTGTGTAGTAATGGATCCATGTTTCATCCATTGTCACATACCGACGCATGAAATCCTTCTTATCTCGCTTGAACAGCTCCAAACAGCGCTCTGAATCGTCGACGCGTTGTTGTTTTGGTCCGGTGTGAGCAAACGCGGTACCCACTTCGAAATCAACTTACGCATGCTCAAATTTTCGTGTAAAATTGTAAACACACTACCTTCTGATATCTTTAAGATGTCCGCTATCTCACGCAACTTCACTTTAGGGTCTTTCAAAACTATTTTGTGGACTTTTTTTATGTTTTCCGGTACAACTACCGATTTTGGGCGACCATAGCGTTCAGCATCATCAGTGTTTGTACGACCGCGTTTAAATTCAGCATACCAGTCAATAATAGTTGATTTCCCTGGTGCAGGGTCTCCATACCGCTTATCAAGCCACTGTTTGGCTTCAACAGTATTTTTCCCCATCAAAAAACAATGTTTAATCAACACACGAAATTCTTTTTTATCCATTGTTTTGAAAATTACAAAACTGGGGTCACTAAAACCACTGTAATCTATAAACTAATTGCCAGAATGTCATGAAATTTTGACACATGTCGTTTGAAGGCCGGTATTATTCAGAAATCATATAGGTCTGTCAACAGTGTTGCCATATATGTGTCAGACCGGAGACTTATTGAGTGAAGTGTTATATAAGGAAAGTAATATATCTGATATACCAGACGGATTTTATAGGAACCTGCACCTCTTACTGGAATTTACACTATGTTAAAAGTTAACATTAAAAGAAACCGTATTGCATATAATAAATTCGCTTTATTCTTTTTACTTTGGAATCATTCATGTAATTTTTTCATCCTACCTTTTTCTCCAGAGACAATAGACCTTAAATAAGACATTGACAAAGACTTCTTAGGATAGGCAAAGACCTTCTGGGGTTAGGAAGAAGATTTGACATTAGATAAATATCGTATTACACTTACGTTTAGAAATTAAAATTTTCAAAGCATTTATTTCGATCTTCATTTTACATTTTACCCCTAGAAACAATAGACCTGAAATAAGACACTGAAAAAAACTTCTTGGGATAGACAAAAACCTTCAGGTTTAGGATTGATAGATAGAAGGAAGATTAGGAAGATTTGATACTAGATAAATATCGTACTCTTCTTACGTTAGAAATTAAAATTTTCAAAGATTTTATTTCGATCTTCCCTGTATTTTTTTTTTTTTTTTCAGTAGTACAAAGACAATTCGTTTGGTAAACTTGATTACTAAGAGAATATTTTATTATATTTATTATA
This sequence comes from Amaurobius ferox, assembly GCA_951213105.1. Taxonomy (NCBI): domain Eukaryota; kingdom Metazoa; phylum Arthropoda; class Arachnida; order Araneae; family Amaurobiidae; genus Amaurobius; species Amaurobius ferox. Next base: position 88,500,109 of record OX578147.1, on the reverse strand, counting down.
ATTTTTTTTTCTGAAAGATAGTACAAATCGGGAAGGGGAAAAAACCTTAATTACATATGTATGATTGTTTCAAAGTAATGATTAGACTAGTAAAAATAGATGCAGATGATTAGCAAAAAACCGGGTTTCGAAGAGGCGTAAAACTTAATTTAACGTAAATACTTGAAAACGTAATTTAACAAATAAGTAAAGCATAAAAAAAATTAATTTCAATATTTGAGAATGATAATAAAAAGAGCATATAAATTTGTAGAATTTGAATATTAAATCATACAAATTAGAATACAGGAAAACAATGAAATCAAAGTAACACATTTAAATCGCAAAAACGCATTTAACATAAAGTAGCACGTTTACATCACAATGCATGCAAGTGTACACGCTTTGATTATAGCTGTTTAAACGATTCCAGCCACTGCCAAAAAACTGCCGCCGTGTTCATGCGGAGTACGATCACGTTAAACATGTGGGTCCGAAAGTCCTTCCGAGAGATTGGTGGTAGGGGAAGGAGGGTACGGTCCCTGTGGATGCCTCCCCCACTGGGTTCCGGTCTAAATTGGGTGGCACTTCCCGACCGTCCAAAAAGTTACCTTACACCTTTCTGGTAGGTCGGACGGTCTGGGTTTCAACAACAACAACTAGCTATTTGTACGAAGCGTAGTGAGAGCATGCGCGGATTAAAAATAGGCGTTTCATCCTGTGTCGTTTTAATTATTGAAATTGTGATTCTGCACATCTGTGTATAATTTTACGTATGCAGATTATTATCTTCTTACCTATTGTAGTTTTCGAGTAAAAGGGATCACAAAATTTCAGGCAAATGTTGATTTCGTTCCGTTAGGAATATAGAGAATGAATTTCGCTTCACTCGTCCATAATTAATTAACCAATAACTATTTCGGAACTCGAAATTTCACTCTTAATTAAGGTAACTCAACCTCAGGTCCTTTGACACCTGATGGAACCTGGTATCCTTAACGAGATCCAGGTGGGTTCAAATTATATTAATTACTTCAAGCTCACCGAATCTATATAAATAAAATTGAAAATCTGTCTGTCTGTCTGTCTGTTTGTCCCATCATCACGGCTGAACCGAATTTGATAAAATTTTGTGGATAGCCTAGAAATAGACTCACTTAAAATTTTGTCCATGATTTGAGTTTCTACGACCAGTGGTTCTCCAGATATATTAGTAAAAACGAAATTTTCGTTTGCCTCATCATCACGAGAAAACGACTGAACCGAATTTAATGAAATTTTGTAAATAGCCTTGAAATAGTCCCCCATAAATTTAGTCCAAGTTTTGAGTTTCTAAGCCCAGGGGTTGTCGAGATATTAATGAAAAACGGAACTTTTTCCTAGAAGTTCTACTCTCCAACTCCGTGGTTTATCCAAACGGAAAGGATGAAAATCGTTTGTTTGAAACGTCAAAATGAAATAAAACTTTATTTCCGAGTTAGGTGCAGGAATTTTGCATTAATTAGTCACTATAGGAAAACATGAATTGTTTGAAACATGAATTTAAATGGGAAAATCTACCTCCATGGTTCATCTTTCACAAGCTTTTGCTCAACGATGAAAAGTATAAAGAAATCAAAATGGCTATTTAATTTCGCATTTTATGAGGAAGATTCTATCTTTTATCATGTTGCTCGGAAACGGAATGAAATTAAATGTGTTGTTAATATTTTTTTTCTATTTGAATAATAAATAAATGGATGTAAAAATATATTTTATAAATGAACGGTTTGATTGTTCTTTTAATTATATAAATTGCGGGCTGCGTACATCACTTTCATTTATTTTAGCAAAGAGGTTTCAAGCTCATATATTTTGTTTAGCTAATAAACTCATATATTGTGTTTACCCAATAAATTCATTTGGCCGATTGTTGAAGCAGAAAAAGAGTAGAACGGGTGTATGTATCTTCTAATACAATTTTAGTATTTTCATTTAGTATATACAAACGGGATCAGAATATTTTATTCTTCAGATCTGCAAATTCAGAGCTACGAATTTAGCGGAATATCTCTAAATCACTTGGTAACTTTTCTTAAACTTTACCAAATTAGCGGAAATGTCTCCAAATTGATAAAAATGACCCAAATCAATGAAATTAAATTTATTTTTTTAGAATAGAGTACTGAAATGATGTTTCTGTAGCATTTGTCGGTCAGTCCATCCATCCTACTAAGTAACACATTTAACGAATTTCTTTAATATCACCAAATTGATAAAAATATTTGTAAATCCATAAAAATACCATGGAATTGATAAAATCGCGCATAATAAATGAAATTAATTGTGTTTTGTTAGGGGATGGTATTGTGATGATGCTTCGTCAATTTGTCGCAAGATGGGACTATGAGTTCTACAGTCCCACTTGGCGATAAATTTGGCGATTTTTTAAGTTATCGCTAAATTGACGAAAATGTCACCAAACCTTCCACGGAGTTCGCATTATTCAGACGATATGATTTCCATCAATTTATTTGAAGCAAATGATATCATGTCGCTTAGAGACGGATCCAATGTGTTATGCGACATGCGATTTTTATTAAATTTTTTTAGATTTGAATAATAAAAATATGTATATAAAATAAATTTCATTGACATTGCATATTTGACTGGATAATATCAATTACGGTCTTCAGGTTTAAACATCATTATTATTGATATTTTCGGGGACTGTTGATTCAGGGATTATTGATATTTTCAAATTATTATTCCATTGTTTTATTTTGACGAAAATTGTTGAAACTCATATATAGTGCGTTGTACGAGTAATCTTCTACAAATGCACGGGTATATCTTCTAATCTACGAGAATATAAGTAGTACAGGTATATTGGCATATATTTTGATATACATTGGCATATATTGGAATCAATTACGACCTTCTGGTATTAAGATTACGGGGATTTTTGATACTTTCAATTTATTACGTCATCTCTTTTATTTTGGCAAATATTTTTGAGACTCATATTGCAATACGGGTCTTCTACTAACACACTGGCATATTTTCTAATCTGCGACAATATAAGTAGTACGGGGTTGCATATATTGATTCAATTCCTTTTTTCTTTTGTAAATTTGCTTACAAAAGGGGCCAGGATGTTTTATTCTTCAGATCTGCACGTGAAGATAATTTTGCATAGTGAGAACAGATATTCTTAAACTTCTCTTTATGAGCAATAAATTTAATATTTTAACAGAATTTGCACACGATTGCGAATTATAAGTTTTTTATATTATATACTCCGTACGAAAAACGGGTATGCTGCTAGTCCATATATATAAAATTGAAAATCTGTCTGTCTATCTGTCTGTCTGTCTTTCTGTCTGTCTGTCTGTTTGTCCCGTCATCACGGGAGAACGGCTGTACCGAATTTGATGAAATTTTGTGGGTAGCCTGGAAATAGGCCCACTTAAAATTTAATCCATGTTTAGAGTTTCTACGATCAGTGGTTCTCGAGATATTAGTAAAAAACGAAATTTTCGTTTGTCTCACCATCACGGGAGAACGACTGAACCGAATTTGATGGAATTTTGTGGATAGCCTTAAAATAACTCCCCATAAATTTGGCCCAAGTTTCGAGTATCTAAGACCAGGGGTTGTCGAGATATTAATGAAAAACGAAACTTTTTAATAGGAGTTCTACTCTCTAACTCCGTGGTTTATCCAAACGAAAAGCTTGAAAATTGTTTGAAAGTGAATTAAAATTTAATCTCTGAGTTTGATGGGAGATTTTTTGCGCTAATTAGTCACTTTCTGAAAACATGAATTGTTTGAAACATGATTTAAAGGCGAAATCTATCTCCATGGTATATTTAAAACAACTGTTTACTGAACAATGAAAAGTATAAAGAAATCAAAATGGTTATTTAATTTCGCAGTTGATGAGGAAGATTCTATCTTATATCATGTTACTCAGAAAAACAATTAAATTAAATCTGTCTGTTAATTTTAGTAATTATTTTTTCAATTTGAATAATAAATAAATTGATATAAAAATATATTTTAGAAAATAACGATTTGATTTTTCTTATAGCATTTTTGACTGGATAGTATCAATTACGGTCTTCAAGTTTAAACATTATCATTATTGATATTTTCGGGGATTATTGATTGATTCAGGGATTATTGATATTTTTAAGTTGTTATTATGCAATTGTTTTATTGTGACCAAAATTGTTTAAACTCATATATTGTACGTTGTACGAGTAATCTTCTACAAATACAAGGGTATATATTTTAATCTACGAGAATATAAATAGTACAGGTATCTTGGCATATGTTTTGATATATATTGGCATATATTGGAATCAATTACGACCTTCTGGTATAAAGAGTACGGGGATTATTGATATTTTCAACTTATTACGTCATCTCTTTTATTTTGGCAGATATTCTTTAGACTTATATTGTAATACGGGTAATCTTCTACTAACACACTGGCATATTTTCTAATCTACGACAATCTAAGTAGTACGGGGTTGCATATATCGATTCAATTCCTTTTTTTTTTTTTTTTTTTTTTTTTTTGTAAATTTCCTTACAAAAGAGGCCAGGATGTTTTATTCTTCAGATCTGCCCGTGAAGATAATTTTGCATAGTGAAAACATATATTCTTAAACTTCTCTTTATGAGCAATAAATTTAATATTTTAGCAGAATTTGCAGATGATTGCGAATTATAAGTTTCTTTATATTATATACTCCGTACGAAGAACGGGTATGCTGCTAGTCATCATATAAATGAACAAGAAAAACCAATCATACATAAAGCATTGATTATGAAACACTTTCCAACTTCAATGCAATTTTATTTAAACATTTCTAAAATGCGATACATTCCTCGGTAATATTTATAAAATTATCACAAAACTACATTAATTTATTATTAATTGAAAACTTAAAACTTCATAAAAAAAATGAACTTCATTCAAATGACGGCTTTGAAATATAAATTGCCTGGTTTAAACATCTTTAAAATGCAATACATTCCTCGGTAATATTTTTTTAAATTATCATGATACTACAATAATTTATTATATTTGCAAACTTGATGCTTAAATTATTGAACTACAATAATTTATTATACTCGAAAACAAATGAACTTTATTTAAATGGCATCATCAAAATATAAATCGCCCGGCTCTCTCTATAAAAACAACATTTCATTCAAAACTTTTTTAAATTCCTTTCATTCATCACACTACTATAATAATTCATTTTATTTAAAAACTTAAAACTGTGGAGATACAAGTAATTTAATTCTATGCTTAAAACTTCATCGAAAAAATCGTCTGGTTCTCTGTGTAAAATAAATTGATGTTTCATTCATATCAGCTATATTGCAGACTCCATGAGCTAAATAATTTTGCGTTAAAGAAATGCAGCAATTCTTATACAACTCATTCTACAACTTTCGGTGTTTACATTCTCCATAAGTGAAAATTAGGCTTCGTTGTAAAAATAATCAAAGTTTGATGATCATTTAAACTCAAATATATTGTAATTGCTTTGTTTCAGTATGTAGATACACAAAATTTAAGAAAAAATAAAGCTGTTTTAAGACGGATACAACACTAAATATGAATTAAAAGAACTTTAAAAATCACGATTTTGACACAAGATGGATGCCATATTTTATTTTGAAGTGGGTCACGTGATCTCTTCATGTAATGGTCACGTGATCTCTTCATATAATGGTCACGTGATCTCTTCATATAAAGGGTTAAATTATTATTTTAATTTTTATTTAAAAAACTACTGAATATATTTTGCTGAATTTTTTTTATATATTCTATGGGATCATTTGAATATTTTCTAAAACTTTCGAAGCAATTTGTGAATTTTAAATTCGCTTAAAAAATGTTTGAAAAATTAGGTTCCATAGGATTCCATGTATTTCATTTTTTCAACCCAGGTTCAATCCAAAACTAATTGGGTGATATCATTCATTTATATTGCCATAGATTTCCCACAGATCGTCTGAACAACATACTAAAATTTCATTTTGATAAAATCATTTTCACGGCAGTTATCGTTATAACGGACAGACAAACAGAATGAACAAAGTCATAAACACTTTTCAACTATGTTTTAAAGTGTTAAAAAAGCCGCCCAGGCGGTGAAGTGGATAGCGTCGTCGGCTGCTATCCGGTGGGCTCGGGTTCGAATCCCGAGTAAGGCATGGTTGTATATCGAGGTAGAGTCAGTCTTCCGCCTACTGGGTCCTCATCTACAATGTGAAGCTGCACCCCCTTTGGCCTTCGTCAGTGATGCTTGTCCGTAATAAACTTTGTTCTCTTGTATTGTCTTGTTCGTTCTTTCCTGTGTCGGTTATGATTCGATTACAGGAGGTCATCAGAAACAACAACAACAACAACAGTGTTAAAAAAGGATTGTCTGTTAACTTATAGGACTTAAGTATACTTGTCATAATTTGAGATCAAAACGATTCTCGGTCGGAAATGGATATAAATAGATGGGTATTCTGTATTACACCCATATGTATACTACCAGCTATACTAATGAGAAAGTATAAGGAGTTAAGGTGAAACGTGTCCTTTGTGCGAAAAACTTTAAATTTTCAAGAGAGGGGGGATTCTCTTTGCTCACAATATAATTTAATATTTCAAGGTACAGCGATTAATGCCAACCCTCCGCAGCGACCGATGGCTAGATCATACAGGTATATAAGGTCTATGGATCGATGAGGTTTACGCCGCATAACCAGGAGGACAAAGAGGAACTATCAACAACCAAGCGAGGCCACGGCCGCGGAAACGAAGTCAACGAAACCATTCACAGGACGAGGTCCGAAGATGGTCCAGAAGAGTCTCGACTCCAGTCGCCGACGGGTCTAGAAACAGGTCACAATTCCTCTCCGTCACCTGGAAAAGTGTGCTTTATGAGTACCAGGACGCACTTGGGTCAATCCATAGATTAGTTTGCCACTTAGGTGAGGTTTGTCTGGGACTATAGAAGTCAGTGCCCTTCCGATATACGGCCTCACCCCTAGTGGGGAAATATTTCAAGGGGAGAAAATCTTCCCTCAGAACTATCTAAACGAACGAAACAGATGAATAGAGAACTTAAATTATGTCTGTACTATTGCATGCATCAGTCGCCATAGATTAATGATACAGGTTTAATTTCCCTTTTAGAAAAACAGATAACTTGGAAAATTTTACCCTCAACAACATGAAATATTTTTAGACCTTTGTTTCCTGTAATGTGGAAATAAAACAAAGTGTTTGTACCATGGAATTAAGAGAAAGTGATAAAACTCCTATAGATGAACGCTTGAAAATGTTATAAAGCTTTGAGAATTATATCTAGGTGTCACTAGTGTTAGTAAAGCGCCTTTTGTTTCCATTTCACGCAATAGAGAGGCATAGTATGGAGTATATGTATTTTTGATTATTTTAAAATTAAAATTCCCTAATTATCAGTATAATTAATCAGTATTTTTTCACAGGTGTAGGACGGACAGAGTTCAGAATATAGGGAGATAAAAATAAATTGACAGGCAAAAAAATTTTGAATGAATAGGAATATTCCTTATTGTTTCAGTTTTAATTAGCATTGCACTAGTAATTTATTTTTACAAAATTGACAGTTTAAATAAATATTTTAAGCCTTTCACCATAGAAATACATACAATGCAGGGGCGCTTATCTTATCGCAGCGCCACCTGAATTATTGTCTCAAATGATATTGGCATTTTCTCAGTGTGGAGTTTTAACTCCTAACCTTTAGCTCCTTGGTTTGTACCCTCCTGTATTGCTATTTTCTGATTATTTGGCACGAAATAGGAAAGCGGAATCAAATTTTTACAAGTGCGAGAAATTTTTAGTTGCAAAAATGGATTTTAAAGTTCATATGTTGTTGTATGTATATATATATATATATATATACATACAACAACACGATAAACCCTATGCAACACGATAAATCTAACTTTCTAAAACACCCACAGAATAAAATATAATACAGCAAATCATCAATCAAATGGAAAAAAATACAAAACACAAGCTATCAAGTTACAGAAAATCAACAAAATTCAAAGGTATGGAAACGAAAAAGAAAAACTTAATAAAACAAGCTATATCGCTATACACGTGGAAAAGGGCTAAGCCTAAACAAATGGAAGTGTTCACTTCGTAAAATTCGTTCTCAAGTCCAAGTATTTTACGAAGCAGACACAAAACAAGTATGTTTCTGAAGAAATAGATAGATTATATCTATAAACTATTTCTACTTGGACTACATACATAAAGAAGGAATAAAAAAGAAAAAACGAATACCTGGAAAATGCACAGCATATGTACAAACGAGTCGAAACCGGGAACTCTGATAGAAGAGACCAGTGTTGCCATTCGTAAAGAAAAAAGAAAAAAACAATCTACTGTTGCCATTCATAAGAATTGAAAAACAGTTAAGCGAAATGTTAAGAGAAAGTAATAATATACAAAAAGAGCTACAAATAGAAGGGCTAATAATAGTAATGCTGAAGTGGAAGAGAATATAAAAAAAGTATTAAAAATAAAAGGGAATGGAGATGTCTGGCTAATATAAGATACTATGAATAGAATTATATGATACTGTGAAGATAATTATAAAAATACAGCTATTTTAAATTTTTTAACAATACTATTTACTAAATAAGAGGGATATTTATATAAATTGCTAGTAATTTTGAGATTATTGATATGCATAGCATGAAATTTTTTATCAGATAATCTATAAATTCTAAAAAGCTGATTGAGTATAATATTTCTAAACAATTGAATCGAGTTACAGGAATTAAATGGTAAGATTTTATTAATATTAAAATTATAAAAGTCTTTTTTATCATATAAATTTGCAACAATTCTATTAGAAGGATCAATAAAAAGATTTAAATCCAAAAAATTAACATTATTACTTCATTACGAATTAATTCCAAATTGTCTGGATAGTAATCTATATCTATGAGATAATTTTCTGTATGTACTAGGCAAATCAGATCATCAACATATCTGTAAAAAGTATAATCTATTGAAGTAAATGACTTTTCATAATGATAAAGGTATAAATTAGCTAACATACTGCTACTACAGCCACCCTGTGGAACTCCTGAGACTTGTAAGTATAATTTATTTCCTTGAAAAATATAATTATTGAAAATAACAAAGTGAAGAAGTTTAGGAAAATTTATAAATTTAATTTGATTTGAAAGATGTGTAATATAAGCATTATATAGAGCTAAAATTACATCATATAGATCAGATATCTTAATATTATTAAAAAGATCTTTAAAATCAAAAGTTTGAAATCCTATTATTTTTCTAAGAGATGTTAATTTATTCTTTAATTCTTTGCTATTATTTAGAATATGGTAATTATTGCTAGTCTGGCATAAACTATTATTTATTAGATTAAAAGAATTTAGTAATAATTTACTCGCAGTAGTAGAGTATGTATTATGGCCAGTAGTTACTGTTCTAAATTTAATAGGATTTTTATGAAATTTTGGAATAAGCACTATATAAGGAAATTTAAGATATTTATATTTAATATTTAAATCACTATACATATTGATAATTTTCAATTTAATACTATTGATGGAATGTAAATCAGGTTTAAAATGACAATTATTTTTTAAATAATCTAACAGAAATTGAACATAAAATTTTTTACAGATAATAGCATAATTATTAGAGGCTTTATCAACATAGGTGATAACAAAGGATCTTTGTAAATCATTAATGGAATGTTTAATATTATCAATATTATATAAAGATCTAGACAATTTAATATCTCTAATAGCATTTTTAATAGATTCTAATATAGTAAATTTCCACATATTAAATGCCTCTAATGGCAGAACGTATTTACAAGCTAATTTATATATATATTTATCAAGATCTAGATTAATTGATTTTAAAACTTTAAAAGAATTATTACATGAAGGTATCCTAAATTTAGTGCCAAATGACATAATGGTTCTTAACACATTGTCACTAACAATGTCTAAATCTCCTGTAACTATATGCCCCAAGTCTGGATTTAGAAATTTAGCAAATTTGTTTAATTTACAAATGCATTCACTATCTACAATTGACTGAGAATCATGATCTATAGAGAGCGGTTGTGAAACTTCATTATAATTAAATATAGACCTACCAATAGGCTTGTTGTATTTGAAAGTCTTTGAAACACATAAATCTCCAATAGGCAATAAATGTTTGAACTTGTTAAACAGATGTCCAAAATTTAGAGAATTATAAATAGGATGTTTGAAAGAGATAACACAATAAGAATTAGTAGTTGTATTATTATAATGAAATTGATTTAGTTTTAAATTTAAAAACTGTGATCTTGTAATAAGCAAATCAAAGAAAATATGATTAAAATGTTCATTAGCAAGATTTAATTTTTAAAAAATGGCATAAACCTTATTTAAATGTTTTTTCTTTACCGCAAAAACCCTGGATCTTATGAATTTCCATTGAAAAGTTCTATTAAATTGATTATGTAGAGTTATAATCTCATATTTATGATCATTTAGTAAGGAATGTCCCTTTCCTCGTTTAAATCTTTTGAATTTGATTGATTCACTATCATTTAAATGGGGTTTCAAAAAAAGGTGATTAAAAATAGAATATTTATTATCTACAAAATTGTTTTTCACAACATTACCATTTAGATACATTTGATTTAATCCATATGGAAAAAGAGTACACTGTGATTTAATATAGTAGTTTTCAAAATAAATCCTATCTGCTGATTTTGTTTTCATATCTAAAATATGTATAGTAATATTTTCAAAACCGTGTTTGGCAAAGTGTTTATATTCAATTTTATTGGAAGTAGGAAGAAAATTAATATATATATATATATATATATATATATATATATATATATATATATAAATTGAAATATTTTAATCGAAAATTATGCATAAACTACTGTATGTACAAAAAAACCCATCACTAGCATATCTGTTACAAATGAGTAACTATAGACCAAGACTAAGGATAAAGATAGACGGTAACATATCACTACAATGGAAAGGGGGATGAGAAGAATATTAGGATACAAAAATCACAATTAAATGTATAAATATAAATAAAAATGAAAAAGAATATATATATATATATATATATATAAATTGAAATATTTTAATCGAAAATTATGCATAAACTACTGTATGTACAAAAAAACCCATCACTAGCATATCTGTTACAAATGAGTAACTATAGACCAAGACTAAGGATAAAGATAGACGGTAACATATCACTACAATGGAAAGGGGGATGAGAAGAATATTAGGATACAAAAATCACAATTAAATGTATAAATATAAATAAAAATGAAAAAGAATATATATATATATATATATATATATATATAAATTGAAATATTTTAATCGAAAATTATGCATAAACTACTGTATGTACAAAAAAACCCATCACTAGCATATCTGTTACAAATGAGTAACTATAGACCAAGACTAAGGATAAAGATAGACGGTAACATATCACTACAATGGAAAGGGGGATGAGAAGAATATTAGGATACAAAAATCACAATTAAATGTATAAATATAAATAAAAATGAAAAAGAATATATATATATATATATATATATATATAAATTGAAATATTTTAATCGAAAATTATGCATAAACTACTGTATGTACAAAAAAACCCATCACTAGCATATCTGTTACAAATGAGTAACTATAGACCAAGACTAAGGATAAAGATAGACGGTAACATATCACTACAATGGAAAGGGGGATGAGAAGAATATTAGGATACAAAAATCACAATTAAATGTATAAATATAAATAAAAATGAAAAAGAAAACACGGCAAAAATGAGAAAAGGCAATAATAATTAGCTCAAGATAAAAGATTAAGACATAGAGAACAATCAATTGAAACTACACAAGAAATGGCGGTTAGTTCGAAATATATATATATGTATATATATTTGAAATGTAATAATAAGAATTATGTAAAAATAAAAAAATACAATTCAAGTAATATTAACATCACCATAGAAGCAAATTCACGGCCATAATGCCGATAAGAGAAAAGAACAGCACCATCCCAAATTCGATGATTAATTAGAATTAAATTCATCGTCAGGTCTGAGTATTTAATTCCAATTAACCCAAACAAATGCCTGTTTCAGATTAAGCAATAGTACATTACTATAAATAGCTCCAAATTAACAACAGGTGCACAAATTGTACAATTTTTCGCAATTATCCAAGTCGTTATACACAGTAGCCCTACTTTCACCCCATCAAAACAAAATAAGAAACTGATTACATGAGTACTTTGCCCCTAGATCCTGTTCCTCATCAGTATCGGATGAATTATTTCGGAAATTCAGCGCCCAATATTATTCAAGTACCAATTTAATGTTCGTATAATTATGCACTATTTTATGATATAGTGTAGTTATCGAATGTCTATTTGGGCCCCTAAATTTAGGAGGTGGCAACGGCCTTCTGGACATCTTGATAAAAGAAAGCCTTACTCCTCGCCCGCTTCTTTTTTTTTTATTATTATTAAGGAAGAATCTTTACATCCCCTCCCCCTTCTCTCTCAATTCCCAATCTTTACAATGTCCAAAATCAATTACGTCTTTGCTAAGTATACGATATTTAGCCAATTCATGTTCCCCTTCTTCGCGTGTTGCATATCTCGGCGCTTTCATCCCAAAACAAGTCGAAGAGAAATCGAAGCAGAGGAAAGAAGGCGATGATCGGCGTGACGCCTCAGCCCTAAATTGCTATCTTCATCTTTTTCTTTATTCTTTCTTTATCTCTCCTTTTTCTTTCTTTCTTCTTTCTTGCCATACCCCCTAGCCATGTGCCCTGTTACCCCACCTCTAATGTCATGGTGGCGAAAAAAGTAAACATATTTATAAAATCGGGACCTTGATTGCTATTTTATCGCTATCAGACGGTTGATTTGGCGATCGCCAATGACCGTGCCACGGATAAAACAAACGTCTCCGATGTGGGCGAAGAAAAAAAGTACGAAATAAAGCAGGCTTTGAAGATGAACTCGTGAAATATGTGTTGGAAATGAAGTATGGAACTGTTTTCTGTTTATTTAGTTGCAAATGAATGGACTCTTATTATTTAAAAAAATGAATAAAGTAAATCATCCTTTCTAAATGCTGATGGAATGACGGAAATGTCTATAAAATAAAATAGCTTTCTCAATTAATGCTTGCTCTCAGGAGTTCAGATACCGAAGACCAATTAGTAGTTCTTGTGGCCATGGTGAATGAAGAGTCAGCGGGGAGAGGAGGGGGGGGGGGGCACCAAGGATAGGGAACCCTGAAAAATCTGCATAGTGTTATTTTTATTTTTATTTGATGGGTTATTTTTTGACAATATATCAGCATCCCGGTTCTGTTTATCAACATCGATTAAAAACTGAAATGGCAAAAAAATATCAATTTTGTATTCTGAAATGCAGTAAAAAAAATCTGATGTGGGCAGCACATGACTTTCCTTATATAATGCAATGAATGTACTACTTTTACAGTAAAAAAAATAGATTATTTTAATAGTAGATATTTATATTCTTTCCAAGATATTGAATTTTCGTCAATGAATCGTCATTTCATCGATTTAGCCCCATTTTTATCAATTTGGCGAGTGTTTCTTTAATTTAGCAACATTTAAAAAGTCGCCAAGTTGGCGACATTCCACCAAATTCGTCGCCAAAATCTCGCCAAGCGTTATGGAAGGAGAAATAAGTCATTCTTACAGCAGATAAATGACTGTTGGCGTGCAAATACAAATGTATTACTCAAAGTATCTATTTTCATGAATGGAACGAGCTAGATCCACGAAAATGATGTCACAAAATTTATCACATGGTATTACATATGAAAAGTGAACATGTTTCTCAATAGGAAATTTTTTTTTATTATTTTATATGATTTTTTGATAATTTTTTTTTAAAATGTGCAATATCTCAAGAACGGTTCGTGTTAGCGTTCTAAAATTTGTGTCAATCGTTTTCTAATGAAAAATTACATAAGAAATGTCTATTTACGGAACTTTATTAGAGGTTTTGATTTTTTGAAGATTTTTTCAAAATTTCACTCGAAAATTTAGGGGGGTTCTGAACATTCGATTGCGTATAAAAACAATAGACTCCCAGTGTTTAAGGACTGTAATTTTTGTACCAAATTTCGTTCGAATCGGTCCATTCGTTCGTCAGTTATCGTCTCCACAGACTCACTGACACACACACACACACACACACACACACACATACATCACTTCAAAAATGTTTGATTCGTGATCAGGGATGCTTTAAACGTGTTCTCCCGTCGAAAATTCGAATTCGAATTTTCGACCCCGTCACAATACTTTTCTTATACATTATGTATATAAGGAAAGTAAAAATGTCCGTTATATTAAAATCAAAAGTAAGTTACCAGAATTTTCTTTTACCTGTTATTTTTCAAGTTTGTCATTTCTTTTTGTAACTGAAACCATCGTAATAATGAAATTTAAATACAACGAAAAATATACCGGAAAGGAACAAAGCTAACATTTTAAATAGTCCTATTAAAAACCCTTTTGGATGGATTTCCATCAAAATATTTCAAAGTTGTTATTCATATTTTCGTCTTTTTTTTTTTAAATATTAATTTCATAATTCATATTGCATACAAACTATCAGTTAAACAAAAAAAAAATGCCGTAGCGTTTATTTGGGTCGTTTAATAGTAATGTAGTAAAAAATATCAGTTAGAAGATATTTTCGGAAGATGTGATTAAAAATCTGGGAAACTAATTTAACACTAAGAGCATAAAATTTTACGTTCTCACAATCCAGAAACCGCTGGACTGAATGACTTCAAACTTAGTATTCGAGGTTAAATATTGATGTAGATTTGGAATCAGGCGTCAAAATTGTGTGTTAGAAACGAAGACGGCCTCTTGTGTGCAATTTTTTTTCCCTATCGAATGGCATATTTGAAATTATTCTGCTATGAACGGTGCACGAATAATGAGGGATGATTGTTTTGTTTTGTTTTATTTCACAACTGTACATATTGTTAAATATTCTTTAATTAATTAGTTAATTTTTCTCTTTGGCAAAACTATTGTCACAGCCGTGCTTCTTGGTAGTATGACTTTTCAATGTAGATATTGCCATATAAAAACCAGTTTCTTATTTTTATTTATTTAGTTTTTATTTATTTGTTTTATTTATTTATTTTTATTTTTTATTTATTTATTTGTTTTATTTATTTATTTTTATTTTTATTTATTTATTTGTTTTACTTATTTATTTTATTTTTTGCGCTTTTCAGGCCAGTTCTGTGTCTATGTTATCAGCGTACTTTACATCTAATATCAAAGCATATATAAATTATATTGGTACTCATCTTTCACCTTGAAATTATTGTTGAAAACTGCCATTTTTCCAAAATCACTAAAATGCTAAAGCCCATTGCCCGATCTGTTTACATTTTAACATCTAATCCTGTGAAGGATTATATATTCTAGTAATTATAAACAAAATTATTTTCACTTACCCAAGTTTAAAATGGGTCGAAGAAGAATCTTTAACGTATACATTTAAAAAAAATCTGATGTGGGCAACACATGACTTTCCTTATATAATGTAATGAATTTACTACTTTTACAGTAAAAAAATAGTTTTTTTTTATAGTTGATACTAATATTCTTTCCAAGACATTAAATTTTCAACAATTAGTCGTAGTAGTTATTTTCATTGATTTAGCATCATTTTTATCAATTTGGCGAGATTTTCGTTAATTTGGCAACATTTCAAAAAGTCGCCAAGTTGGCGACATTCCGCCAAATTCGTCGCCAAAATCTCGCCAAGCGTTACAAGTACTCGTTAGCAAGTACAAAAGTGTTACTCAGAGTATCTTTTATCATGAATGGAACGAGCTAGATCCACGAGAATGATGTCACCCAATTTATCGCATGGTATTACATATGAAAAGTGAACATGTTTATCAATAGGAAATATTTTTTTTTTTATTTTATATGACTTTTTGATATTTTTCTTGAAAAATGTACAATATCTCGAGAACGGCTCGTGTTAGCGTTCTAAAATTTATGCCAATCGTTTTCTAATGAAAAATTACATAAGAATGTCTATTTGCGTAACTTTATTAGTGGTTTTGATTTTTTGACGATTTTTTCAAAATTTCATTCGAAAATTTAGGGGGGTTCTGAACATTCGATTACGTATAAAAGCAATAGGCTTACAGTGTTTACGGATTGTAATTTTCGTACCAAATTTCGTTCGAATCGGTCTATTCGTTCCCCAGTTATCGTCTCCATAGACCCACTGACACACACACACACACACACACACACACATACTTTCACACACACACACATACTTTCACACACACACACACACACACACACACACACAGACATCACTTCTAAAATGTTTGATTCGTGATCAGGGATGCTTGAAACGTGCTCTCCCGTCGAAAACTCTAATTCGAATTTTCGACCCCGTCACAATACTTTCCTTATACATTGTGTATATAAGGAAAGTAATATACAGTATTCTTTATTTATAAACTGTCAATTCGCGCATCAACGGGGTGCAGAGTAAAGTAAGATGATCTGCCGAGCTCTGTTATCCCTGTCAACAATAACAGTAACATAGTAACAGAACCTGCTTTTAGGGGGTTATTCCCCATTTTAGGATTGCTTCCCCATCGCCCCCATTGCAGATAGTATCCATGGGCTGATATCTGCAATGAAATCACAATCCTAGCTTTGGAAACGCACCCTATAGGCGTATTCTGTAAGTATGAATTTCACTGCGGAGCTCAATTAAAAATAATAATAATAATAAAACCCGATTATCATGATAGAATTAAAATTATCAGTTTCTGCAGAGATGCGAAAAATTGTAACACAAGGCAAATACCCCTGCAACTACTGCAGATGTTGGCTATTCCATGCTAACGATCGCATAATAGGTGCGAAACTACTCCATAGATGCTGTTATCTGCAATGGTAGCGCGATATTTCCAGTGATATAGTTGGGTGCTAAAGTCAATTACCAGTACATAAATCAAAATATTTTTGCAAGATTATGAGACGAACTTAAAATAACTAAATAATACACAATTTAAGTAAAAAGTTATTTGAAACAAAATCTAGTTACTCGATACTTTCCAACGTAAGTAACCTCTTTTGCAATCACAATTGATCAAATAGACTGCAAATAATAATAAATAAATCGGAAAAATACCTATATGTAACTACAGAGAAATTCTTAGTTAATAAGACAACAAAAGACAATTAAGTAACTGAAAGAACCGGTTTTGGAGACAAAAACAGCCTCCTTTATCCAGATAAAAAGACAGCAGCCGCAACAAGAACTATAAGACATCTACCAATTGAAAAGAAGAAATAGAAAAACTAAAAGAAAAACTTAGGAAGATTGAAAACTTCAGTTTTTAATCTTAGTCACTGAGTCGGTGTAATTAAGTTCTTAGTCTTATTCACCGAGATTGTTTACTTAACGTCTTAGTTTTATTCACTGAGATGGTTTACTTTAGTTCTTAGTCTTATTCACTGAGACGGTGTACTTAAGTTCCTACTTATTAACTGAGATTGCGTACTTAAGTTCTCTATTCACTGAGTTAGTGTACTTCTTAAGCGAATACTTTCTTAGTCTTATTCACTGAGATTGTGTACTTAAGTTCTTAGTCTTATTCATTGAGATGGTATACTTAATTTCTTAGTCTTATTCACTGATAATGGTGTAAGTTCACCATCAATTTGTTAAGTTCACCATCTGAATGAATAAGACTAATAACTTACTCCATCTCAGTGTATAAGACTAGAATACAATCTTAAATACTTTTGAATTTTCTGTTTGATTTCATCCCTCCTAAGCTTTTTTTTTCTATATCTCGTTTGGCAACAATTTTCTTTCTGTGACACACAATGTCAATTGACAGGCACAATCTTGCTTTCGTTGGTGCGGCTTTGTCTCTTTATCCTGAAGAAGGCCCATGCTTTTGCCTTCAAAACCGATTGATAATTATCTCATCGTTTTTTATTAACGAAGATTTTCATTTCAGTAATCTCTACAACAATTTGAGCTTTGATTTTAGCATCTAGATGTATTTCTTCTTCTTCGACCTAGACCGCCCGACCTACCCGAAGGTGTAAGGTACTTGTTATCTAGATGTGTTTGTTGTATGTTCTTGTTGATATTCTATATCTATACACTACATATATTTGCTTATCCTATCACAGAAGGTAAACCCCCATTGTAACGCCAAAATATTTCTAAGACGCAACAGTAGTTTACCTCTGCATTGCTGTGGCTGTGAAACTGATAATTTGTACATTGGTCACTTTGTTCGGGCGCTTCTCGGAAAGACATCCGTTTGTATATTCACCGCAAAGGGGAGGATTTATCGATAATCTTTCAGCGCTGTTGGAATATCGAGCTAACCCAGAAACTAAGATGAAATACACCAAAGATTGAACAGAAATGAAAAGTATAGAAATTCTTTCAAACTGCTGTCTAGAATAAACCGCAATTAAACAAGCTTCGTTCGATCAATTAAAAGTATTAACCAGTTTCGGAGGTAAAAGAAACCGCCTTCTTTAGTATAAAGAGGTCAGACAATAAGGCGTTTATTATTGAATAGTTAGAAGGGAAAACCGTTTGTAAATCCCTTATCTTCTCTAAAATTCAATGCTGAATTCATATCAATCGTCATCTAAGCTCTATCGAAAGCCAATCTGGAAAAACAGATATTTCAAAAAAAGAATTCATTCCACCTGCGAGCATGGTTGCTGTGTTGTTGGGCGCAGTGTGTTCCGCCCCCACTGATGCCCCGGGGCAACGTCATGTGGCGGCTAAATGGTTCACGATGCTGTCCGATGTATATGCGAATGATGGTGTATCAAGTGCCTGGCCAGAGTTTAAAAAAATTCAAACCGAAAGGGGGAAAAAACAAGAAGTGAAAATCTATAGTGAACCCCATTCTCCTTTAGATTTTGATACTGAATCCATATCAGTCATCATCTAACTAAGCTATATGTATAGCAGATGCTGACAAAGATGTTTCCAATAAATAGATGATAAAAATTCAAATTTTTGAATCGGCATGAAGTGACATATTCCGAACTGGAAGTGGAAGTGAATATCCTTAGTGAATCCTTTGTCCCTTTACTTCCTCCAGAATTTGATGTTGAACCCATATCAGTCATTATCTAAGCTCTATCTGTAGCCAAACCTACGAAATAAATGTTTCAAGAAAAACTTTTAAACTGGAATTGGAAAAGAAATCGAATATGAAAACTTTTAGTAAACCATCCTACTTCCTTCAAAATTTGGTGATGAATCCATATCAATTATCGTCTAAGCTCTGTCTATAACCAATCTTGAGTAATAAATGTTTCAAGTGAAACAAAAAATGTTGAAGTGCAAATCCTTAGTCTGAGCTCTATCTATAGCAAATCCTGAGAACTAGATGTTTCAAAGAAAATTCTCTTTTGTAAAAACAATGGCATAGCAAAACTGTTGCCACCAAAAAGTAAAAATCATCACATAAATCCAATTTTCATGCACTTCGTCACAAGAAGATGCAATTCCAATCAATTCACCTTCCCACATTCTTTGAAATGCACCCTCTTGCCTCCGCACATCGCACCTAGCGGCACTTTTCAATCTAAAAATTAAAAAATCGATTTTTGGAGAATACAAGGAATAATTCCTTTTAAAATCGGAGAATTTCTAATGTGATTTACGTATGTGGTGCAAATTAAAAATGCTCTTTGCATTCTGAGCAGAACCCTGCCGATGGCGGTCCCAGTGAACAGTTGATCTCGTTTAAATTATTCATTTTAGCGCTTTGAATGTAAAGTACAATGAGCATTAGCGTAATTATAAGAAAGTTGTGATAACTCGATAAAAGTTATTTTTCTACATTCCAGACGATTTTTGGAAAGTTGATTCGATAATTTGAGGTAACTTTGGAATAAATTGCAAACGTAATTGTCGGTCAGTAACGGAAGATAAAAACTTAATAATGTCATTTTTTTCTTTTTGTTCGTAACATCATTAGTCTCCCCCCCCCCCCACCCGTTGTAGGGTAAGGTACCCCTCGGGGTAGGGGGGTACATTGTCAAGTGTGATATCAATCGAAAGATTTTTCAATCCCTTTAAAATGGATGATGAAACGCTATAGTTGTAATAATTTGGACTCAAGATACCGAGTTTTCAATTTTTTTTTTTTTTTTTCTGAAATTTAAAAAAGAAAATTGAATTCTGGTATGAGGAAGTAGAGTTGAGTCATACTTCAGTTAATTTTGAAAGGATACTAGTAAACATGCGGATTACTACAATGTTGAATATCTATATAATAATTGTCTAAAGTATTTGTGTTTTTCCAAACCATCCAGAAGCCCTCCGGTGACGTATTAGATTGAATTTATGCACACTTAGCATCAACCACGGGGCAGATTCTAACAAAGCCGGATGTTTAATCCTCGAAACTTCATCGAAAAAAATCGTCCTTCTCTGTCAATCATTCATATCAGCTATGCAGACTCCATGGGCTAAATAATTTTGTGTTAAAGAAATACAGCAATTCTAATACAACTCATTCTACATATTTTGCTGTTTACATTTTACATAAGTGAAAAATAGGCTTCGTTGTAGAAATAATCAAATTTGGGTGATCATTTGAACTCAAATATATTGTAATTGCGTTGTTTCAGTATGTAGATGCACAGAATTTAAGCAAAAATAAAGTGGTTTTAGGACGGATACAACACTCAATATGATTTAAAAAGAACTTAAAAAATCACGATTTTGAGACAAGATGGATGCCATATATCATTTTGAAGTGGGTCATGGGATCTTTTCATATCATGGTCACGTGATCGCTTCATATAAGAGGTGTTATTATTATTTTAATTTTTATTTAAAAAACTAGTGAATATATTTCGCTGAATTTTTTTTTATATATATTTTATGGAACAATTTGAATATTACCTAAACTTTTCGAAGCAATTTGTGAATTTTAAATCAGATTAAAAAATGTTTGAAAAATTAGGTCCCACAGGACTCAATGTATTTCATTTTTTCAACCCGAGTTCAATCCAAAACTAACTGGGTGATATTATTCATTTATATTCCCATAGGTCCCACAGACCGTCTGAACAATATACTAAAATTTCATTTTGATAAAGTCATTTTTACGGCTGTTATCGTGCAGACAGACAGAATGAACAAAGTCATAAACACTTTTCAACTGTGTTGTAAAGTATTAAAAAAACAACTGATGATGAAAAAAAATCTGTTACTGAAAAAAAAAACTGATGTAGACAAAAGCAGCACATAAATTTCTCTACACCATGAAACATTTGCAAGCATGTTTCGGAAAGTTTCAGGGGAATCTGTTTTCCACAATTGAGAGAAAAGTTCCTACTATATATATATATATATATATATACAAAAATGACGCTTCGGCAGACGATAGTTAGCTGAATATTTCAGAAATGAAGCTGGAATTTTTATGTACGCCTGTAATTGCGGCTTTTCTGATAGTTTTCATTATTAGAAATTATCAACAAAGTAGCTGAAAAAAATCTGATGTGGGCAGCACATGAATTTTTTCTGCGAACTCAAATTCATATTTTCTTTATTTTTTTAATAATTCAATAGATTGAGTTTAATTGCAGCAAATAACACTAAATTTGCATTTTTAATTCAATTTTTGTTCTTTTTTTTGGTAATGGGACATTTTTTCAAAAGCGGCGTAACAAAAATGCAAGAAATCACAAATATCTCGAGAACGGTTAGTCCTAAAGTATAATGGAGTGTGTTATATTCTTTTTCTCGTCAAAAATTGCGTATAAAACAAGAATTAATGGATAAATTTGAGCATACATAGTCTTTTTTTTTTTAGATCTTGGTGATTTTTTCGGGCCATTTCGTAAAAAAATGCAGGTTGTTTTTTCCCGAATCGTACTAAAATCTAATCAGCACCAGCGTAACTCACAAGCGACTCAAATTTTGTGAAATTCGGTCAATTAGTTTTTTAGTTAGAGTGGATACAAAATCTGCACAGACAGACAGACAGACCCACAGACACACAGACAGATACACACACAGACGTCAAGCTAAAAATAGTTTTTCGTATTCTAGAGGCTCGAAATGCGTAGATCCGTTGAAAACTCAAGTTGGAGATTTTCGGCATGATTCCAATACTTTCCCTATACATTGCCATGTATTGCAGGGAAAGTAAAAATATGATGTGGGCAGCACATGACTTTCAATGCAGACTTATATTCACGTTCTCTTTATTTTAATTAAATTTAATTCACTTTTATTTCAATTTTCGTTCTCATTTGAGAACTGGACTTATTTTTCAAAGGTAGCATAACAAAAATGTAAAACATCTCAAATATCTCGAGAACGGTTAGTCCTAAAGTAATATAATTGCTCTTATTCTTTTCTTCGCCAAAAATTACGCATAAAAAAAACATTTAATTGATACATTTGAACATACGTAGTCTTTTCTTTAGATATTGGCGATTTTTGAGGACCATTTCGTAAAAAAGGGCAGGCTGTTCTTTTCCGAATCGTATCAAAATATAATCAGCACCAGAGTATTCCCCAAGTGATTTATCTACCAAATTTTGTGAAATTTGGTCAATTAGTATTTCAGCTAGAGTGGATACATGAGACTTTTGAAGGCCATTTCACAAAAAAAGGCGGGTTTTCTTTTCCGAATTGTACCATAAACTAATCAGCACCAGAGTCACGCCCAAGAGTCTTACCTACCAAATTTTATGAAATTCGGTCCATTAGTTTTTCAGTTGGAGTGGATACATACATTGCACAGAGACGCGCAGACACACACACAGACGTCAGGCTAAAAATGGGTTTTTTTATTCTAGAGGTCTCGAAAGGCGTAGATCCGTCGAAAACTCGAGTTGCGATTTTCGGCATAATTCCAATACTTTCCCTATACATTACCATGTATTGCAGGGAAAATAAAAATCTGATGTAGGCAGTACATGACTTTCCCTGCAGACTGAAATTCAGATGTTCCTTATTTCTTTAATAATTCATTAGATTGAGTTTAACTGAACCAAATAACACTAAATTTGCATTTTTAGTTCAATTTTGTTTTTATTCGGTAATTGGACATTTTCCCAAAGGCGGCATAACAAAAATGCGAAAAATCTCATATATCTCGAGAACGGTTAGCGCTAGAGTAATAGAGTTATTCTTATTCTTTTCCTCATCAAAAATTACGTATAAAACAAGCATTTAATTGATATATTTGAAAATACGCAGCTTTTTTTTAGATTTTCGCGATTTTTGCGAGTCATTTCGTAAAAAAAGGCGGATTCTTCTTTTCCGAATCGTACCAAAATCCAATCAGCACCAGAGTATCCAACAAGTAACTTATCTACAAAATTTTGTGAAATTTGGTCAATTAGTATTTTAGCTAAAGCAGATAAATGAAATTTTTACGGGCCATTTCGCAAATAAAGGCGGGTTCTATTTTTACGAATTGTACCAAAAACTAATCAGCATCAGGGTCATACCCAAGTGACTTACCTACCAAATTTTATGAAATTCGGTCCATTCGTTTTTGAGTTAGAGTGGGTACATACATTGCACAGACAGACAGACAGACACACAGACACACACACACAGACGTCACACTAAAAATAGTTTTTTCGTATTCTAGAGGTCTCGAAACGTGTAGATCCGTCGAAAACTCGAGTTGCGATTTTCGACATGATTCCAATACTTTCCCTATACATTACCATGTATTGCAGGGAAAGTAAAAAATCTGATGTGGGCAGCACATGACTTTCCCTGCAGACTTATATTCACGGTCTCTTTATTTTAATTCAATTTAATTCACTTTCAATTCAATTTTCGTTCTCATTTGGTAACTGGGCTTATTTTCAAAGGTGGCATAGAGAAAACACGAAAAAACAAAAATATCTGGAGAACGGCTAGTCCTTGTGTAATGGGGTTGGTCTTATTCTTTTCTTCGTTAAAAATTACGTATAAAACAAGCATTTACTGGATATATTTAAGCATACGTAGTTTTTATTTTAGATTTTGACGATTTTTGCAGGCCATTTCGCAAAAACAGACAGGTTATCTTTTTCCGAATCGTATCAAAATCTAATCAGCACCAGGGTAACCCACAAGCAACTTATCTACCAAATTTTGTAAATTCGATCTATTAGTTTCTTAGCTAGAGTGGATACAGGCTTTCGCGGGCCATTTTGCAAAAAAGGGCGGGGTCTTTTATCCCAAAACCTACCCAAAACTAATCAGTACCCACAAATGACTTACCTACCAAATTTTATGAAATTCGGTCAATTAGTTTTCTAGTTAGATTGGAAACAAGATCTGGACAGACAGGCACACACACAGACGTCACGATAAAAATGGTTTTATCGTATTCTAGAGGTCCCGAAACGTGTAGATCCGACGAAAACTCGAGTTTTGATTTTCGACATGATTCTAATATTTAGCTATACATTACCATGTGTTGCAGGGAAAGTAAAAATCTGATATGGGCAGCACATGACTTTCTCTGCAGACTTATATCCACGTTCACTTTATTTTAATTAAATTTAATTGACTTTTAATTCAATTTTCGTTCTCATTTTATAACTGGACTTATTTTCAAATGTGGCGTGGAGAAAATACCAAAAAAACTAAAATATCTCGAGAACGGCTAGTCATAGTGTAATGGGGTTGGTCTTATGCTTTTCTTCGTTAAAAATTATATATTGAATAAGCCTTAAATGGATATATTTGAGCATACGTAGTTTTTTAGTTTAGATTTTGGAAATTTTTGCTGGCCATTTTGCAAAAAAAAAGACATGTTATTTTTTCCAAATCATATCAAAATCTAATCAGCACCAGGGTGACCCACAAGTGACTCGTGTACCAAATTTTGTGAAATTCGGTCCATTAGTTTTTTAGCTAGAGTGAATACAAGTTTTTGCCGGCCATTTCGCAAAAAAAGGCGGATTCTTTTACCCTGAATCGTACCCAAAACTAATCAGCACCAGACTCGTCCACAAGTAATTTACCTACCAAATTTTGTGAAATTCGGTCAATTAGTTTTTTAGTTAGAGTGGATACAAAATCTGCACAGACTGACAGACAGGCAGACACACAGACAGATACACACACAGACGTCACGCTAAAAATAGTTTTTTCGTATTCTAGAGGCTCGAAACGCGTAGATCCGTCGAAAACTCAAGTTGGAGATTTTCGGCATGATTCCAATACTTTCCCTATACATTGCCATGTATTGCAGGGAAAGTAAAAATCTGATGTGGGCAGCACATGACTTTCCCTGAAGACTTATATACACACTCTCTTTATTTTAATTAAATTTAATTCACTATTAATTCAATTTTCGTTCTCATTTGGTAACTGGACTCATTTTTAAAGATGGCATAGAGAAACAAGAAAGATCAATCATGCTTAAAGCATTGATTATGAAACACTTTCCAACTTCAATGCAATTTTATTTAAGCAAGTCTAAAATGCAATACATTCCTCGGTAATATTTTGAAACTTATCACAATACTGCATTAATTTATTATATTTGAAAACTTAAACCTTCATCGAAAAAAATGAACTTCATTCAAATGACGGCATTGAAATATAAATTGCCTGGTTTAAACATCTCTAAAATGTTATACATTCCTCGGTAATAGTTTTAGAATTATCATAATACTACGATAATTTATTATATTTGAAAACTTCATCGAAAACAACTGAAATTAATTCAAATGACGTCATAGAAAAAATAACACGCCTGGATCTCTCTATAAAAACAGGATTTCATTCATAACTTTCTCCCATTCATTTCATTCATAACAATACTATAATAATTTATTTTATTTAAACATTTTGTTTAAGACCATGGAGCTACAAAAAATTAAACTCTATGCTTGAAATCGTCCTTCTCTTTATGAAATCAATTAATATTTCATTCATATCAGCCATGCAGACTCCATGAACTAAATTATTTTGTGTTAAAAAAATACAGGAATTCTAATACAACACATTCTATTTATTTTGCTGTTTACATTTTACATAGGTGAAAAATAGGCTTAGTTGTAGAAATAATCAAATTTAGATGAGCATTTAAACTCAAATATATTGCCATTGCGTTGTTTCAGTATGTAGATGCACAGAATTTAAGCAAAAATAAAGTAGTTTTAGGACGGTTACAACACTCAATATGAATTAAAAAGAACTTAAAAAAATCACGATTTTGAAACAAGTTGGATGCCATATATCATTTTGAAGTGGGTCATGTGATCGTTTCATATTATGGTCACGTGATCGTTTCATATAAGAGGTGTAATTATTATTTTAATTTTTATTTAAAAAACTACTGAATATATTTCGCTGAATTTTTTTATATATATTTTATGGAATAATTTGAATTTTACCTAAAATTTTCGAAGCAATTTGTGAATTTTAAATCCGCTTAAAAAATGTTTGAAAAATTTGGTCCCTTAGGGTTCAATGTATTTCATTTTTCCGACCCGGGTTCAATCCAAAACTAATTGGGTAATATTATTCATTTATATTCCCATAGGTTCTACAAACCGTCTGAACAACATACTAAAATTTCATTTTGATTAAGTCATTTTTACGGCAGTTATCGTGCTAACGGACCGATAGACAGACAGACAGACAGAATGAACAAAGTCATAAACACTTTTCAACTTTGTTGTAAAGTGTTGAAAACGAAAAAACGGAAATATTTCGAGAACGGCTAGTCCTAGTGTAATGATATTGGTCTTATTCTTTTCTTTATTAAAAATTACGTATAAAACAAGCATTTAGTGGATATATTTCAGCATACGTAGTTTTTTATTTTAGATTTTGTCGATTTTTGCTGGCCATTTTGTCAAAACAGGCAGGTTATTTTTTTCCGAATCATACCAAAATCTAATCAGCACCAATATGACCCACAAGCCACTCATCTACCAAATTTTGTGAAATTCGGTCCATTAGATTTTCAGCTAGAGTGGATATAAACTTTTGCGGGCCATTTCGCAAAAAAAGGCGGGTTCTTTTATCCCGAATCATACCCAAAACTAATCAGCACCAGATTCTCCCACAAGTGACTTACCTACCAAATTTTGTGAAATTCGGCCAATTACTTCGGTCAATTAGAATGGATGCAAAATCTGCACAGACAGACAGACAGACATACAGACAGACAGACACACAGGCACACACACAGACGTCACGCTAAAAATAGTTTTTCGTATTCTAGAGGTCTCGAAACGTGTAGATCCGTCGAAAACTCGAGTTGCGATTTTCGGTATGATTCCAATACTTTCCCTATACATTACCATGTATTGCAGGGAAAGTAAAAAATCTGATGTGGGCAGCACATGACTTTCCCTGCAGACTTATATTCACGTTCTATTTATTAAAATTAAATTTAATTCACTTTTAATTCAATTTTCGTTCTCATTTGAAAACTGGACTTATTTTCAAAAATTGTGTAGGAAAAATACGAAAAACTAAAATATCTCGAGAACGGCTAATCCTAGTGTAATGGGATTGGTCTTATTCTTTTCTTCGCTAAAAATTACGTATTAAACAAGCATTTAATGGCTATATTTGAGCATACGTAGTTCTTAAGTTTAGATTTTGAGGATTTTTGAGGGGCATTTTACAAAAAAAAGGCTGATTATTTTTTTTCGAATTATGCCAAAATCCAATCAGCACCAGGGTGGCCTACAAACGACTTATCTACCAAGTTTTGAGAAATTCGGTCCATTAGTTTTTCAGTTAGAGTGGATACAAGCTTTTGTGGGCCATTTCGCAAAAAAAGGCAGGTTCTTTTAACCCGAGTCATACCCAAAATTAATCAGCACCAGATTCGTGCACAAGTGACTTACCTACCAAATTTTATGAATTTCGGTTAATTTGTTTTTTAGTTAGAGTGGATACAAGATCCGCACAGACAGACAGACACACAGACACACAGACACACAGACAGACACACAGACAGACAGACGCACAGACGCACAGACACACGCACAGACGCACAGACGTCACGCTAAAAATAGTTATTTCGTATTCTAGAGGTCTCGAAATGTGTCCATGTATTGCAGGGAAAGTGAAAAGAGCAAAGGTTGCAGAATGTTTTGCAGTGTACATAGCTTAATATTATTCTCGAAACGCTCCATTCGTTCGTGAGATTACGTAGACTCAAGGACACATACACTAACATACACACGTTTCGAGACCTCTAAAATACGAAAAAATATTTTTAAGCGTGACGTTTGTGTGTCTGTCTGCGTGTCTGTCTGTCTGTGATCTTTACGTGAGATTACACACAGACTCAAGGACACATACACTAACATACATACATGCACAATAACTTACACATACACTAACATGCACACAAACACTAGCATGAATGCACTAACATACATACAAGCACTCATTAACATACATACACACACGCATCACCTCAAAAACGTTCGATTCGAGTTTTTGACTTCGTCACAATAGTTTCTCTATACATTGTACTGTGTATGTAAAGAAAGTAAAAAGTTAGTCTCACGAACAAATGTCATGATTCGAAAATAATTTTACACGATTATTACAATTAGTGAATACAAAAACACTATTGATTTTAAACACCATCGAATGTTCAGAAGACAATATCATCTTCAAATTATTACTTTCCCTGCAATACATGGTAATGTATAGGGAAAGTATTGGAATCATGCCGAAAATCGCAACTCGAGTTTTCGATGGATCTACACGTTTCGAGACCCCTAAAATACGAAAAAAATATTTTCAGCGTGACGTCTGTGTGTGTGTCTGTCTGTCTGTGCAATGAATGTATCCGCTCTATGTCAAAAACTAATGAACCGAATTTCATAAAATTTGGTTGGTTAGTCACTTGGGTGTGAACCTGTTGCTGATTACTTTTTAGTACGATTCGGGATAAAAGAATCCGCCTTTTTTTGCGAAATGGCCCTCAAAAGTTTGTATCCACTCTAGCTAAAAAATTCAAGGACCGAATTTTCCCAAATTCTGCAGATAAGTCGCTTGTGGGTCACCCTGGTGCTGATTAAATTTTGGTAAAAAAAATAACAAGAAAAAAATAGCTTTTTTTTTTACAAAATATCCCGGAAAAATCGCCAAAATCTAAAATAAAAAACTACGCTTTTTCAAATATATTCATTAAATGCTTGTTTTACACGTAATTTTTAAGGAAGAAAAGAATAAGACCAACTACATTACACTAGGACTAGTCGGGCGCGGTAGCCCATTGGTTAGCGCGCTAAAGATGCACTCGATAGGCCCGGGTTCGATTCCAGCCACTGCCAAAAACTGCCGCCGTGTTCACGCGGCGTACGATCACGTTAAACATGTGGGTCCGTAAGTCCTTCCGAGAGGTTGGTGGTAGGGAAGGAGGGTACGGTCCCTGTGGATGCCTCCCCCACGGGGTTCCGGTCTAAATTGGGTGGCACTTCCCGGCCGTGCAAACAATTACCTTACACCTTTCTGGTAGGTCGGACGGTCTGGGTCTCAGCAACAGCAACACTAGGACTAGTCGTTCTCGAGATGTTTTAGGCTTTTCGTATTTTCTCTACGGCACCTATGGAAATAAGTCCAGTTACCAAATGAAAACGGAAATTGAATGAAAGTCATGTACTGCCCACATCAGATTTTTTGCTTTCCCTGCAATACATGGTAATGTATAGGGAAAGTATTGGAATCATGCCGAAAATCACAACTCGAGTTTTCGACGGATCTACACGTTTCGAGACCTCTAGAATACGAAAAAACCATTTTTAGCGTGACGTTTGTGTGTGTGTCTGTGTGTCTGTCTGTCTGTCTGTGCAGTTTTTGTATCCATTCTAACTAAAAAACTAATGATCCGAATTTCACAAAATTTGATAGGTAAGTCACCTGGTGCTGATTAGTTTTGGGTACGATTGGGAATAAAAGAACCCGCCTTTTTTTGCGAAATGGCCCGCAAAAGCTTGTATCCACTCTAACTGAAAAACTACTGGACCGAATTTCACAAAATCCGGTAGATAAGTCACTTGTGGGTTACCCTGGTGCTGACTAGATTTTGGTACGATTCGGAAAAAACAACCTGCCTTTTTTTGCAAAATGACCCGCAAAAATCGTCAAAATCTAAACTAAAGAACTAGGTATACTCAAATATATCCATTAAATGCTCGTTTAATACGTAATTTTTAACGACGAAAATAATAAGACCAACCCCATTACACTAGCACTAGCCATTTTCGAGATATTTTAGTTTTCCATATTTTCTCTACGCCACCTTTGAAAATAAGTCCGGCTACCGAATGAGAACGAAAATTGAATTAAAAGTGAAATACATTTAATTAAAATAAAGAGAACGTTAATATAAGTCTGCAGGGGAAGTCATGTGCTGCCCACATCAGATTTTTACTTTCCCTGCAATACATAATAATGTATAGGAAAAGTATTAGAATCGTGCCGAAAATTGCAACTCGAGTTTTCGACGGACGCGTTGGGGGACCACTAGAACACGAAAAAACAATTTTTAGCGTGACGTCTGTGTGTGTATCTGTCTGTCTGTCTGTGCAGATTTTGTATGCACTGAAAAAGTAATTGACCGAATTTCATAAAATTTGGTAGGTTTATCCTTTGTGGGTGTCCCTGGTGCTGATTAGATTTTGGTACAATTCAAGATGAAAAAAAAACTGTTTTTTTTGTGAAATGGCCCGCAAAAATTGCCTGTATCCACTCTAGCTGAAAAACTAATATACCAAATTTCCCAAAATTTGGTAGATAAATCACTTGTAGGTTAATCTGGTGCTGATTAAATTTTGGTTAGATTCAGAAAAAAGATCCTGCTTTTTTTTTTGCGAAATGGCCCCCAAAAATCGTTAAATCTAAAAATAAAAGACTACGTATGCTCAAATATATCAATTAAATGCTTGTTTTATACGTAATTTTTGACGATAAAAAGAATAAGACCAACCCCATTTCTCTAGGACTAGCCGTTCTAGATATATACATATATATTTTTTTTTAATTTTCGCGACGCCACCTTTGAAAATAAGTCCAGTTGCCAAATAAAAACAAAAATTGAATTAAAAATGCGAATTCAGTGTCATTTAAAATAATTATGGCTGTTTCATTGTGCAATTAAACTCAATTTAATGAAAATAAATAATTCATTGAAGAAATAAAAAGAGCGTGAATATGAGTCTGTAGGGAAAGTTATGTGCTGTCCACAGATTTTTTAAATTATTTTCTGTCTGATAATGCATCTTTTAAAATTATTTTCAGTTATTTTAAATTAATTTTCGTTATTTTTAATTATTATTATTATTATTATTATTATTATTAGCTTTATTATTATTATTATTATTTGATATTTTGACATTTTCCATATAAAAAGCCTTTTTGGATGTTAACTTATTCTAAATTACTGTTTTTCATATTTCTTTACTTTGTTGTTTTCCCTCTTACTATTTAATATTTTTGCAAGAAATAATATTTAGTTCCAAGCATTACGAAACAAGATATTCAGTTACGGAGTTCCTGGTATCATTGGTTTAACCTTCACATCATCGTAAAAAATGTAAAAAATAAAACGTATGGAAGAATTTCGAAAGGAAAATAGAATTAATTTTTCAAAAAATCAAGATCATGATTGGTCAATGCTCTTCAAAACTACAGATAGACTATTAAACCAACGTCAGTCAAAAATCTCTTTATAAAATGTAATTAAAAATTTCTTTTTGATGAAGAAACCGTCAAAAGATTAAGCTGTACTTTTATTTTCCCTGCAATACATGGTAATGTATAGGGAAAGTATTAGAATCATGACGAAAATCGCAACTTGAGTTTTCGACGGATCTACAGGTTTCGAGACGAAAAAACTATTTTTTTCGTGACGTCTGTGTGTGTATCTATGTGTCTGTCTATGTGTCTGTATGTCTGTCTGTGTGTCTGCATGTCTGTCTGTGCAGATTTTGTATCCGCTCTTAACTAAAAAACTAATGAACCGAATTTCACAAAATTTGGTAGTTAAGTCACTTGTGGGCGAATCTGGTGCTAATTAGTTTTCGGTGCGATTCGGGATAAAAGAACCTGTCTTTTTTGGCGAAATGGCCTGCAAAAGCTTGTATCCACTGTAGCTGAACAACTAATGGACCGAATTTCACAAAATTCGGTAGATGAGTCACTTGTGGGTCACCCTGGTGCTTATCAGATTTTAGTATGATTCGGAAAAAATTAATCTGCTTGTTTTTGCAAAATGGCCCAAAAAAATCGCCAAAATCTAAAATAAAAACCACGTATGCTCAAATGTATCCATTAAATGCTTGTTTAATACGTAATTTTTAACGAAGAAAAAAATAAGACCAACCACATTACACTAGGACTAGCCGTTCTCGAGATATTTTAGCTTTTTCGTATTTTCTCTACACTATCTTTGAAAATAAGTACAGTTATCAAATAAGAACGAAAATTGAATTAAAAGTGAATTAAATTTAATTAAAGTGAATGTGGATATAAGTCTGCAGAGAAAGTCATATGCTGCCCACATCAGATATTTCATGTTATTTTCCTTGCTCTTTTTATATACTTCCTGTTTTGGTCTGTAAAAAAAATTATCTACCACAGTTAATAGTCACAAAGCTAATTTTGTTGTTCTCTTTGCTTTGTTTTATTATAACTGATTTTCTTTTCACAATGAATTTTAGTTTAGTGCGGAAACAGAAAAGGTGCATTCTTTTCAGTGATTGGGTGGTGGTCTTAAGATCATAAATCTATAGGCAATTTTCTGGCAAATGTTAGGTCATTAAAATCGCATGCCTAATAATCACACAGAAAATTAGCCAAAAAATTCAATCCCATAACCATAAGTCTAATTTCGAACTAGTATATAACATAGTTTTAAAAAAATATTTTTTTTTTCTTTACCTTTTTTTCTGACTCTCCAGGCTAATTGATTTCCGATTTATGCTTAAAACGTAAAACCACTCAATGTTAACCTCACGGCGTTACTTATTAAAGTTTTTTAATGGTATTCACAAACCGCGGTGTGAGGTTATCATTAATGCACACGGAATTGATTTTTTTTTCTACACTTCCCCCTCTCAAAGCATAAAATGCAGAAAGAAGTAAATTGTATATTCATTTTTTGGTCGAAAAGCAAAGTTCTTATTAGTGTATGCATTTTATTATTTTCTTCCAAAAATATTTGAATTTTTTGCATCCGCCTCCTATCTTAAATGCGGCTAATATGAATAATGAATACATAAATGCAAACACATGCATTTTCTCAATGCAGGCAAAAGCTTAGAGAAACTTTAGATTAATTCATTGGAAATTCCAAATCCCACTAACGAAGGCCACAGCGATTTTTAAACAGTCCGAAATAGCACTTCACTTCACTTCGTGGCGAAAGCGAAATAACGAGTTTTTCCCCCGCGTCATAGAGGCTCCTCTATAATAGTGAGTAAATACAATTTTCATTTGAAAGAAAATTCCGAATGCAAATTCTGGCCTTCCGTTGCAATTTAGTTCTACCAAGTGAGCGTTCGATCAATCAAGGTTGCGGGAAATTCGAACGGTGTGCTTTAAGGTATGCATTATTCATACCTTTATTGCCGTTCATGTTTATGTATGCAAATCCGAGGGCTGCCGAGATCTTTATTAAATTATCACCACATTCTATGATTGCCTGTAACATTTCCGAGTGGTGAAAGGATTTATGCTAAGTAATCAAGCGGCAGACGATCGTCGTTTCACATTTATTCCATCTTTTAAAACGCTGTACGTAATCATAGGAATGGCCGCTAACAAGAGCTGCTGACATCAACGCTAAGAACGGAAAATAGCTTCCATCCCCTTTCCTCCCTCCCCCCACTCTCATCAAAATGTGAGAAGTAGAAAATGGTAACAAAGCAGTCGCCATTTTGTTCCACGAGGATGTCAAATTTGATTGTACTCAAGCTGACTTTTGTAAATTTTTAAACGTTCTTATCCTATATATAAAATCAAATGTTTTTTTTTTCTTTCAAAATGTTATTCTTTAAAAAATATATTAAATTATTTTGAATTGCAAAACAACTATCCATAGATTTTTTTTACCACCACATAATTAATACCTGTGTTGTGAATCAGTGTATTCTAATTTTCTATTGCTCTTTTGCACCTTTTCCTCCACATAATTAATGCCTGTGAATTAGTGTATTCTAATTTTCTATTCCTCTTTGACATTTTTTCCTCCATACAATTAATATCTGTGTGAATGAGTATATTTTAAGTTTTCTCTATTCTGTTTCACCTTTTCCTCCACATAATTAATGCCTCTGTTGTGAGTCAGTGCAGGGGCGGCATTTCAGCATTCCATTTGGGGGTGCGAGATTTGCATGTATGAAAATCCACAATATGGAATAAATAAAAGTTTGTTAACAGGGGGGGGGGGGGGATCACAAAATTGAATTGATGTTGAGAAAAATAATGCTGTTAACATAATTTTTGTACATAATTATGTTAACATAATTGTTGTTAACATAATTTTTCTAAATATAAATATCTATATTTATTTACTTTTTATCGAAGTTTTAAACGCCGGTTCTTAGAATCTGGAAGAAGAGAAAAATTTGTTACAATTAAATCATAATCCAGTCGTATATCTTGTTCTATAGCTAAAGCAGCTAAATATGAAAGTCTTTCTTGTCCCGTTGTACTGCGAAAATAATTTCTCAGCCTCATAAGACACTAAAAAGACCTTTCACAACTAGCTGAGCTGATTGGCACAGTCAAAAACAATTTAACTAATAATGTTATGACAGGAAACACATTTTTTTAAATTCCGCTCTTTAAAATAATCCAGGCGACTTTTAAAATTGGTATGGTCTATGTTTTCATTCTTCACCATTGAATAAAACAGTCGCAATTCACACAGCAATCCCTCTTTCTGGAAGTCATATATTTTGCATATGGTTGAAACATTTTGTTTTTCTTTTTGGACATCTGACACGGATAATACTAAACTAAGGGCAAACAAAACGATATATTGTTCTCATTAAATCTTGTCTCAATTTCATTAGATACTGAATCTACAATTTCATATTGAATATTGAATCTGTGATATGATTTAACATCATCATGCGGATTTTTTTCACCGCCTCCGAATTCGCTTGGAATTTTTTTACGCCTTTTCAGTTTTGGTCCAGAATAAGAATTTTTTTCGTAAAGTTATGTCACAAAACTCCACACTAGATTGAAATATGTATCAGTACGAAAAGAACTAACCGTTTCAATTGTAGGTTTAGCCAAAGCTTGCACAGTCTGAAAAATAAGATCAGATCACTGAAAATGCTTTGAGAGAGTATTGCATTGATCAAAAACACTGCTCAATACAAACGAAATGAACAAAAATTTGAACGATGTCATGTATGTTAAAAGGGCTTTGGTTCTTCCACCATTGAGAAAATCGTTTTCAGATAATTCTTCCAGTGTTAAAATCACAACTTCAAAATTATGAAGTGGCTTTTATGGCTTTAACTCTGGAAGACCACCTCGTATCACTTAGTGATTGTAGAGTTGAAGAACCTCCAGAAAAAGTATTTGTTGATGAGCGAATCTTTTCGAAAAAAGCATGTCTTGTATATGATGTTTCTATGAAAGAATATAATGCATTGAGCTGCTGAAATGCATTTCTAGTGGAAGGAAGGGATGATCATGCGCTAACTACACATAAATTTAATCGGACACTTGAAATTTTTAAGTGAAAAGGATAACATCACCCCATTTTTTCAAGTTGAAAAGGGTTCGTTCCAGACGGAAGTGGGAACTTCACTGTGAAAGTTCGATCTTTTGAAGCTCCATAGCGTGAGAAAACTGACCAGTGGACAGTCGATAAAAAAAGGGAGAAGCCGATAGAGATGAGGAAAAATTTGGGGGCGCGACCGCGCCCCCTATTTGCCGCCCTTGAGTCAGTGTATTCTTCCTCCACATAATTAATACCTGTGTTATAAACCAGTGTATTCTAATTTTCCATTGCTCTTTTGCACCTTTTTTCCTCCAGATAATTGATACCTGTGTTGTGAGTCAATGTATTCTAATTTTCTATTGCTCTTTTGCACCTTTATCCTCGACATAATTGCGTTAAATACCTGGCTTGTGAATCAGTGTATTCTAATTTTCCATTCCTCTTTGACATTTTTTCCTCCATATAATTAATATCTGTGGGAATCAGTATATTTTAAGTTTTCACTATTCTTTTTCACCTTTTCCTCCACATAATTAATACCTCTGTTGTGAGCCAGTGTATTCTAATTTTCCATTGCTCTTTTGCACCTTTTTTCCTCCATATAATTAATATCTGTGTTGTGAATCAATGTATTGTAATTTTCTATTGCTCTTTTGCACCTTTTTCCTCCACATAATTAATACCTGCTTTGTGAATCAGTGTATTCTAATTTTTTATTGCTCTTTTAGATTTTTTCCTCCATATAATTAATATCTGTGTGAATCAGTGTATTTTAATTTTTCATTATTCTTTGGCACCTTTTTCCTCCACATAATTAAAAAATCTGATGTGGGCAACACATGACTTTCCTTATATAATGTAATGCATTTACTACCTTTACAGTAAAAAAAAATAGGTTTTTCTTATAGTAAATATTAATATTCTTTCCAAGATATTGAATTTTCGTCAATGAGTCGTAATTTTCATTGATTTAGCGTCATTTTTATCCATTTGGCGAGTTCTTTGTCAATTTAGCAACATTTAAAAAAGTCGCCAAGTTGGCGACATTCCACCAAATTCGTCGCCAAAATCTCTCGCAAGCGTTATGGATGGAGAAATAAGTTATTCTTACAGCAGATAAATGACTACTGGCGATCAAATACAAAAGTATTACTCAAAGTATCTTTTTTCATGAATGGAACGAGCTAGATTCACGAGAATAATGTCACCCAATTTATTGCATGGTATTACATATGAAAAGTGAACATGTTTCTCAATAGGAAATATTTTTTTTTTATTTTATATGACTTTTTGATAATTTTTTTCAAAAATGTGCAATATCTCGAGAACGATTCATGTTAGCGTTCTAAAATTTATGTCAATCGTTTTCTAATGAAAAATTACATATGAAATGTTTATTTGCGTAACTTTATTAGCGGTTTTGATTTTTTGACGATTTTTTCAAAATTTCACTCGAAAATTTAGAGGGATTCTGAACATTCGATTGCGTATAAAAGCAATAGGCTTCCAGTGTTTACGGATTGTGATTTTTGTACCAAATTTCGTTCGAATCGGTCCATTTGTTCGTCAGTTATCGTTTCCACAGACTCACTGACACACACACACACACACACACTTTCACACACACACACACACACTTTCACACACACACACAGACATCACTTCAAAAATGTTTGATTCGTGATCAGGGATGCTTGAAACGTGCTCTCCCGTCGAAAACTCGAATTCGAATTTTCGACGTTGTCACAACACTTTCCTTATACATTATGTATATAAGGAAAGTAATATACGTGATGTGTGAGGCCCCAAAGTCAACAATTAGGGTCCCCAAGAAAGCAAATCACTACTGATGTGACTGACCTCATTCTTATGTGAATGCACATTCAGCACTCCGAATATGTATATATTTTGAATTATTTATTCACTGTCCGTCATGTAGTAAATATGTACCTAAAACTTATATGCTGTGTTTGTCGTCTAACATGAAATACATTTGTTTATATAACCTTCCATAATAATAACACATCCAATTCAGCTGCATCAACTTCTTAAATTTTTCAAAAAGGCACATCTAAATTAATTTGGGAGTATATATTTCATCCCATTATTCAGTGCTTACTCCAAACTAAAGCATCTAATGATATCACAATGAATAGAACTGTGAATAATCAAGTAGCATCATGTCCTCCACTATACTACTCCATGACATATCATTGTGAAACATTAATTTCTTGACGCTGTGAATAAGTATTTAACTAGTCTAAACATGAATAAATAAAATAAATCCTTTGTAACATAACTTAGTCATAATATGCATACTTACACACTAAAGGCACTCATAAAGAGGAGAATATTTTAATTCCATCTGGCCTTAATTTTTAACGTAACCATTTGAAGCGTAATTTCAAATTATTAGTTGCTATGAGAAATATTATTACTTTCCTTATATACAAAATGAATAAGGAAAGTATTGTGACGGGGTCGAAAATTCGAATTCGAGTTTTCGGGAGAGCACGTTTCAAGCATCCCTGATCACGAATCAAACATTTTTGAAGTGATGTCTGTGTGTGTGTGTGTGTGGAGACGATAACAGACGAACAAATGGACCGATTCGAACGAAATTTGGTACAAAAATCACAATCCGTAAACACTGGAAGCCTATTGTTGTTATACGCAATCGAATGTTCAAACCCCCCCCCCCCCCCCTAAATTTTCGAGTGAAATTTTGAAAAAATCGTCCAAAAAAATCGCTAATAAAGTTACGCAAATAGACATTTCTTATGTATTTTTTCATTAGAAAACGATTGGCATAAATTTTAGAAGACTAACATAAACCGTTCTCGAGATATTGCACATTTTTCAAAAAATTATCAAAAAGTCATATAAAATAAAAATAAAATATTTCCTATTGAGAAACATGTTCAATTTTCATATGTAATACCATGCGATAAATTTGGTGTCATTATTCTCGTGGATCTAGTTCCATTCATGGAAAACGATACTTTGAGTAACGCCAATAGTCATTTATCTGCTGTAAGAATAACTTATTCGTACATAACGCTTGGCGAGATCTTGGCGCCGAATTTGGTGGAATGTCGCCAACTTGGCGACATTTTTAAATGCTGCTAAATTAACGAAAAACTCGCCAAATGGGTAAAAATGACGCTAAATCAATGACAACTCATTGATGATGACGACATGGAAAATGACGACTCATTGACGAAAATTCAATATCTTGGAAATAATATAAATAACTACTATAAAAATAATCTATTTTTAACACTTTACAACAAAGTTGAAAAGTGTTTATGACTTTGTTCATTCTGTCTCTCTGTCTATCCGTTAGCACGATAACTGCCGTAAAAATGACTTAATCAAAACGAAATATTAGTATGTTGTTCAGACGGTCTGTAGGACCTATGGGTATATAAATGAATAATATCACCCAATTAGTTTTGGATTGAACCCGGGTTGAAAAAATGAAGTACATTGAGCCCTATGGGACCTAATTTTTCAAACATTTTTTAAGCGGATTTAAAATTCACATAATTGCTTCGAAAATTTTAGGTAATAGTCAAATTATTCCATAAAATATATAAAAAAAAATTCAGCGAAATATATTCAGTAGTTTTTTAAATAAAAATTAAAATAATAATTACACATCTTATATGAAATGATCACGTGGCCATGATATGAAACGATCACATGACCCACTTCAAAATGATATATGGCATCCATCTTGTTTCAAAATCGTGATTTTTTATTCTTTTTAATTCATATTGAGTGTTGTATCCGTCCTAAAACTACTTTATTTCTGCTTAAATTCTGTGCATCTACATACTAAAACAACACAATGACAATATATTTGAGTTTAAATTCTCATTCAAATTTGATTATTTCTACAACTAAGCCTATTTTTCACCTATGTAAAATGTAAACAGCAAAATAAGTAGAATGAGTTGTATTAGAATTATTGTATTTCTTTAACACAAAATAACACAGTCCATGGAGTCTGCATGGCTGATATGAATGAAATATTAATTGATTTTATAAAGAGAAGGACGATTTTTTCGATGAAGTTTTAAGCATAGAGTTTAATTATTTGCAGCTCCATGGTCTTAAATAAAATGTTTAAATAAAATAAATTATTATAGTATTGTGATGAATGAAATGAATGGGAGAAAGTTATGAATGAAATCCTGTTTTTATAGAGAGATCCAGGCGTGTTATTTTTTCTATGACGTCATTTGAATTAATTTCAGTTGTTTTCGATGAAGTTTTCAAATATAATAAATTATCGCAGTATTATGATAATTCTAAAACTATTACCGAGGAATGTATAACATTTTAGAGATGTTTAAACCAGCCAATTTATATTTCAATGCCGTCATTTGCATGAAGTTCATTTTTTTCGATGAAGGTTTAAGTTTTCAAATATAATAAATTAATGCAGTATTGTGGTAAGTTTCAAAATATTACCGAGGAATGTATTGCATTTTAGACTTGTTTAAATAAAATTGCATTGAAGTTGGAAAGTGTTTCATAATCAATGCTTTAAGCATGATTAATCTTTCTTGTTTTATCTAACCGCAGACTTTTTAACAACTTTATACAAAACAAGAAAGATCAATCATGCTTAAAGCATTGATTATGAAACACTTTCCAACTTCAATGTAATTTTATTTAAACATGTCTAAAATGCAATACATTTCTCGGTAATATTTTAAAACTTATCACAATACTACATTAATTTATTATATTTGAAAACTTGAACCATCATCGAAAAAGATGAACTTCATTCAAATGACGGCATTGAAATATAAATTGCCTGGTTTAAACATATCTAAAATATGATACATTCCCCGGTAATAATTTTAGAATTATCATAATACTACGATAATTTAATTATATTTGAAAGCTTCATCGAAAACAACTGAAATTCATTCAAATGACGTCATAGAAAAAATAACACGCCTGGCTCTCTCTATAAAAGCAGCATTTCATTCATAAATAATTTCCCATTCATGTCATTCATCGCAATACTATAATAATTTATTTTATTTAAAAATTAAGACCATGGAGAAACAAGTAATTAAACTCTATGCGTAAAACTTCATCGAAAAAAATCGTCCTTCTCTTTGTAAAATCAATGAATATTTCATTCATATCAGCTATACAGTCTCCATGAACTAAATGATTTTGTGTTAAAGAAATACAGCAATTCTAATACAACTCATTCTACATATTTTGCTGTTTACATTTTACATAGGTGAAAAATAGGCTTCGTTGTAGAAATAATCAAATTTGGATGAGCATTTAAACTCAAATATATTGTAATTGCGTTGTTTCAGTATGTATATGCACAGAATTTAAGCAAAAATAAAGTGGTTTTAGGACGGATACAACACTCAATATGAATTAAAAAGATCTTTAGAAATCACGATTTTGAGACAAGATGGATGCCGTATATCATTTTGAAGTGGGTAACGTGATCTTTTCATATCTTGGTCACGTGATCGCTTCATATAAGAGGTGTTATTATTATTTTAATTTTTATTTAAAAAACTACTGAATATATTTCGCTGAAATTTTTTTATATATTTTATGGAACAATTTGAACATTATCTAAAATTTTCAAAGCAATTTGTGAATTTTAAATCCGCTTAAAAAATGTTTGAAAAATTAGGTCCCATAAGGCTCAATGTATTTCATTTTTTCAACCCGGATTTAATCCAAAACTAATTGGGTGATATTATTCATTTATATTCCCATAGGTCCTACAGATCGTCTGAACAACATACTAAAATTTCATTTTGATTTAAGGTTTAAGTTTTCAAATATAATAAATTAATGTAGTATTGTGATAAGTTTTAAAATATTACCGAGGAATGGACGAAGAAATAAGTTATTCTTACAGCAGATAAATGACTATTGACGTTCAAATACAAAAGTATTACTCAAAGTATCTTTTTTCATGAATGGAGCGAGCTAGATCCACGAGAATGATGTCACCCAATTTATCGCATGGTATTACATATGAAAAGTGAACATGTTTCTCAACAGGACATATTTTTTTTTATTTTATATAACTTTTTGATAATTTTTTGAAAAATGTGCAATATCTCCGATGCTCAAAATTTAGAAGTTTAGTTTTGAATATGCTCAAAGTAAGAACAATGTTGAGTATGGTTATGCTCAAGGTTTTGATGGTTATGCTCAAGGTTATAAGATGTGCTAATCCAACTTCGCACATGCCTTGGTAAAGTTTCATGTCAGGCG
This sequence comes from Amaurobius ferox, assembly GCA_951213105.1. NCBI lineage: Eukaryota > Metazoa > Arthropoda > Arachnida > Araneae > Amaurobiidae > Amaurobius > Amaurobius ferox. Next base: position 88,457,970 of record OX578147.1, on the reverse strand, counting down.
AGTCAGGATAAAGAATTTTCCGCTTTACCAAACACATAATTTAAATGTAAATGTTCTGAAAGGTGCGTCAGTGTCTCGTCAAGTAAACGAATCCTTGATATCCCAAAGCCATTTTATGATTATATTGTTTATAAACAAACAACATATATAATGGTTTAGGAACAAAACAGGATATAATGATTTAGGAACAAAACAACATGTAATAGTCTAGAAACGGAACGTCGTTGTTGTTCTTTAGAAACAGAACGCCATATTTTGTGATAAGCGAAAGGGAAAAAACAGATGATGAAACTGGTTGTCTTTAAGATAATTCCAGGATGGTGTTACTCTGGATTAGTTCTAATTAATTTTATAAATTAAAACTTAATAGCATATATACAAAAATAACCAGTTTATTTTTGTATATATTCTGTATTTTCGAAATTTTAATTTATCGTGTTATTTTTGCAGCAGTTTTTGAGCAATTATTTGATATTTTTGATTAGTTTCCAGATAATTGGATTCATCACTGATTAATATTGCTATTAAAATACTTTATTATTGCAATGATTTTGAAATAATATGAAAAATGTATGTAATTAATTTCTTGCCTACTCCCATATGTGGATAATTTTTTTATCTTTCATAGTATTTAGGAAATAATTTAATAGAAAACTTGAAATTAAAAGAAAAACATTAGGTAACTTCCAGAAGAAACACAAAATATAAACTTTTAAATAACATCACATTATGTTCAAAAATTATATCGCATTATGTTCAAGAATTATATAAATAATTCTTGACCTCAAAGTCTCTTGCGTAGAAGAGCAGATTCGACGCTACACTCGAAATTTTTATAAGAATTCAAGCAAACCATGTTTGAGAGAGGCAGATCAAAGTTACGACAACACTTCTCTTAGTTATCTACGGAAGCTTAGTCCACGCAATCTTCTAATCGGTCCTCTAGAGGTCGTCTAGAAGAAACCGAGATTTGCGTCTCCCAATCCGGTGTAACCTGAGCTAAATCCGATCTACGACGATAGATGGCGCCACAGCTGTGCCTGTTCGTCATTAGATCAAAACCCACTGACATGGCACAATTTCTTATTAGCTAGTTGTTTCTGACGCCAGCCCACTTGCAATCCACTTTTAATTCTAATTTTCCTTATTTTTTTAAATTTTAACTTATTTGTATTCTTATGTTTTCTCGTCGCCTTGAAATTTTATTTCTTAAATTGGACTAATGGTATGTTCTACCTAGTCAGAGCTTTCCCTTCTCCCCACCGCTTTCCTACCTCTTCTAGGCAGTCGGCCGACACCAAGACAACATCGGACAAAACCAATTGTAACTACATCTTACAACAGGAATGATGGCACACCATCAATTATGTTAACATTAAAAAATTGGACATTTTTCTATTCTCAATGTGGGGATAAATGCTGACGCACAGGCGCCCCGAAACGTATCGTCTGGGATTGGATATAACTAATTCTTTAGAACGTAATATAAAATATAATTATGCAATATACAGATCATGGAGAGCAAGATAGCAAGTATTTTTAACATCAAATTTTTTGTGGTGAACCTGAGAATCATTTATTTTCAAAGCATCCCTCTGACGCTAATATCTGATAATTAGCTTTCTTAGCGGAAATAATTTAGAAAGAATTTTGTGTGACACAGATCAACTAACATACTGAAAGTTCCCATGAATCTATTTCGACCGCTCATAACGCAGAATTAAATGCCTTGAGCTGGAGACGTCTTTAGCTCAACGCTATGATCCTGACTTATAGCGTTTTGGCCCCAGGATAAAACATTGGTCATTTCGTATCCTAGCTACATTGATGACCCGGTCGTGATATGAGTACGCAACCTTCTGATCTCGAGTCAGAAGGTTACATAAACAAATGTTACTGCAATAACTGCTCAATAGAAGTACAAGCATTGAACACACACAGGAATTACGTTAAAAACAATCTGATCGTAATCTGCACTGCCCCAAACGTGTAAATACGTCAAAAATTCGAATTCCAAATTTTTATACAATTCAAACACTTTCCCTATGCATTACCACATATTGTAAAGAAAGCAAGAAATGTACAATATCTTAAAAACGTCACATGTCATCACTATAGATCACATTATTCGTTTTAAATAAAAAGTAACTAAATTGGCTTTTTTAAAATACATTTTCGAGGATAAATATTTTCATATACTTTACTCAAATTTTGGGAAAAAAACATGGTACAAAAATTCAGGACCTTCTCTTACACCGATCTTCCTAATAATTAATTGACCTTTTACGTTTACTAAGTGCCAAGTTTCATTGAAAATGCTCGATTTTTTTCGAAAGATATACGAACAGTTTGTTAAAAGAAAGATATCCCGCTAACATGCATTTAAAAAAATTGTTATATTTGCTCTGAAAGTATTAATCCATTGAAAAATTGGAAATCGGATTTTTAAAAGAAAGACACTCTGCTCATAAACATTCAGCAATGTTTTATTTGTTCTGAATGCGTTAATTCATCGAAAAATTGGAAATCAGATTTTTAAAAGAAAGATACCCTGCTCACAGATATTCAAAAATGTTATTCGCCCAAAATCATTAATCCATCAAAATCCGGAAATAGAATCTTTTAAAGATATATATCCTGCTCACAGATATTCAAAAATGTTATTCGCTTAGAATGTGTTAATCCATAACAATCTGAAAATCGGATCTTTAAAAGAAAGATATCCTGCTCACTGACATTCAAAAATGTTTTATTTGCTCTGAATATATTAATCCATCGAAAAATTGGAAATTGAACTTTTAAAAAGAAAGGAATCCAGCTTACAGACATTCAAAAATGTTTTATTTGCTCTAAATGTGCTAATCCGTCGAAAAATTTGAAATCGGACTTTTAAAAGAAAGATAATCTGTTCACAAACATTCAACAATGTTTTATTTGCTCTGAATGTACTAATGAATCGAAAAATTAGAAATCGGATTTTTAAAAGAAAGATATCCTGCTTCCAAATATTCGACAATGCTTTATTTGTTCTGAATGTACTAATGCATCGAAAAATTGGAAATCGAATTTTTAAAAAGAAAGATATTCTGCTCACAGACATTCAAAAATGTATCATTTGCTCTAAATGTGCTAATCCATCGAAAATTTTGAAATCGGGTTTTTAAAAGAAAGATACCCTGCTCACAAACATTCAACAATGTTTTATTTGCTCTGAATATATTAATACATCGAAAAATTAGAAATCGAATTTTTAAAAGAAAGATGTCCTGCTCCCAAACATTCAATAATGTTTTATTTGCTCTGAATGTGATAACCCATCGAAAAATTGGAAATCGGATTTTTAAAAGAAAGATATCCTGCTCACAGACATTCAAAACCGTTTTATTTGCTATAAATGTGTTAATTCGTCGAAAATTTTGAAATCTGATTTTTAAAAGAAAGATACTCTGCTCACAAATATTCAACAATGTTTTATTTGTTCTAAATGCGTTAATCCATCGAAAAATTAGGAATCGAATTTTCAAAAGAAAGATATCCTGTTCACAGATATTCAAAAATGTTTAATTCTCTCTGAATGTGTTAATCCATCGAAAAATTAGAAATCAAAATTTCAAAAGAAAGATAACCTGCTCACAAACATTCAACAATGTTTTAATTGCTCTGAATGTGCTAATCCATCAAAAAATTAGAAATAGGATTTTTAAAAGAAAGATATCCTGCTCACATACATTCAAAAATGTTTTATTTGCTCTGAATGTGTTAATGCATCGAAAAATTGGAAATCGGATTTTTAAAAGAAAGATATCCTGCTCACAGATATTCAAAACTGTTATTCGTTCAGAATGCGTTAATCCATCAAAATCCAGATATCGGATCTGTAAAAGATATATATCCTGATCACAGATATTCAAAAACGTTTAATTTGCTCTGAATGTGTTAATCCATCGAAAAATTTGAAATCGAATTTTCAAAAGAAAAATACCCTGCTCACAAACATTCAACAATGTTTTATTTGCTCTGAATGTGCTAATCCATTAAAAAATTAGAAATCGGATTTTTAAAAGAAAGATATCCTGCTCACATAGATTCAACAATGTTTTATTTGCTCCAAATGTGTTAATCCATCGATAAATTGGAAATCGAATTTTCAAAAGAAAGATACCCTGCTCACAGATATTCAAAAATGTTTAATTTGCTCTTAATATGTAAATCCATCGAAAAATTAGAAATCGAATTTTTAAAAGAAAGATAACCTACTCACAAACATTCAACAATGTTTTTTATTTTCTCTGAATGTGCTAATCCGTCGAAAAATTAGAAATCGGATTTTTAAAAGAAAGATATCTTGCTCACATACATTCAACAAAGTTTTATTTGCTCTAAGTGTGTTAATCCATCGATAAATTGGAAATCGAATTTTCAAAAGAAAGATATCCTGCTCACAGATATTCAAAAACGTTTAATTTGCTCTTAATATGTAAATCCATCGAAAAATTAGAAATCGAATTTTTAAAAGAAAGATAACCTACTCACAAACATTCAACAACGTTTTTTATTTGCTCTGAATCCATCGAAAAATCAGAAATCGGATTTTTAAAAGAAAGATATTCTGCTCACATACATTCAAAACGGTTTTATTCGCCCTGAATGTGCTAATCCATCCAAAAATTAGAAATCGTATTTTTAAAAGAAAGATACCCAGCTCACAGACATTAAAAGCATGTTTTATTCCCTCAGAATTTTAAAGAAATGTAAGTGGCTCTATTTTACGCTAGACACGTCACTCGTTTAGGTTAATATTTGCAGAGTTTCCAATCCAGTCTCATCATGCGATTGAATTACGCCTTAAATAAAGTTTTCGAGCACGTTTACCAATGCATAGCCACTGTGTATATTCTTCTAAGTAAAAAGCGTAGCTTTAAAACTCATAAAGGGAAGAAACGTATACAAATGAAGCAATACTATGACTATGGACGATTAGTTGAAACATCCCTTTCAATCATTGAAGTAGAAAACAATCTGCATCATTTCGGTAATTAAATATATCAATATTTCAATAATGGTTACAAATTTAATCTAAAGAATCTACAAATCAAATTTAATCTAAGGAACAAAGCTCCAGGCAAATAAAATTGAAAACCTGCCTGTATGTATGTGTTTGTGCGTGTTTGTCTCATCATCAGGAGAGAATGGCTGCACCGAATTTTATGATATTTTGCGAATATAGCCGTGAAATAGACCCACTGGAAATTTAGCCCATGTTCTGAGTTTCTAGGAACAGGGATTATTGAGATATTAATAAAAAACAAACCTTCCATAGATATATCATTATGCAGACGATATTTTTATCACCAATTAATTTGAAGAAAAATATATCCAGTTGGTTAGCAACGGATTACATTATGGCATTGGATTAAATCCAATATATTTTATACCGCAAAGGATTTTATTAAATCTTTCCCGATTTAAATAATAAAGAAATGTATATAAATACAAATTTTATTGGGATTGCATTTTTGACTGCATTATATAAATTAAAGCCTTAGGGTTTTTATTACGGGAAAATTGTTGGTATTTTCAATTTCTTACGTCATCTGTTTTATTTTGGCAGAAACCTTTCAAACTCATATATCGTGCTTAACTCAAAGTTTATTACCAACTTAATAGCACAGAGAAATATAAAATATATGCATATCAGTACAAATATAATACGATAGTTAAAAATCTGATATGACTTTCCCTGCAGACTTATATCCACGTTCTCTTTATTTTAATTAGATTTGATTCACTTTTAATTCAATTTTCGTTCTCATTTGATAACTGTACTTATTTTGACAGGTGGCATAGAGAAAATACGAAAAAACTAAAACAGCTCGAGAAATGTTATTCCTAGTGTAATGGGGTTGATCTTATTCTTTTCTTCGTTAAAAATTACATATTAAACAAGCATTTAATGGATATATTTCATCACACGTAGTTTTTTTATTTTAGATTTTAGCGATTTTTGCGGTCCATTTTGAAAAAAAAAGGCAGGTTATTTTTTTCCGAATCGTACCAAAATCTAATCAGCATCAGGATAACCCACAAGTGACTTATCTACCGAATTTTGTGAAATTCGGTTCATTAGTTTTTCAGCTATAGTGGATACAAACTTTTGAGGGCCATTTCGCAAAAAAAGGCGGGTTCTTTTATCCCGAATCGTACCTAAAACTAATCAGCACCAGATTCGCCCAGAAGTGACTTACCAAATTTTATGAAATTCGGTCCATTAGTTTTTTAGTTAGAGTGGATACACAATCTGCACAGACAGACAAACACACACACACAGACGTCACGCTAAAAATTACTTTTTCGTATTCTAGAGATCCCGAAGCGTGTAGATCCGTCGAAAACTCGAGTTGCGATTTTCGGCATGATTCCAATACTTTTCTATACATTACCATGTATTGCAGGGAAAGTAAAAAAAATACAAAAATCGACAATAGAAACAAGGCATTAAATTCAGCATTAGACATCTGCAGTTTAAAAGAAATGTAAGTAGCTCCGTATTTTAAGCTAGACACGTCACTTGTTTAGGTTAATATTTACAGAGTTTCCAATCGAGTCTCGTCATGCGATTGAATTACGCCTTAAATAAAGTTTTCGAGCCCGTTTACCAATACATAGCCACTGTGTGTATTCTTCTAAGTAAAAAGCGTAGCTTTAAAACTCATAAAGGGAAGAAACGTATACAAATGAAACAATAATATGACTATGGACGATTAGTTGAAACATCCCTTCCATGCATTGAATTAGAAAACAATCCGCATCATTTCTGTAATTAAATATATCAATACTTTAATAATGCTCACAAATTTAATCTAAGGAATCTACAAATCAAATTTAATCTAAGGAACATACAAATAAAATTGAAAACCTGATTGTATGTATGTGTTTGTGTCATCATCACGGGAGAATGGCCGCACCGAATTTTATGAAATTTTGTAACTATAGCTGTGAAATAGACCCACTTAAAATTTAGCCCATGTTTCGAGTTTCCTAGGAACAGGGATTATTGAGATTATAATAAAAGACAAACCTTCTATAGATATATCATTATGCAGACTATATTTTTATCGCCAATTAATTTGAAGAAAAATATATCCAGTTGCTTAGCAAAGGATCAAATTATTGCATTGGATTAAATCCAATATATTTTATACCGCAAACGATTTTAATCTTTCCCGATTTAAATAATAAAGAAATGTATATAAATAGAAATTTTATTGGAATTCCATTTTTGACTTCATTATACAAATTAAAGCCTTAGGGTTTAAAGATTACGGGAAAATTATTGGTATTTTCAATTTCTTACGTCATCTGTTTTATTTTGGCAAAAACTTTTCAAACTCATATATCGTGCTTAACTCAAAGTTTATTACCAACTTAATAGCACAGAGAAATATAAAATATATGCATATCAGTACAAATATAATACGATAGTTAAAAATCTGATATGACTTTCCCTGCAGACTTATATCCACGTTCTCTTTATTTTAATTAGATTTGATTCACTTTTAATTCAATTTTCGTTCTCATTTGATAACTGTACTTATTTTGACAGGTGGCATAGAGAAAATACGTAAAAACTAAAACAGCTCGAGAAATGTTATTCCTAGTGTAATGGGGTTGATCTTATTCTTTTCTTCGTTAAAAATTACATATTAAACAAGCATTTAATGGATATATTTCATCACACGTAGTTTTTTTATTTTAGATTTTAGCGATTTTTGCGGTCCATTTTGAAAAAAAAAGGCAGGTTATTTTTTTCCGAATCGTACCAAAATCTAATCAGCATCAGGATAACCCACAAGTGACTTATCTACCGAATTTTGTGAAATTCGGTTCATTAGTTTTTCAGCTATAGTGGATACAAACTTTTGAGGGCCATTTCGCAAAAAAAGGCGGGTTCTTTTATCCCGAATCGTACCTAAAACTAATCAGCACCAGATTCGCCCAGAAGTGACTTACCAAATTTTATGAAATTCGGTCCATTAGTTTTTTAGTTAGAGTGGATACACAATCTGCACAGACAGACAAACACACACACACAGACGTCACGCTAAAAATTACTTTTTCGTATTCTAGAGATCCCGAAGCGTGTAGATCCGTCGAAAACTCGAGTTGCGATTTTCGGCATGATTCCAATACTTTTCTATACATTACCATGTATTGCAGGGAAAGTAAAAAAAATACAAAAATCGACAATAGAAACAAGGCATTAAATTCAGCATTAGACATCTGCAGTTTAAAAGAAATGTAAGTAGCTCCGTATTTTAAGCTAGACACGTCACTTGTTTAGGTTAATATTTACAGAGTTTCCAATCGAGTCTCGTCATGCGATTGAATTACGCCTTAAATAAAGTTTTCGAGCCCGTTTACCAATACATAGCCACTGTGTGTATTCTTCTAAGTAAAAAGCGTAGCTTTAAAACTCATAAAGGGAAGAAACGTATACAAATGAAACAATAATATGACTATGGACGATTAGTTGAAACATCCCTTCCATGCATTGAATTAGAAAACAATCCGCATCATTTCTGTAATTAAATATATCAATACTTTAATAATGCTCACAAATTTAATCTAAGGAATCTACAAATCAAATTTAATCTAAGGAACATACAAATAAAATTGAAAACCTGATTGTATGTATGTGTTTGTGTCATCATCACGGGAGAATGGCCGCACCGAATTTTATGAAATTTTGTAACTATAGCTGTGAAATAGACCCACTTAAAATTTAGCCCATGTTTCGAGTTTCCTAGGAACAGGGATTATTGAGATTATAATAAAAGACAAACCTTCTATAGATATATCATTATGCAGACTATATTTTTATCGCCAATTAATTTGAAGAAAAATATATCCAGTTGCTTAGCAAAGGATCAAATTATTGCATTGGATTAAATCCAATATATTTTATACCGCAAACGATTTTAATCTTTCCCGATTTAAATAATAAAGAAATGTATATAAATAGAAATTTTATTGGAATTCCATTTTTGACTTCATTATACAAATTAAAGCCTTAGGGTTTAAAGATTACGGGAAAATTATTGGTATTTTCAATTTCTTACGTCATCTGTTTTATTTTGGCAAAAACTTTTCAAACTCATATATCGTGCTTAACTCAAAGTTTATTACCAACTTAATAGCACCGAGAAATATAAAATATATGCATATCAGTACAAATATAATACGATAATTAAAAATGTCTGATGTGAGCAAAGCACATAGTTATATATAATGCAATGATTTCACTTCTTTCACAGCAAAATAATGATGTACAAGGTCTACGGCACAATATTTTTAACGTTCAATTATTCACATTTGGCACTTTTCAAGTTGATAAGGTATAAAACTATTTTGAAGTACCAAATTAAATTATATTTTGAGCAAATCTCACTTGTAAAAAATATTGATGTCATTCGCTAAGCAATACTCTACACAATAGTCCATATAAAAACTGATTCTAATCATTAGAACAATTTTAATCATAATGTACCTGTTCCACAAACAGGAAAATACCCTGAACGTTAAATTAAGTAATACAATAGCCCACATAAAAACTGATTTTAATCATTAGAACAATTTTAATCATAATGCACCTGTTCCACAAACAGGAAAATACACTGAAAGTTAAATTAAGCACATTAATTCATCTAAAGCGACAGGGATTATCAACGAAATTGAAATTAATTTTCAAAGATATGGAATTTTTATCAATTTGAAGTCAATTTTACCAATTTGACGACATTTTCATCAATTTAGTGGCGTTTGCAAAAGACGACAAATTTCATAAAACATATTGAGATTGCTGTTTATGCGATTATTATATGAAATTATGGATATTACTTGAAAACTTGCACACTTTTAATAATTCTAATGCTTGAAAGAGTCACAGGATTCAGACTTATAATATTTCATATTTGAAAAAAAAAAAAAATAATAAAAAAAAAATGGAACTAAGCGTAAATATCTGTTGTTCGGCGTTGCTATTTTCGGGAAATCATAATATTTTTTCCCTGTACTGTACAGTTTGCGTGACATGGATATCATCGATTAATAAATTCATTTCTTTTTCGTGATCTTAAAATCGCCGAGGATTTGATTTTGCACACATAATACTCTTAGCTTCAACAGCGGATGCACTTGACAACAAATAGTTTGTTGACCGTTTTAGATGGCGGATTGGGGGAATGTTTAACCGCTTACTATCATATTATTCTTGATACCATGAAGGTTTTATAAACAATAAATGTGCAAGGACAGTTAAACTATAACAGTAGCTTTTCTCTTTCGGCGATTTAATACACAAGAGAATATGTTCCAATATAAATTGTTCACAACAATATTCACTACTAATTTTTTAAAATGATCTCAAATAGCTAACAGCTTCTTGATAAGCATTTTCTTTAATCGGTTCATCAGTTGTATTTTTCACACAGCTGAATAAATTTATGAATTCACTCCATAAATCACTCCCATCCACTCCAAAGTTTATAGTTTTTAAAATATTCTTCACATTTCTGAAGTTCATGGTGACTTCATTCACATATATATTTATACTTTTAAATCCTTATCAAATGTAATTGTTTATATGGTTTTGGGTATGCCGGGAAAGTTCGTTAAAAGGATATATATCTCATATTCAAAACCATGAATAATAATATTGGACGATTTAAACACACATTGTTCTTTCAAGATATTTTTCTTGAACACTGCGAAATTGAGAATTTCGTAGCTTTCTTGAAATTGAGTGAACAATTCTTGAGAGAAAGTTTTTCATTTCGACTCATTTGTCCTTGGACATTTGTTAACCAAGTAACAAATTGTAGTAAATTTGTTAGACACCCATCAAATACACATAAGTAAGAGTCATCTTTAATAATGACCTTATTTCAAAGAAATTTCAACATATTTCCATTATTATATAAAAAAAATTCGTGTTCTCGCAGCCTTATTCGGTCAGACATAATTTCTTCATGAAAATGCTTCTGGCGAACCACAGCACGTTTACTGGGTTCGAAATCCAAAGGTGGTACCTTTCAACACCAAAGTCTTCTTTTTTATTCTTAATTTTTTGGGAATTGAAAGACGCTCACATATTCATTTGGCTCTTTATAGTTTGAATTATATTCCGAGACACAGCAGTGGTCAGCCATAATAAATTATTAACACATTCAATTACAAATAAACGTACAACAAACACAAGGTAACAGAGTACAAAATCATATGGCGCTAACACCAAGGTTGTTTAATATAACGTTGGGCACTCAGCCAGGTAACCAATGAAAAAGTTGTCAGCTTGACGTCTTGGAATTAAGTTTCGTCATTCGTAATATCATGGTCCAGAGTAAACTTTGAAAAGACTTGCCAAAACACAAAATGTTTTCGCATTATTACAGTTAAAAATTGTTTGCTCATTTTAAAGTAGCAATAATCTAGTCGTAAACAACTTGCGCAAAGATTTTAAATTGTGCTGTGCACACAGGATCCAATAACGTCCAAGGAGATTTAGTCATGGCGGTGGATTAAGATGGCAGTCGCAGTTAACAAGTTCGGTCCCTTTTAAGAGCCCAAGAACAAAATGCGCGTATTCTTAATTCCCATGTTGTCATATGCGCTGAGTCAAGAAAAAATAATGAAGTCAGACATGCCCTGGATAAACACCCCTGGCTAACACTAACTTCTCTCTACGCAGTTCTAGGACTTTAGTCGCACAATTTGACGCGAACAGAAAGGGTTGAGTTGCTCGTCGCGGGTTTTCTGTCATGACCTTTAAGATTGAAATGATTGCGATGTAACCCGCGGATCGGTACTCAAGTGGACAGTCCTTCAACTGAACAAACCTTACATACACATGCAGCATAATGATATTTAAAGATCTTTACAAAATAGCTGACAATTGCGTTAAATTAAGATTAGCGAAATTTTAAACAATCCTACAGGGTGGATTTATATGCCGCAAAATACTTTTCTTTGTAGTTAACTAATGTTGTACTGGAGATTGCAGTCCGTGGATATTTGTTTTGCCTATTTCAATTAGCTGCGGCTTTATTCGGCTCAGCTTTCTTGATTTTATCCAGTACTGAGAACGATGTTACTAATAAATCGAAATCATTTTTTGTAAGAAATATACTTTTAAAATATTATTGGTACATATGGACGATACGTGATTTTATCCCGTACTGAGAACGCTGCGACTAATATGATCCGTAGTGTCGTACAAGACAGAGCACCAGGCGCGAAGCGCCTTTAATCTCCAGTTTCAATATGTGGTTCTTATCGTCAAACTGTGACATTAATTCAGTTACCCTAATTGGAGGTTCGAGGTTTTTATTTACTACTTTTTATTATTTGTCCTAGCTCCTAGTGTGGCAATTTGTTGCACATTTAGAGTTTAAGCAGTTTGGGAGGTTGATGCAGATCTAAGGGTTACCTAGCGTTTTGGCAGTATAGAGTTTAGAATATTTTTTTTTTTATAAAATAATAGTCTCGAGTTTTATTTAAAAATCAGATGTTTGAGGTGGGATCTTTTAATTCCGATTATCGATGTTTAGAACAGCGCGGGGTCTCTTACGAGATTTGGCCTTGCGATGATCATAGTCATGCAGATTGAATAACAGTTCGTTTGGAACGGATGGCAAATTTCTGTAAAATTTAAGCGCTAGCTTTTTAATTTGGGCTCTAACAGTTTTTATTTTGAAGTCATTCCTAATTACCGAGTTTCTTAAGTACCTGGGAGCTTTCCTGATAATCCGTAGGATTTTGTTTTGTTTTGTCTCTAGGAGGTCTATTGTAGTTTTACAGGCATATCCCCATACGGGTGCTGCATACAGCATTCCCGGGCGGATGACCGATTTATAAATTAGGAGTTTATTTTGATAACTTAGATTTCCGTTTCCTATCATTGGGTATAAGGCTCCTGTGGCCATATACGCTTTTTTGATTAAGTTCGTTACGTGCTGTTTCCAGGTTAGGTGGGAATCTATCGTTACACCTAGGTATTTAGTAGATTTTTCCGCTTTTAGGGCATGGTTGTTTATGTACAGAGGCGGCGGAGGTTTACGTTTTCTAGAGAAATAAATCCAATGACATTTATTGGGGTTTAATTTTATTCGCCATTTTTAAAGCCAAGTTTGGAGTATGTCTAAGTGTTGTTGTAGCTGTCTGTGCATTACTGAGACATAGGGGTGTTTTGCAAGTATCGCACTGTCGTCTGCATAGAGTGCCAGCTCTGTGTTTGTAGTCCTAGGGATGTCGTTCAGGTATATGTTAAAGAGTGTCGGGCCCAGGATAGAACCTTGCGGTACACTACTTTTAATGAACTTGGGTGTAGATAAGTTACCTCCTACTCTGACTTGAAAGTGTCTGTTATTTAAGTATGAGATTAAAAGTTTGACAAGTGCGTCAGGGACTTTTAAAGTGATCAATTTGTACGCTAATCAACAATGCCATACTTTATCAAAGGCTTTTTGTATGTCCAGAAAAATCGCAGCTGTGGGTGTCTTGTTATTGAGACCAGAAGATATGTACTCTACCACTCTCAGCAATTGATGAGTGGTGGAGTGCTTTGGCCGAAATCCAAACTGCTCCGGAATGATAATGTCATTCTCACTAAGGTGCGTGTTCAGTCTCTTAAGAATAATTTTCTCAGTAATTTTACTAAGTGTCGGTAGCAAGCTAATTGGTCTGTAGTTGGCTGGAATTGTGGCATCCTCACCAGGCTTATGGATTGTTATAATTATCGCTTCCTTCCATTCTTTGGGGAAATAGTTTAGTTTTAATATTTTATTTATTAAGATAGTCAAGTAACATATTACGTTTAAGGGTAGGTTTTTAACCGCAATATTTCTGATTTTGTCGTGCCCTGGGCTTTTACGGTTTTTGAGATTTTTAATAATTTCTACTATCTCCTGCGGGGTGGCTGGGTCAATCTCAGCCGTTACCGGGGAATTCCTGAAGTTATTTAACGTTTGACTAACCATTCTTAGGGTGTCCTGACACATTAGATCGTGGTTTGGTTGGAATTGTTTTTCATAATGGCTTGCGAGCGCCTCGGCTTTTTCCTCGTCTGAGTACGCGATTTTAGCACCATCTATTAGTGGCGGGAGCTTAATTTGAGGTTTCCTGAGTCTTTTTGCGAATTGCCAGAGCGATACGTCTTCTGGGCTAAGGGATTCGATTAGTTCTTTATACTGTTGCTGCTTTTCTGCGACAATTTTTTCCCTGACTTTGCACGTGAGTCTGTTAGCTCCCTTTTAAGGGCGGGGTCTCTGTTAGCCTGCCATGTCTTACGTATTCTATTTCTTTGCCTGACTAATTGTTTGACATGGTGGGAAAGTGTGGGCATTTTTGGAGACTCACGATGTGTTGTGGCAGAGGCAATTGCTCTCTTGATTTCTGTTGTGAGTGTGTGCGTGGCAAAGTCAATATCCGCCGTGCTCATTATGTTAGGTACTGCTAAGTGCGGCTCGAAGAGTGCTCTTTTGAATACTTCCCAGTTGACCCTCTCTTGTCCCAAAGAGGCTGGAAGAGGTGTGTTCAGGTCGAATGTCACCAGTACCGGCAGATGATCCGAGTCGAATTCATCCAGGGTACTAATAGTGTGAGCGTAATCTATGTTTCGCGTTAAGACAAAGTCTATAAATGAGCCGTTGGCGCCTGAGAAGCAGGTTGATGTCAACGGTACAATAATGTTAGTGTTTGTCGTGTTCAGCAGTCTGTGTACCGCGTGAATTGGCTCTCCTACAGCCCCACCCTTAGTGGTGCACGTTGAAGTTGCGACTAATAAATCGAAATCATTTTTTGTTAAGAAATATACTTTTATAATATTATTGGTACATATGAACGATACGAAAATATTTCACTTTTAATTTTTCGTAATTTTATACTTCTTCCGTCGTCGTCGTTGATGAAGCACCTGGCGTTGCAGCCTTTATCTTCTGTGCTGTGTGATTCGTTGTACTGTAGCTTTAACATTACTTGTATACTTGAAAAGTCCGTAGAAGTAGAACGTCCCCTGATAGGCGGGGCATCGTCGCAAGAGCTGGCGCCAAGCACGTGAAGCACGCGAGAACAAGTCCATACACAATCAGCACGGAGTGAGACCGTGGGAAAGTCCTACTGCTTGAAACAGGTGGTGAACAGATGATGAGGCATGTGGGAGGAGTCCCGATGCTTGAACTGTTGATGAACAGGTGTTGAGGCACGTAGTGAAGGTCCAAATGCTTGAACAGGTGTTGAGGCACGTAGTGAAGGTCCAAATGCTTGAACAGGTGATGAGGCACGTAGCGAAAGTCCAAATGCTTGAACAGGTAATGAGGGTAGTGACCATAATGAGATAACACAGAAAGCCAGCCAAAAGAAAGCAAAACTTAGATTTGGGGGGTTTGATTTTTTAGGATTTTTGCGACCATATCAACAATTTGGAATGTTTTAGTCATAGCATCCTCCTCACTTTTCAGAATTTGTACAACATCTTTAAGAATGCTACTGATTTTACTTATATCTACATATTTTTCTACCTCTTTGTAGAGACTCAAAAACTCAAGAAAAGTGTTTCCACTCGCGGTTTGAGGGTTTTTGTCCAGCCCAGGTTGCGCTTGGACTAAGTGCTCGCCAGTAGTCCCTTCTACCGTTTCGGCACTTGCCGGCACTTCCTGTGCAGGGGGGGATCTCTTAGTGGGAAGGGGGGGAAAGTTATCCTCGCCAAGGGTGGGTGAAGTTTTTACAGTTTTTGTAGTTTGCTGGATTTTTTTCAATTCCTGGTTTTTTTTCCTAAACCAGGGGTTTTGGGGACAGTGCCTAAAATTTGCCGGGTGGGATCCTGCGCAGTTGGCGCATTTCGCCGGGGTGTCTCTATTTTTTGTACAGTTTCTCGTGGGATGATCTTCGCCGCATTTAAGGCAGCGGGGGGGGAGGGTACACTGGTCAGAATGATGGTTCCAAAGTTGGCAATTGTAACACATTTTATGGCCTCTTGCCTTAAAAAGTTGAACTTTAATTTGCATAGAAAACAGGGAATTTACTTCATAAATCCTCGCCCATCCCTCCGCCGGCTCAAGTCCGACCAAGAAGATGGGGAGGGGGGTCCTATCTCGTCTATTTCTTAGCTGTGTAATCCTCACAATTTTAAAGCCTAGCGTGGCAAGCTCTTTTTTTACATCCTCAATGCTGGTGTTAGTGGGCAAGCCCTTTATTACTACCTTCCTCGGCCTATCCGTTTTTAGGTTTAAGGAGCTGAAAGGAATCCCCTCACGGGTTAAGTGAGCCTGCACACTCCTGTAGTCCTCAACGGACCCAGGAGTGATCCGGATCACTCTCCCCATGAGAAGACCCTGAACTTTATTATCTAGTGATTTGTTTAAGTCCTCTATTAGGGCTCCCCAATTAATTGTGGAGTCCACGTAGAAGGACGCGACTTTTTCCTTAGGGGAGGGGGGCGCATCAGTCATTTCGACTTCCTCGTCGTTAAGTTTGCTGAATTTATTTTTAGTCTGAATTTCCTGGGAATTTGATTTAGAAGTAGAAGGTTTACTACTATCAGAAGTTTTTAATTTTTTGGATTTAGGCTGGGTGATATACCCCTCAAGTTTGCTAAACATTTCGTGCTTAAATTTCAGATATAACTCATCTTCAGATTTAGTTTTCCTATTTCTACACATATCATATACAAGATCATAAGATTTCCTATTAGTTAAAGTACTAATGTTAGGGTGGCTGGCTAGCAGATTAGCGTCAGAAATGGTACCTGTTATTATAGTCCTGAGCATCTTGGCCCGATCGAAGTCGATCTTGTCCTCCTCCAGATCCATCTCCAGTCTGGCGATGATCCAGTCATAAACCTTGAAATGGCTGTATATTTTCCACTCGGTGGTGTCTTTCTTGATCTGGTCACTCCCACGTCCCAGGGTCTTGATGTACGCTGCCTCGTAAACAGCTGCACTTGGGGTTTCATCGCCCTCCGATGTGGAATCCGACTCTTCTTGAGCCTGGTCCTGGTCCTCCATGACTTCGGCCCAGTCCATCTTGTCTTTAGTCACCCGCTGCTCCACGTGCTTGGCTGACGCTCCTTGCGCCATTTTCACGGCAGCTGGCTCCACAATCTTTATCCCGTCCATATTGTACCGAAGATCTTGAGTAAAATCCACAGAAATGTCCTCCATAAGCTTTCTCCAGCCATGTCTACCTCTCCAATCTCTCAAAATTTCCACGTCGATCTTCACTGGCTCCGCAGAAATCTGCTCGCTCGAATATCTACCATGCTGTATCACTAACTCCTTCCATGCTCGAAATCCTTCTGCTTCCACTGGTGAAATGAAGAGTTCCTCCACCTTTGTGATAGTCCTTTGCACTTCCATCGTAAGTTACTTTTGCCCGACGCGGTTTACTAAAAACTTAGTACACTCACGCCCAAGCCTAAGTAAGAAGAAAAGAAATCCACGTGATAACTGCGACGAGCGTCTCAGGAGGTGTGCACTGTTCGAAGTCAGGGCACTTTCAATTTTATACTGTGTGGGGATATAAAATACAATTATCCGTTTCAGGCTTAAGTGGGAGAAATGTACCTCTGATCTATCGAGCTATAAATAAAGTGAAATATAATGAAATTTAAACTTGAAATGACAAAACTAGTTCCAATATGAAATCCACACAGAAAATTTATTTTAATTTCCGTACGTTTGCATGGCCATTTTCACACCTGCGGAAACAGTGAGTTAATCTGCTAAAAAGGTATGCCTCACAGTCTACTTAGTCGATCTTGACCTCTTATGATTCAAATTTTAAACAATCCTACACGGTGGATTTTTATGCCGCAAAATACGCGTCTTCAGATCTGTCTGTTGTTGTTCTGGAGAATATAGTCCGTGGATACGTGTTCTACCTATTTCAATCACCTGCGGCCTTATTTGCCACAGCTTTCGGGGTTTTTTATATAAATTACAAATTACGACTAATCGAACGAAATTATATTTTATAAGAAAAAATATACTTTTAGAATATTATTAGTACGTATAGACGATACACAAAATTATTTCATTCTTAATTTTTCTCAATCTTATACTGTGTGGAGGGAGATAAGACAATGTTATTTGCCTTGGGTTTAACTGGGGTCTGACCAAATGGCAGTCGTAGAGAAAATTTCAATTAGCCGCGGCTGTATTCAGCACAGCTTTCTTGATTGTTATGCTGTACAAGAAAACCCGTGGGTTAGTAAGTCGAAATCATTTTTTGTAAGAAATATACTTTTAAAATATTATTGGTACATATGTAAGATACGCAAATTATTTCACTTTTACTTTTTCGCAATTTTATACTGTATACGGAAATAAAATACGATTATCCGTTTCGGGCTTAAGTGGGAGCTGTTGAAATAGCTGCCATAGAAAAAATTTACCTCTGACCTATCGAACTATAAATAAAGTAAAATATAATGAAATTTTAACTTGCAATGACAGAATTAGTTCCAATATGAAATCCACACAGAAGATTTATTTTGATTTCCTTATGTTTATACGGTCTCAAGGTCTCAAGGACGGGGTATACGGAGTGCCCAGGAGGGGAAAGGATTCCCCCCTTTAAACTCCGGGCGAAGAGAAAAGAGAAGTACTAAGAAAGAGAAGCATAAGTTAAGAGAGACGGTCATTTGTACGGTCATTTTCACACCTGCGGAAACAGAGAGACAATCTGCTAAAAAAGTATGCCTCACAGTCTACTTAGTCGACCTTGACCTCTTATGATTCAAATTTTAAACAATCCTACACGGTGGATTTTTATGCCGCAAAATACGCGTCTTCAGATCTGTCTATTGTTGTCCTGGAGAATGTAGTCCGTGGATACGTGGATACGTCCGTGAATACGTGGATACGTGTTCTGCCTATTTCATTCACCTGCGGCCTTATTCGTCTCAGCTATCTGGGTTTTTTACCTGAAGTAGAAATTACGACTAAACAAACGAAATCATATTTTATAAAAAAATATATACTTTTAGAATATTATTAGTACATATAGGCGAAACGCAAAATTATTTAAGTTTTAATTTTTCTCAATCTTATACAGTGTGGGGGGAGATAAAATAATGTTATTTGCTTTGGGTTTAACTGGGGTCTGTCCAAATGACTGTCGTAGAGAAAATTAACCTATGACCTATCGAGCTATAAATAAAAGGAAATACAATAAAATTTAAGCTTGAAATGGCAGAATAGTTCCAATATGAAATCCACACCACGTTGGTACCGTCACTCGGCGATTACGGCTCACCAGTTAACCTATGTACCGCCATTGAAAGATGTTGTAAACCCCCTAGACTCTAGGGGGTTTACAACATCCACTAGCGTCCAGAAACCACTTTTGGGTGGCGGTACCACGCGTTTAGAATTGTGCCCAAGAGCAAGAAAGGATGAAATGGGGCATAGAAAGGAATTCGCCACCTTAGTAATGGATTATCCAGAATTTTCTTACAGCACGTCACAGTTATGAATCGTCCATAGCATTCTCTGGACCATTCTAAAACAACTAACTATTCCAGCATTCGGCAAAAAATGTTCTTGTTGCAATAAAAGCCTTAAGACAGCAAACGCATTGTTTTTACCGAATGTCTAATTTGCATTAATTATTACAATGAAGAGTAGCAATGCAGTTAATTATTACAAAGACATGAAAAGTAGCAATACAGTTAATTATTACAATGAAGAGTAGCAATGCAATTAATTATTACAAAGACATGAAAAGTAGCAATGCAGTTAATTATTACAAAGAAGTACATTACAAAGCAATGCAGTTAATTATTACAATGAAGAGTAGCAATGCAGTTAATTATTACAAAGACATGAAAAGTAGCAATGCAGTTAATTATTACAAAGAAGTACATTACAAAGCAATGCAGTCAATTATTACAATGAAGAGTAGCAATGCAGTTAATTATTACAAGGAAAAGATGGAAGATGCTTCTGTTCGTGATAAAAATGTATCAAGGAAATTAATTGATTATGATATGCACGGTGTGCAGTAGTATTAGATCGAAAATATTTCATAAAGATATCTATTGATGATGATAGAAAAGTGGAGAGGGAATGCTAACTATGGAAACCAAAATGTGCGGTTATAAATAGATTAAATTTTAAAAGAACATCTTAGGGTAAGATTTTAGTTTTATGCAGTAGTAACTCAATTTAATGAATATTTTTGTTAGTCCTTTGGCTTTCGTTTAATTGTGCTCGCGCAATATTAGGTAATACATTTTATTGGTAATAAAAAGGGGATATTATTATTTTCAGAAAAATGTTTCCTTGAAATATGTAATTCTCGGGATCTGCTATGGTTAAAGCCCAGATAATGACTGGTTATCATCATATACCGGAGGGTTTAGTGGTTCACTAAGGATTTCCATTTCCGGTTCTTTTTCTCATTTCTTGTTTAATAAATCTTATTTTACTTGAAATGTCAAAACTTCAAAATTGGTAGAGCTTAAATGATAACTGATATGGATTCAAAATCAAATTCTGGAAGAGGTGGAGTGGGTTCACTAAGAATTTTCACTTCCAGTTTCTTTTCCACTTCCGATTTAAAAAAAAACTCTTGAAACATTTATTTCTAAAGATTGGCTACAGATAAAACTTTGATCATGACTGATATGGATTCAACGTTCTAGAGGTGGTGTGGGGGTTAACTATTTCCATTTTCGGTTTTGAAGATGTCAATTCAGTTTTTTTTCTGGAAATTTGCATATACCGGTACGAAATATGTATGCAAAAAAGACAAAATGCTTAGTAGTTGAGACAAAAGACAAAATGCTTAGTAGTTGAGATAAAAGACAAAATGCTAAAAAGACAAAATGCTTAGTAGTAAAAATGAAGTGAATGAACCATTTGCTACCATATGAAAGTTTCTTTATGATTTTTTTTTTTTTTTTTTTTTTTTTTTTTTTTATATGAAATGTGTTCTCTCATAAATTCATTTATTTCCTTTACTTGTGTTTACTTTATTACTATGGAGATTTAAAATTTCAAAAGGTTTAGTCTTTAAAGTCATACTTTTTAATACCTTTTAAAATGCCAATGTTAATATTTAACAAACATAAAAAGTTGTAATATGCAATAAAATGCATGACAAATGTTTTTTTGCATAGAAAATTCAATCCAGTCCAACACACAGCAAAGTTTAATTTTTTTTTAATGTAATTTGTATTTTGAAAATACATGTATTTTATATTTTGAATTTTTTTAATTTGAAAAATATTTTATATTTTGTATTTTATGCCCTAAAACCTATGTATTTTGTGTTTTGTATCGAAAATACATTTTCAATGTATTTTGCTCAACTCTGTTGCTATCATTCCAGGTACCAGCTATTCGATACTGAAAAGTTCATAATAAGCTTGAAATTTAAAAATAATTAGGTAGTTATACTCTCTATATTAAAAAAAAGTAGCTGACGCTGCCGCCACCGCTGTTTGACAAATTTCTCGTTTCTCGAGATTCTTTGCTTCATACCGTAAAAACTATTGCATATAAAAATATGAAATTTGGAACACTTGTAGAAAAAGCTTTGGGAAATACGCTGCAATAAACCGTTTTTGCTTCCCTTATATATATAACTAGCAACATACCCGTTCTTCGTACGGATTATAATATAATATAAACAAACTTATAATTCGCAATCATGTGCAAATTCTGTTAAAATATTAAATTTATTGCTCCTGCGGCAGCAAAGACATCTGATCAAAGATGCTCATAGAGCAGAAGCTAGCTTTTGCTCTATGATTATAATGTCGGTCTTGTAAGCACATGGTCCCGTGTTCGTTCCTGGCGACGCTCAATCGCCACAATGATGACTGGACGTTTGAAACACGCAACGTTCCTCTCCAACGATCTCAACAGGAGATAGCAGCACCACACGGAGTCAGAGGCCTTGCCACTCCTGGTTGCCCTCGACTGACGTCACGCCTGAGGCATCACACCTCCTGGCTTTCAGCCCCTTAACTGCATTTCGGGGGCACACGTGGGGGTTTTCTCAGCGGCCCCTCCTCGCCGAAATTAGACCGGGGCCTTCTCAACAGGTGAGGGAGTGTGCGGCAGCAAAGACATCTGATCAAAGATGCTTGGAACCTGTACTCGAATTATAAGAACGGAGCAGAAGCTAGCTTTTGCTCTATGATTATAATGTTGGTCTTGTAAGCAAAGGGTCCCTGGTTCGGGGCCCGGCAACATCCTTTCCGCCACACTCCTAAAGAGATATCTGTTCTCACTACGCAAAATTATCTTCACGGGCAGATCTGAAGAATAAAACATCCTGGCCCCTTTTGTAAGCAAATTTACAAAAAAAAAAAAGGAATTGAATCAATTCATGCAACCTCGTATTACTTATATTGTCACAGATTAGAAAATAAGCCATTGTGTTAGTAGAAGATTACCGGTATTACAATATGAGTCTCAAAAATCTTTGCCAAAATAAAAGAGATGACGTAATAAATTGAAAATATCAATAATCTCCGTTCTCTTTATACCAGAAGGTCGTAATTGATACCAATATATGCCAATATATAGCAAAATATATGCCAATATACCTGTACTACTTACATTCTCGCAGATTAGAAGATATACCCGTGTATTTGTAGAAGATTACTCGTACAACGTACAATATACGAGTTTAAACAATTTTTGTCATAATAGAACAATTCCATAATAACTTGAAAATATCAATAATCCCTGAATCAATAATCCCCGAAAATATCAATAATAATAATGTTTAAACCTGAAGACCGTAATTGATATTATCCAGTCAAAAATGCTATAAGAAAAAGCAAATCGTTCTTTTTTAAAATATATTTTTATATCCATTTATTTATAATTCAAATCGAAAAATAATAATTAAAAGTAACAGACAGATTTAATTTAATTGCGTTTCTGAGCAACATGATATGATAGAATCTTCCTCATAAACTGCGAAATTAAATAACCATTTTGATTTCTTTATACTTTTCATTGTTCATTAAAAGCTTGTGAAAAATAAACCATGGAGATATATTTCCCATTTAAATCATGTTTCAAACAATTCATGTTTTCAGAAAGTGACTAATTAGCGTAAAAAATCTCCCATCAAACTCAGATAAAGTTTTAATTCACTTTCAAACGATTTTCAACCTTTTCGTTTGGATAAATCACGGAGTTAGAGAGTAGAACTCATAGGAAAAAGTTTCATTTTTTATTAATATCTCGACAACTCCTGGTCTTAGATACTCAAAACTTGGGCTAAATTTATGGGGGGCTATTTCAAGACTATCCACAAAATTTCATCAAATTCGGTTTAGCCGTTCTCCCGTGATGATGAGACAAACGAAAATTTCGTTTTTTACTAATATCCCGAGAACCACTGATCGTAGAAACCCCAAACATGGACTAAATTTTAAGTGGGACTATTTCCAGGCCACCCACAAAATTTCATCAAATTCGGTTTAGCCGTTCTCCCGTGATGACGAGACAGACAGACAGACAGATTTTCAATTTTATTTATATAGTTGTATAAGGAGAGTATTGTAAAGGGGTCGAAAATTAGAATTCGAGTTTTCGACGGGAGAGTACGTTTCAAGCAACCCTGATCACGAATCGAACATTTATGAGGTTTGTCTGTGTGTGTGTGTGTGAAAGTGTGTGTGTGTGAAGTGTGTGTGTGTGAGTCTGTAGATGCGATATCTCACGAACGAATAGAGCGATTCGAATGAAATTTGGTACAAAAATCACAATCCGCGAATACTGGAAGCCTATTGTTTTAAAACACAATCGAATGTTCTGAACCCCCCTAAATTTTCGAGTGAAATTTTGAAAAAATCATCAAAAAATCAAGACGCAATAGACATTTATGCAAATAGACATTTCTTATGTACTTTTTCCTTAGAAAACGATTGACATAAACTTCAGAACGCTAGAATGAACCGTTTCGGAGATATTGCACATTTTTCAAATAAATTTATCAAAAAATTCCCATAAATTAAAAAAAATATTAACTATTGAGAAACATGTTTAGTTTTCACATGTAATATCATGCGATAAATTTGGTGACATCATTCTCATGGATCTAACTCGTTCCATTCCCGAGAAAAGATACTTTGAGTAATACTTTTGTATTTGAACGCCAATAGTCATTTATCTGCTGTAAGAATAACTTATTTCTCCATCCATAACGCTTGGCGAGATTTTGGCGACGAATTTAGTGGAATGTTAGCAACTTGGCGACATTTTTAAATGTTACCAAATTAACGAAAATCTCGCCAAATGGATAAAAATGACGCTAAATCAATGAAAGTGACAACTAATTGAAGAAAATTCAATATCTTGGAAAGAATATAAATGTCTACTATAAGAATAACATTTTTTTAACTATAAAAGTAGTAAATTCATTGCATTATATAAGAAAAGTCATGTGTTGCCCACATCAGATTTTTTGATATATAATGTATTTTAAGAAATATTTGATGTCAAAGTCAAAGACAAAATATTTGAGCTGCGAGTTCACGTTCCGGATAGACTAACAATAGCAAGGCCACGAATTTTTGCAGGCAGGTACCTACATGGGTGAATTTTTGCAGGATGGAGCCCCTTTTTTAATTTTGATGTAGTTTTTGAGATATTTCACTTTTTATGCATTTCTGAAGTGAATTTTTCTTTTCGTATCGGCACATCTAGCGATTTCTCTCTCTCGTACCGTAAAAACTATAACACAAAAAAATATTTAATTTGGTACATTTATAGAGAAATAATAAGGTAACACGATGAAATAAACCGTTTATCTACTTAAACTTTAGTTTGGCAGGAAATAGCTCACGAAGCCATCTCATGGTCAAGGAATTCAGTTTTTGGATTCCCTGGGGTAAGAAAAATCCCTGTTTTTCCCTTCTGTGGAAAATAGGCAGGAATAGAAAAGAGATTTTTGAAAATAGAATTTTTAGAAAAAATAGATATTACGCGAGCGCAGCGAGTAGGGAGCAGAGCCCCCTAGTTACTAATATTAATACGAGGTAAATATTAAATTATTCCAACCAAAAAAACGTAAATAATTTTACTGTTTTCGCAACATTATTAATATTTAGATGATTTCGATAAATCGAATTTATCTAATCGAACTTTATTTCCAGTCTTTCCAGCTTTACACGAAATTCACTTGTATGTTGCATTGAATAGTGATTTCGCCTGGTCATAAATGGCGGTTCCCGAACAGCTTACCTTTTCAGGGGATTTCAGGTATTTAACTGCGCGCGGCCGCCTCTCAATTCATACCGTGTCCCTCAGCGATTTGGTTCCTCATAAAATGGACCATCGCGATCGGATCAAAGGGGCCGCCTTGTCAGAGGGACCGCGAGGCCGGCTCAATTCGAATGATGGACCGTTTTATTTTATTCCGGAATTATTATACTACTGGGAAACCAGCTCAAAAGACGTTACGAAACTGGAGGACGCATTAAAACGCAGTTTGTTTTGAACTTATTGACTTTGGAATGATTTGATTTAAAAGTAATGGTCCGCGTTTTATTTTTAGTCGAGCTTTTAAGTCCTGCTGCCGGAGCTACTGGAAGAAACAAAAATGTGGCGAGTAGAGGAAATGAGGGGTCAGTACTTTTTTAAGTTTGTTTATTTCTTAAATCTTTGGGTTGAATCTCTCAAGAGGTTACTTTCCATTATCCTGATGGGTTGAATTTTGACCAATCTTGTATTTCATTACTATTTATATAAAAGAAAATACCTGAAATGTAAGTGTTCACTCCACTTTCTCACAGATTCAGAGAGGCGAAACGTCAAAGTAGACAGTGTCTATCAAATAATTTACAACCAAGCAGCTTTTATTTTACTCCACTTTCTCATAGATTCAGAGGGTGAAACGTCAAGGTAGACAATGTTTACCAAATAATTTACTACCAAATAACTTTTATTTTACTCCACTTTCACATAGATTCAGGGAGCGAAACGGCAAGGTAGACAATGTCTACCAAATAATTTATGATCAAGTAACTTTTATTTTATTCCACTTTCTCATAGATTCAGGGAGCAAAACATCAAGGTAGGCAAAGTAGACAGTGTCTATCAAATAATTTACGACCAAGTAACTTTTAATTTAATTATATATAAATTATTCGAAATAAATGTATAAAATGTTTTCTGTGTAAATACACAAAGAGATATACACAGATTTTTTCTCTGACTGACTCTCATTTCTATTTTTTTTTCCGGCTTGTGTTGTTCAGGACGCAAAGTGCTCCGGTCTTATTAATCACGGGTGACAAATCTCAAAGTTCTGTGCTTAATGTAAACGAAAAATATTAATTTTAGTGGAAATAAATGCACACTGGACGCTACGGTCCCTATGACCTTGCTAAAAATGGAGAACTGGTATGGGCAAATGACCCATTTAGAACTTATATGACGCAAATAATAGTGATACTTGTATAGAAGTAAATTTGTAGGGAACAATGCATCGACGCCGCTATTATTTAACGTCGACTCCGGAGCAAAATGAACTACTTGCAAAACTGCCAATCCCTCAATGATTTTTCAAAATGATGGCAACACCACGATTTGCAGATGAACACACATTAGAGATCATGCTGCACACTTTTATCTGTGTATGTGACCGAAAAGATACGGAATTTCACATTTGAATACAACCTTTCTAGTTACCTTACACCTTTCTGGTAGGTCGAACGGTCTGGGTCTCAACAACAACAACAACCTTTCTGGTAAGTCGGACGGGTCTGGGTCTCAACAACAACAACAACCTTTCTGGTAAGTCGGACGGGTCTGGGTCTCAACAACAACATTTGAGTGCAAAGAATAGCACTAGATTTATTAACAGATCGATGGTGACATAGCGTGATGACGGTACGAAGTATATGCTTAGGGTGTAGCCTATCATCACCACTTTCTATTGAAGAAGTAGAACAGGGGCTGGTACTCAACCCGGCTTGATAGACAGCAAGACCAACACAGCAGATTGGTTTATTGACACTTTCAGATTGATTAAATGTCTCTCTGTGCCAGGAGATGTTCCAATGGAACTACACCTGAAAGAAAATCAGCGCATACCTTCTATCTGAGCTACAGCAGCTATCGGTTAAACGAATTTATCTAAGTGGGGGAACTTTTGTCACATTTGAAATCTTTAATGCTTTTACTAACCATGTTCTACTTTGCATAGTGATATGAAATTTGGCATGGTGTTGTCTTTTGTGGTACATTTTAATCCTTTGGATTTTGAACTCTATCAGTCTAATCCCTCCTGGGACCACAATATGCATATTTGGAGGAAATAACTCGAGAATCGCAGCAGCTATAGAAAACTCAAGTTAGGCATATCCTTGCCTTCCGTAACATATATTTTTTTTTTTTTTTTGATTTTGAACCACCGGTCCAGCCCTTCCATAATCCGCCAAAGAAAGACATGTTTTGAAAAAAAATCAAGTGAGCAGAAAATAAGTTTTAGATCCACATACATATTTATATTAAAATGTACTAAAAAGTAGAAATATTTTATTTGCTAATTTTGGTCTATGAGTTTTACAATAGCACCACTGTACAAAAACAGGCCACAGATTCTAAATGGTGAAAACCACATTTATAGTAGCTTCGTTTGCATATTACTCACTTTTGTATCTTAAACAATTTTGTATCTGTAAAAACTTAATTAACTTCTGATTTCTCTGTAAGTTGGCAATTGCTCTGTGCCACTTGGTGGACTTGGCGCCATTCCAGTCATATTCTAAATTGCCAGCAACTCGCAGAGGTATGCAAGCGCTGTCCTCTCGCATATGGTTGGGACACCCCATTTTTTAACTAAATAATTCAACAAAAATTTAGTACAATATTTGGAATTAATTAATTACAGTCCACAAGCGCTAGTCGTATTGAAAATTGACGGACAGGAACAAAGAAGAAAGACTTAGCGAACAACATTTTCTAAACACACACGAATCCGGTCGCTTCAAAGTACAAATGCCCCATGCAAAGAATTCCACTTGTTTAGGAAATTCTAAACAAACTGCATTGCGTAGGCTTAATTCTTTATGGAAAACACTAATTCAAAATCCATAAACATTAGAATTGTATAGAAGCTTCATTCAAAAAAACTTAGCAATGGGACACATGGAAGAAGTAGTGGACGAAGAAAAATCAAAGGTAGGGTATCACCCAACGAGCTTATATACGTATATAAGCTCATTGGTATCACCTTCTTCATCATGGGGTACACCGTTCTGAAAACAGCACAACTCATCTACGGGTCGTGTTTAATGCGTCCCCTGTATCTACCATAAGGGAATCACCCAGTTCGTTGCAACTGAACGGTGGTTATACAAGATCTATTTTATATTTTACACAGGTTTGGAATAACTGCGAACATTAAGAAAATGCTTCGAATGATCCTGATTGACAGCACGATTTATTACGTATTGTTTGGAAGGATGGTATAGATGAGCCTGTTAAGTCCTATGGATTGACAACAACAGTCTATGGCGCACAAGCGCCCCATAATTCGCGACAAAATCACTGAAACAGCTCGCCATCGATGATGGAAACAGGTATCCATTAGATACTGAAGTTATAAAAACTGATGTCTATATAGATGATGTCCTTACCGGTGCCAATGATGTAGATTCCAGAAAGGAGCTCCAAAAGTAACTCGTTTCGCTACTTCCGATGCTAAAATGTAGTTTCACAAATAGTCATCCAACAACCCATGGCTATTACTACTAGATCCAGTTAACCAGAACAAGGACGTTTTTATTCCACCCTAAGTGAGACAAAAGCCCTCGAACTTTTGTGGAGGTCACAAGCAAACTCTTTGTTCAAGGTAACCGTAGTGGACATAGGCTATGGCAATCTCGTGGTCACAAAGAAAACGGTACTCTTCACAATTGCATTGGTTTTCGATTCCTTTGGATTAACAGGGCCGGTAATTCTGAAGGCCAACAATCCTAATGCAACCCCTATGGCAATTAGAATTGGATTGGAATCAACCACTGCTTTCAAACTTGACTTCAGTCTTTCATTACTGAAATATTGCAAGTTGAGAATTCAGGTATTGAACACTCGGTTATAAACAATGCTGGATTAAAATTTTTGAAGGCCCCGAACCATCAACATTTTAAAGGCCTTTACCTTTTTATAGTATATATAATTCAACAATTTTGAACCTGGGTTCGGGTCAACCGTGGCAAAATGGGTAATTCAGTTCTGGTTATAGCCTGTTTTTAATAATCTATAATACTAGAATGTCTATAGTTATAGCTCAGTTAAGAGGAGGAAGAAATACGGAAGTTTTTGGGCCGATGTCCGTGCTATATGAAGTTTCTGAAATCCCAAAACGCAAAGAGAAAACTATAATCTGCTAATTAGTCTACATTATCATCACCAAACCACATTGAAAACATACCGTTAGAGAGCATTATAATACCAATATGATCAACTACAGTTAGATGAAACGGTAGTAACCAAATATCTGCAACTGTAAAGGTAAGTAAAAACTAATACATTGTAGGTAAGAAATAGAATTACACAAAAACAGAAAAAAGAAGAGATAGATGCACTAATGAGCTTGAAAAAAAAAAGATTCAAGCGAGTCTGGTAAAAAAGAAATCCGTACAAAATTTTTAGGCTTTCTGCAACCATGGGGACCAAGCGGTCGATTGGCCCTCGGTAGCCCACCGTATGCATGGTCGAACGCTTTTTAATGGCGTAAATAAAATAAATATATATATATTATATATATAATAAAAATATAAAATTGTAAATCCAATGGTAGAATGTAAGTAGTAACTCATATATATATATATATATATAATGATTTAGGCTTAGAGCCTTGTCCACGTGTATAGCGTTTGGGCTTGATTTCGTTTGTTATTCTTTTTTCGTTTCCATACCTTTGTATTTTGATACTTTTCATTGACTTGTTGATTCGATATTTATTTTATTTACTTGTTTTTTATTTTTTTCCATTTGCTTGAGGATTTGTTGATTTATACTTTTATTTCGTAAACCTGTTAGATATTTGAATTTTCGTGTTACAGATTCTCGCTTTTCTTTCATTGGATCGTCAAACCTTTTTTTCTTATATATATATATTTAATTCCCGCTATGTAAAGATACCTATTTTAATAACACAACTTTTACTTTAATTCCGAGTAGGAAAAATTGACAGTGGCTCCAGGTCCGATGGAGCTGAAATGGTTTTACATTAATATCAAAATTAGTATTATATTATTTTAATATCAAAATTAGAACCTTTACAAAATAGTTCAAAATATTAAAATATCGAAATTAGAACCTTTTCAAAGTAGCTCAAAATATTTAAATACCGAAATTAGAACCTTTTCAAAATGGTTTAAAATATTAAAATATCAACATTATAAACATCATATTTCAAAAACTAAGAACAGTATTCAAAATCCAATTATATATCTTTGTAGGGCTTTCAAAGGGCTACAGATTACTCGCAAACTGTTCATAGCTTTTAGTTTTCGCTCCGATTTCAGCCCGACACCCCAACCTTTCACGTCAAAATATCAAATTATTTTACTAACTTGCTCGGCGGCATATAAATTAAACTTATACAATATCTTTGACGAGATTTAAGTTTCAGGTGAATGTATAAACTTACCTGGCGGCACATAAATGCGTACTTGAATATCACATTCCCATTTTATTCTTTTCAAAACTCATCAATCATTAAACACATTTTAGAATTCCCAAGTTCACTTCACTTCCCAAATTCTTTAAAACGAAACACAACAAAATAAAAATAGCTCGTGCGCCAATATTTCACAAAGGAGGAAGCACCTCCAGCCGCAACATTTGTGACATTTTAAATGATATAGCTCCCGCCCCCATTGGAACACTTGAACAGGTAGGTCACAATATTAAAATATCGAACCCCTATATAATTCGAAAACTTAAGAACTTGATACGAAATCCAATTATATTAGTCGCAGGATTTTCAATGCACTACAAATTACTTCCTATAATTCATTGTTCGCCACTTTTAGTTTTCGAAACGTAAGCATAATTTTTTTTTTTTTTAAACTTCAATTTTCTTCAACTTGACGAGACGATTTCTCGAAAACTGTTAAGAGCTTTGTAAAAACAAATTATTAATCTAGAAAACTGAATTTCCTACTGAAGTGAACCTATTTCACGATAATTAATACTTATTTAATTTTATATATTTTTTTTATAAATTTATTTTAAAAACGTGCAGTATCTTGAGAACGGTTCATGCTAGTATTCTATAGTTTATTTCCTTCGTTTTCTAATGAAAAATTACATTCGAAATTATTTTTATATAACATTATTGAAGGCTCTGATTTTTTTTAAATTTCATTCGAAAATTGCATGGGGAGGGGGACTGGTCTTTCGCACATTAGATTGAATTTAAATTCAATAAGGTTCCAGTATTCACCGATCGTAATATTTGTATTACATTTCGTTCAAAATGCCTCATTTGTTCGTGAGATACCGCATTCACACATATTAACATAAACGTCGGGCCGGGCCAAACATATTCAGTTTCGAAATTTTTTAAATGCTTTTTCAATAGAGTACATGAAGTTGTTTTAATTTCAAATAAAGATATATGTTTAAAAAAAATATCCTAATTCTAACTTTTTAAAAATTCTTGAACTTTTATCAAATTTGCGTTTTTAACACGTTTGAATATAAATTATTTTGGGCCGGATTTAAGCACTGGTTCTGTCGGCTTGGGGCAGGTAAATGTCTGAAATTTCGGCCTGCGCAAACTTCTAACACGGGGGTCGGCAACTGGCGGACCGCGGTCCAGGTCCGGACCGCGGAAGGTCAAAAACTGGACCGCCAACAAATTTTTGACAGTATAAAATAAATTAATCAAATTATTTAAAAAATATTTTTCTATATTATAGAAAAATCTTTTAGAATCAAACAGAATCTATAAGTTTGAGCGCCAACCTTATTATTTTTATGTTATGAAACAAATTTTATTTAATCAGAGAAGGCGTGACTCGAACGAAAGCCTAACTCCACTTTATGAAACTTATCTTTCGGGCGAGTCTACTCGGCTGCGGCGATCTTGGGCATGGAAGAGCCTCCCCTTTGCGGTGCGGTCCTTTGTTGTGCACCAGCATACACTTAGACGCGGAAGCGGTAGTCGAGTCACTTCGTCGGTAGTTGTTGCGATCTCGTACGAAGCGTTTTGTTATTATCGAGGCTTATAACGTTTCTTTTTTATCGATATGGATCCTGAAAAGCGTAAAGTTGATAGCGAAAATAGGAAGTTTTTCACTGAGTGGACTGAACAATATTGTTTTATGCTGCCTGATAGGCCTGAAGCTGCTCCAGTTTGCCTCATATGCAACAGAACTGTCGCTCTTGTTAAAAGTGGCAATTTAAAGCGACACTACGAAACAACTCATCAGCAGTTCCATAAAAATTTTCCTCTGGGTAGTGAAGTTCGTCAAGAAAAACTCCAGTCATATCTAGCTTCTTACGAAAAAGCATAGTCTTACTAGTTCGATCTATGAGCAAGCGAGAATAATCTGCAGAAGCAGCGTCGCGTGTGTGTTGGACGCTTAATAAACACCAGAAGCCATTTTCAGACGCTGAGATAGTAAACAAATGTATGTTGGAAGTGGTCGCGGCACTTTTTGAAGAGAAAAAGGATGTTGTTGAAGCAATTCAAGGTATTCCATTGTCGGCAAGAAGCAATACAAGAAGAACCGAAATTTTAGCTGCTGACAATAAAAGTAGTTTGCTCGAACTTCTGCAGAAGGCGCCTTGCTACGCCATAGCACTTGATGAATCATGCGACATTGCTGATGAGGAACAAATGTCCATTTTCGTGCGATTTTCGGATATTGAAAGTAAATCATTTAGGGAAGAATTGCTAGCAATATTGCCGTTTAAAGGCAAGACTCGCGGAGAAGATTTATTCAAGACTTTTGATGACTTCGTGACAAAATCAAACATTAGTTATGATAAAATGGTGTCTCTTTCAACTGACGGGGCCCCAGCGATGATCGGCAAGGAAAAGGGACTAGTAATGAGAATCAAGTATAAAAATGTTGAGCTACTATCTTATCAGTGCATAATTCACCAGCGCGCCCTTTGTGGAAAACTTAGTGTCACTCTGAAGGAAGTAATGGACAGGTTGATTAATTTCATGAGGTTTTATTCTACTCTTAAGCACAGACAGTTCAAAGAATTTCTATCTGAGTGCGATTCGGCGTATTCTGACTTACTGCAATACAACAATGTTCGTTGGCTAAGTAAAGGTCAAGCGATTGAATGTTTTTGGGAAATAAAAGAAGTAATCTCCTTCTTAGAAAACTTGGATACACAAAAAACAAGAATCTATTTGGAGTTCCTAGAAAACGAACGCAATATGCTAACTGTGGCTTTCCTGAAAGACATCCTTAAACATTTAAATGCGCTCAATACCGAGCTACAAGGAAATGGGAAATTAATATGTGATCTTTCCGTCACAAGCTGGATATCTTTGAAAAAGACATTGGAAGTCAGGAATTTATTCACTTTCTAACAACTTTTGAATATAAAAATGATCCTGAATTAGACATTGCAGTATTTTCAAATTTCATGTCAGAACTTAAGAAGGAATTTGCAACAAGATTCCAAGACTTTTCAGAGATAGAGAAGTTGTCGCGATTCTTAAAATCGCCTTTTGAAGTTTCTCCAGCGGCAGAATAGACAGATGTGGCTGTGAAGTTGTTCCGACTTTCAAAGTCTTTACTCCAATTGGAGATAATAGACTTGCAGGAAGACATTTCCTTGCAAACGTATAAAACTGCATCCGCCGAAGAATTTTGGAGTAAACATATACATCATTTGGAGTAAACATCCCAGAGAAATATGGAAATTAAAAAAAAATTAGCCATTTACCTGGCAACTCTGTTTGGCTCCACATATGTCTGTGGAACTTCATTTTCAAAAATGAATTTTTTGAAGAACGAATATCGCTCAAGATTAACGGCCGCCCACCTTGAAGACAATCTTCGCATAAGCTGCCCCCCGCGTGAACCTAACTTTTAAAACTGGCTCAAGACCGCAAATGTCTTTGATTATCTCCCATTGATTTTTGAATACAAATATGCCTGTGTATCTACTGTATTGCATATTATTTTGTGAGTGAAAATTAAAATAAAAAACTAGTAGGGAATATGAGTTTTTTTTTCTGGACCTCGATAAAAATTTTCAAAAGTATCCGGACCCCACCTAAAATTACTTGCCGACCCCTGTTCTAACACATACACACAGAGAGAAAGAGCGACATCACCTCAGAAACATTCTATTCAAGTTCACGCATGTTCTTTCGTCGAAAATTTGAATTCGAATTTTTGACCCCGTCACAATACTTTTCCTATACATTATCTATATATATAGATCATTTCCTATGTATATAGAGAAATGATCAAATGATGACAATGTGCAATATTAAAAGTTGATACGATAAAAACAGATACTTGGAAAGTTAACAGCTTTATTTTTTGAACACATACATCCCATATAACACAAAAACTCAATAGGCAAGACAGGTCTATGAGATAAATAACATACATTAAAGAAGACTAGACTTTGCGAGCTAAATATATAGGTAAGTACAAGCCTTAAATGAGCCAACTTTACTAAACCACAACACAAATTTTGCTCAGTTACAGAATGATCTTTTTACTTCAACAATAGAGGTCCAACTGTTTTGATCAATTGTTACATGGTCAAAGCAAATTAGAGTTTCATTTTGAAAAAAAAAAAAAAACAATAGTAAAGAACATAAAGACTTGAATTTCAAAGCTAAGTGAAGATTTTAAAATTGTAATGATTACAAGGAAATTTAAACTTATATTTTTAAATGCCATTAATTAAAGGGCATATTTTCAATCTACTATACATATCAAGTTTGCGTATCCACATAATATTCTCGTTCAAAGAGGGTTGACTCAGAAGTATGCACTAGAAAAGGGAACACATATATTCAAATAATATTTTACATAGTTCCCGTAATTTGCGACGATATACCAGAACTTAACCTTCCACACACCTGTACGATTGGCATGCTTTTTGTAATTTTATAATAATTTTTATATAAGAGGGAAAAGGATCTTAAAGATTACTAATTTATTTAGGCTGAATACTATTTATACTGAAAAATGAGTGATTTGGAATGTAACTTTATGAAAAAAAAAATATTTTTTCGAAATTTCGGCTCTTCAGCTTCCTTTGGAATACCTTTAGTTTTAGTTTAAAAAAAAGATAGCTTTTTAAAATGGATATATATTTTGCTGTGTTTAACACTTTTTTCACTGGTTCAACTTTGAAAATTCTGTATAAGAAAATTAACGATCTTTTTTAACATATTTAGTTTTTGTTTAATAAAAAAAAAAAAACGAGAATGCACTATAAAAAGTTATTTTTTGAAAACGGGTCGATTTCAGTCCAGAGGTTTTTGGCATTTGTCCATCTTTAAAAATCTATAACTATGGACTTAAAATTTTGGCTCTTTAATTTCCTTCAGCATTTTTTTAAATGTAATTAAATTGAGACAGGAGAGAGGTTTTGAAAATAGCACTGATTTTCACTTACTTTTAGAGGTTAAAATCCATAAAAATTTTCGAATATTTCAAATGCATCCCTCCCCTTTAACTACATTTTAAAATCGTTACTTACATTTAAAAAAAATCACGAGGTTTAAGGCCAAGTATTAACTTTGAAATTTGAGGAGACATACAGAAAAACATACAAACATGGATATTCACATTTTAATAATAGATACTTTCGTAAATTTATGAAATATTTTTTGCTCTGTCACCACCATCCATTTGAACATGATTGACAACACTTTGTTCTCCGGTATATGGTGCTTGTTCATGAATATTCTGTTGGAAAAAAGTTAATTTTATATGCATTCTCTTATACAAAAGGGTAAGCTTATCAGTTGATCTGTTGTTCTTCAAGATAGACACAAAGCAATTGTGCCAACAAAAGCAAGTCCATGTATGTCACTGAGCTGCAATCTCTTAAGTTGTACAGAAGAAAGCGGAATTTTTTTTCAAATTAAGCTAATCATTGAAGTTTTACATGAACTATAATTGAATATTCTACCAATTGAAATTAGTCTCCTTTGAAAAAATGCTAAGCAGGGTGTTACTTATTCAGTGCAGTACTTTAGTTGTAAAATTATGCAAATTGGTAGAATGTAAAACTTTCAAACAAATGATTGTAAAATTCACAAAAAATAGAAAGACAAAAAAAGAAGTTTGCAATAGATTACTTCCCTAGGAGCTGGGATTCCAAAATTATGACATGAAAATCATCTGCAATGTGTTTGTTCCGCACAAACAGTTCAGACACAAATCAGCTTTTTATTCATCCTTACACAGACAATAACAAACTTTGATATAATGATGCAATATAAAGAAAAATTGCATAAAGGTTATGGCAGACATCTAAAGAAATTCTATCAAATAAGCAAAAGGTGGAAAAACCTTTTGAACTCCCAAAACTAAAATGTATATCATGCATCCTAAAAGCCACATTAACCATAGAATGGTTACTAGAATATTTTTAGCAAAAAATATAAAATATTGAATAATTATAACAAAAATTATTACGAATTATTCTATTCAAAATCAAATTAATTCATCAATTAATTCTCAACACTTGTTTTGAACTTCAAGAAAATAATTATCAATAATTAAGCAGTTAAAATTTAAGTCATTAAACTTTTGAAAATTTTAATATCAATTGTAACAAAAAGTTAATACTTGTAATTGCTGTTACACACAATTGTAATTGCGATTAAAAGTAATCATTTATTACTTAGTAGTTGTTAATCATTAATTATAATTGTTCCTGCAATCCTTCCTTTATATTTCTTAACACTACATCATTATTTTAAGGAAATGAAAACACAATGTTCACATAATTTAAAATTCAGCAGAGCATTCCAATCCAGCCTCCATTCTGCTCAGCTTTCTTTAAGATGCATATAATATTTTAGGAATCTGTTTATGATTTTTTTTTTAATTTCTTTAAGCATTTAAGTATGTTTGCAATACACTAAAAAAAATTAAATCTTTGAAACTAAAAGTTTTAGTAATAATTAACTAATTGATATTACAATTACATAATTTAATTGTCCTTCACAATTACATTTTTCCATTACCCTATTTACAACTATTTGCAACAATTAACGATTAAACAATATAAGTGTTAATTGCATTAAGGCGAGGGAGCAAAGACTAAATTTCTTACTTTTGAGTTAGACACGATTTGTTGAACTTTGACAACAGCACTGCTAAGTTTTTTGTTTTTTTTTTTAGGGGGGAGGGGGAGTATATGGTGTAAATAATTGTTTTTCAAACCAAGTTTATTGCGGAACTTGGTCAGATAAAAATTGCACATGCAATGCCCCATTACCTGATTTATTTTATTCGATAATAACTCCTCTAGAATTTAACATTTATTTTCTTTTTTTTCAATTTGGATATGGTGTACAAATAAATGTTCCACAGACAGAGTTCATTGCAGAACATAATCAAACAAAAATTGTGCCTGCTGCACTTCCTTGTATGGCAATTATTCTTCTAAAACTGAATGGATGTCTTTTAATTTTATTATGTGTTGTGAATCAATGTTTTACAGATTGAGTTTGTTCTTGAATGCGATCGGATAAAAACTACATGTGCTGTGTTCCCTATACTAATGTGCATTGTTAATAACTCCTTTATAACTAAACAGATTTTTTGTTTTGGCTATGTATTGTAAATTAATGCTTTACAGTGAAGATTTCGTTGCTGAATGTGGTCAAATAAAAATTGTGCATGCTGCTTTCCCTTTACTAATATACATTGTTCATTGGTAACTCCTCTAAAATCTAATCAAATGTTTCTAAATCTGGATATATGATGCAGATAAATATTTCACAGGCTGAATTTATTGTGTGCTACCAATACTGCTATACATGAATCAGCAATAACTGTGCGAGAGACCAACTGATTTTAATGACATTTTTAGGTGATGTGTAGTTTAATGCTTTACATAGAGTTCAATAATGAAAGTGGTGAGATTAAAATTGCAAGAGTTGCGATGCAGGAACCATAGTGCAAATAAATGCCCAAAATAATTTTTTTTTTTTTTGCAGATGTGGTATATCCTCACGTTTAAAATGCAAAGTGGCAGAGTAATTAAGATTTTTCTTTTGTGATGAAATTAACTCACTTTAGACAGTCTATTGCGTCCAAGGGTAACTTATCTTAAGGGCATAATATTTTTCTGAAATTTTCAAATGTCAGATCGAACTCGTATACTATTCATAAATTTCATAAAAATTACAAAAACTGAAGAAAGCCAGTAAATATTGCAATAGTTCTACAATAAATCTACAAATGCCAATATATTGTGCAGAAAATTTTTGAATCGCAGAATTCAATATTTTTCAATTCTATATGAAAAGTACTTTTTGTTTTAATTAAATTGAAATATCTCTTACTTCATTTTAAACCATATGAATACCTAGAAATTATATTTTCACTATTATCAATAATTGGATTATATGTTGCCCAACTGTTCAAAATAACTCATTCATAAAAGAAAAGTAAATTCAGCACAACTTAAGTCCAGATAACCGGAATAAATAAATTCCATCAAGATATCAGTCCTTATTACCTTGATGGAATTTATAAATAAATTCCATCAAGATAATAAGGAGTCTGCTGTATATGAAACAAGTTTTGATATAAAATTTCAGTCAAATCCCAACACAGTTACATACTCAAATTCATTATAAGGGGGAAAAAATATTAACAGCTTTTACAGCTAACATGTTGGACCTCATATTTAAATATATTGGTTCTAAATAAAATATTATATTCAGCTAACCAATCACAAGGTTCAAAGTATACACAATCTAACTTAAATATAACAGACAAATTAGCATTTGAGTCATAAATATTTTAAACTCTAAAACGATAACAATAGGGCTACTTTAGCAACAAGACAGTAATATATCATATATCTATAACATAAAAGAGTTCTCAACACATGAGAGGTCTGATGACAATATATTCATCTATAGTGTTGCCACCTGCTCAGTTCTTAAGGAGATATAGGGTGACAAGAGTATCCTATATTTAATAAAATTGTACTTTTCAGCCTTCTTCAACCAATAAGAATGATGCAAAGCATACAAAAAGCATGTGCAGTGGAAGGATTAATTCTCGCCTTTCGAACCGGAACATGCATGCATGAAGGGTAGAGAATCTCTTCACTTTATGACTTAAGTGAAGACAGGAATCTCACCTGCTTCTGTCAAAAAAGATTTTAGAGACTTCAATCTGAAACAGAAGCGACTTTTAGAGAGACTTAAAAAAATAGAGACAAATAACGAAAAGAGACCAGCTCATTCATTACATTAACTTCTTTGGATCATAGCATATGCATTTTTATTACTTTCTCATAATTCATAAATTGCATTTTTATTACTTTCTCTCAATTCATAAATTGCATTTTTATTACTTTCTCATAATTCATAAATTGCATTTTTATTACTTTCTCATAATATTGTATATAGAGAAATTATTATATTTTCCTGAATATTTTCAATTTTGAGATTTTGACAGATGAACATGTTTTAAGACTTCCGAAACCCATTTCAACTCTTTTCTTTTTACGTAGGTCATAAGACAAACCAACCTGCTTTGTTGAACATACACTAACATAGCTGGAGGATGCATTATCCCATCAAAATGTTTCAAAGCAATAGCCACTGAATACAATCATGAGGTGCAGCCCAATGCTGCTGGGAGTTGAGTGACGTGAGGCATTTGGAAGGGGTTGGCCCTTTGTATAGAATTCAAAAAGCAATATTACAATTTTCAACTAGAAAACATGTTAAAAGTATACATCTTTGATAAAAGAACACATGAAAAAAAGGGAAATTTCAAGGGTGTGATTATTAACATCAGTCTTTGGATCAAAAAAGTAATGCGTATAAGCAAAGAGCTTGAAAAATAATCCATGCATTTATGAAGTCCTTTTTGCATAAGCATATTGCTTTTTTTTACGGGGAAATTGGGGCTCATATCTATAACCTTGAAATATGTCATTTTTCATATATACGTATTTATTCAAAAAAATTACAACGGAAAGCACACAAGTCACCTTCAAAGTACCCATATAGAGTTGTAGAATGGAGATGTACTTCAGACATATGCTTTTCAAATTTTAGCTAATTTAGCAGGTACTTAAATATGAATCTAGCTCCTTTATTCTTGCACATACAATCACATGTGTTTGTCATATTTAAATCCTATAATGATTAAATAATTATTTGTTTATAAAATTTCTGTTATTTTATTGTTATTACAATATTTAAGTATGCAAATACTTTTCATATTTATATGTAATATATATTTGAGGTGAAGCATTTTCAAACTGTAAATGCATTCATACCTTGCCAATCGAATTTTCTAATAGATCAGATTTATTTTTAAAAAATTGGTAAGAAAAATTTTAATCAAAAGATTTTTTTTTTGCTGAAAAGTTGAACAATTTTACATTACATAATAAAATTTGCAGACACAGAAAAAAAAAAGTA
Organism: Amaurobius ferox; assembly: GCA_951213105.1. Taxonomy (NCBI): domain Eukaryota; kingdom Metazoa; phylum Arthropoda; class Arachnida; order Araneae; family Amaurobiidae; genus Amaurobius; species Amaurobius ferox. Next base: position 88,417,302 of record OX578147.1, on the reverse strand, counting down.
TCAACATCCAAACCCTGAAGACAATGCTGAAGAAGTGGCAACTCTATCAATATTTAACCACTAATATGTGATCACAAAAGATTTGTTCGTCAGCCATTTTTTGCTCCTTAAAACATACAGATGCTTTTCTAAAAGCAAGATGCAAAATAAGCTTAATTAAACATTAATACTTAATTCACCCTAAGTACAGGTAAATGCAGGAATGATATATATAGATCTCAAGTAAAAAAATAAGTCGCAACTGAAGTATTTAATAATTTGATAGTAGATAGATACATTGGAGTATAAGTATGAAAGCCCAAATTGTTACAAACTTTGATCTACCAATTTTAATTAATTTTCTTTTCATTTCAGCCGTTTAAAATATGAACAATTTAAATTTAACCTTGAAACTTTTCATAAAGAAAACTGTGGTAATTCTGTGATAAGGGTGAAAATGGGAGGTAATTCAATAATCACTTAAATAAGTCGGTTCACAAAGATTTACTATAAAATCAATTTTTATATTCAAACTTGTCTAGTAGGAATATTAGAACACATATACATATAAACAATTACTTCATGCTAATAGTCTACAAAAGTAACTTTTATATAAGTTAACTTGGAATTACCATAATTTCAACTTTATCAAGAGTTTCAACAAATATTCAGACTAAAATACTAAACAATTTAATTTTTAATCAATCTAATTTCACAAGAAAGTGACTTTAGGTGAAATTAAATTAAATTAAATACAGACTAGCTAAAAAAAATATTTTGAATATTAATAAGAAGAGAAGCCAGAGAAAATTATTTTCGTTGAAATGTCAAACACATCTATCACCAAATTTATATATTTTTTTTTAAAAATGCTGAAAAAAAAATATCTTTAAATTATTACTTTAGAAAACATCTTTCATTCAAAAAATATATTTAGAAGCATTCTATGACAACAAAAAATAGAGAAATAAGAGTAGTTGAGAGTGAAATTAAACTAAATACAGACTAGTTAAAACATTTAGAATATTAAAAAAAGATGCCAAAGAATTTGATTTTAGCTCAAATGTCAATCACATCTATGATACACTTTCCAATATTGAAGAGGAAACTACATTATAATAAGAGAAATATTATGTTAAAATTATTCTCCAGAAAACTACTTCTGTTTAGAAAATATATTTATACATTTTTCATATTAGAGAAATAGAAAAGAATTGGAAAAAAAAAAATAGGAAATAATCAAGTAAAATACAATTATTTTACTATTTCCTTTGCAAACAAATATGAAATATGCATAAAAATACATACATGTTTTATGTATAAATCCAACAATTACCCACAACAACCTTCACAACATTCAAGATTCCTAAGAACTAGGCTTCTTAGCCAAAAGCAAAGGTTTAGAAACTAAAATGATAAAATTTAAATTAAACACTGAAGAAATTAGGGTATGAAATTTAAAAGTTCTTAATTCTGCATTTATTCAATATAAGAAATTTAATCTATTTAAAGAACAATTCGAAACTACTTTCATAGTTTAAAGCAAACATTATTCAGTTTCAAAACAAGCACTTAAATTGTTTCAATAAGACTAATTCTTATATGATATTAATACAAAATTAAAACATCTACAGAAGAAAAAAGATGAGTATTTGCAAACTTTTAGCACTTTGAGGTAGACATAAATTGGTCTTTAAAATACTTTAAATATTACAATTTTGGAACCAAGTGAATAATGTGATAATATAAATTTTTTGTGCAGTTTTCATAGCAGCTATATTTAGCTAGTATTTTATCTTTATACTACAGAAAGAAAAAAAAAATTAAAAATTAAAAACACAAAATCTTTTTAAACTTGAGTATATAATAAATATTTCAATTGAACTTTACATTTCAAAGTATCCTTAAAGGTTATATAGAGTGCATATATACAACAGCTGTCTTGGAAAGTTGATTACAACACTTAGACTAGTAGTTCAAAATCTTTGATTTGCTTTCCTATAACTTTCCCTCTGTGTGGAGCAAAATCATATTGTTAAGATACATTACATGAACAACAATCCAATATTTAATAGTTCAACATGTCCAGTAACATGACATTTCCATACCCATATACACTTCCTTATCAGTGGCGAATCCTGGTCTATAAAACAGGCCATGCAGAAATGCATCTTACATCTCACCTCAGCATTACCTATCGCCTATCGTACCATAATACTCAAGTGATTTAACCTTTTGCTTATGGGTGGGATAGCATCAATCCCAAATGAAGAACCTCTCAAAAAGACAGGTATTTGACATACCCTATCCCAAACAGTTCGATCCCTTTTTGCAGGCATTGGCGTCCATGGACGCCAATGCCTGCAAAGAGGGGGATCGAACTGTTTGGGATAGGGTATGTCAAATACCTGTCTTTTTGAGAGGTTCTTCATTTGGGATTAAAGCTGTCCCACCCGTAAGCAAAAGGTCAATGGTGATATCAGTACTACTGATAATTAATAATGTTTCCGCTATTATGTTATATATTGCAGTAACATAATAGTAACTAGAGAAGGGATGAATTTAGTCTGGCAAAACCATCCTAACCACAGAATTTGCTGCTGTCCTTCAAACAAGTATATTTGAAATTTTCCTGCAAATGCAATTAACAAAACTAAGAAAATAGATAAGAAAATAATTATATCCTTAACCAAGCAATACCATATAAAAACATTAACATTCCATAGATAAAAACCAATATACATTAATTTAAGCTAAAATACATTAATGAAACATAACTCAAATTTACTTTAAAAAATGTCTTAAAGATGCAAAGAGAAAATTAAATTAAATATTTCAAACTTATTATGAATGCAAAAACTAAATAATATACTTATTTTTAAACTCTTAAAAAATACAAAATACAAACCCATTTATAGCAAAAACTATTTAGTGAACAAGTAAGTGTCGAACAAAATCCCTCCAATATCTTGAAACTATATTTAAAATTTTTAAAATAAAATTTGGGGGGGGGGGGGGTGCATGAGGAGTTAGTTGCTTAGATTCACATTTAACTAAGGTGGATCTTTAAATTTAATACAAAAAGGAAGAATAAAATCATAAATCTAAATAAGCAGAGAAAGAAAAAAATCATGAATCACAAGCGGGGACAGAATAAAATCATGAATCTAGAATAAAACACTAAGCTAAAAAACGACAGTAAAATTTAAAATTCATAAACAGTTCTCTATAAAGACAGGAGTATATTAGCAATTTTAGGAACAAGCGTTTTTAAAAAGCAAAATGTAACAAAATCATTATCTACAATAGATTTTCCTGATGCTATTTTCCAATCAATAGTTAGGTATTGTTTCACTTTGTATTCACAACATTCTATTCATTCAAAATTTTTAATGCTAGCTTTGCTTAAGCAAAAAATTATATCATGAAAATAGCACACACATAAGTGTTTCCACATGAATACATGTGAATACAAGGGTATTTTAATGAACAAAATAAACTTTGTAATTAAAAAAATGAATATTCAATAAGTAAAATATTTTACCCCTCCATTCAGCTTTATCAATTTCTAACTAAGGAGCTAAGTGAAATATTTTATAACTATGCCAGCAAATGAGCCTAGATTCCGTACTGAATTTTTTCTAGTTACAATAAACAAAACACATTAGAAAAAAAATAAAAAACAGATGTACTAAATTTATTTGTCTGACATTGTCTTTATTCAAATAGGGAAAAAAATTATTTAAAACTGTCTGACTTATCATTTGACTACTACTTAAACCTATTTTGCAAAAGATAAACCATTTATTTCTGCAGTTGAACAAAATTTCTTTGATTTAAATAAAGTTTGAAGCAAAAAAATTAAGTCTTCCTAATGTTATGGAAATGAACTGTTTCATATTAATATCTTAACAAACCCTGAACCTAGAAACTCGAAACATACACATAGTTGCCATCAATAAAGAGAACAATCATTCCACATTTGTTAAGAAAACATCGTCCAATGTAGATTTGTAGAGGAGACAGGGTTTAATTTTAAATGCTATATAGATTTGTCAATTTTTCATGCAAATAAGGACTTCAACATCTAAGACTCATTATTTAACAGACTATAGATTTAGTGCTAGGTACCACTGTTCAGCCACAAACACTAACAATTTTTCCAATTAGACTGCTAAATTAAATGTTAAATGCATCTACATTTTGGAAAAAAAAAGTTAGACCGGTAACAAATCATCAAATTTAATTTCGAAAATTTCAGTGATCCCAACATAATTTAATTTAAAAAATCCAATGATAGAATAGAGAGAAGTTGTAATATTACCCAAAATTTCCTTTAAATGAAAAAGTAATAAGATAAATGTCCAATTGACAGGAATTTAAAAAAAATTAAGAAATGATTATTATTAACAAAATTATTATTAACAACATATAAGAGAGAGATTGATTTATTTTAAAATGAAATTTTATAAGTACATTAAAGAAAAACAATTTATCATTAACATTTATGACAGAGGTTTGCATTTCAATTGAGTATATATATACAGTAGAGTCTCTATTTAATGAGGTCTTATCGTTCCACTTAAAAATTTCGTTATAAAGAAAATTTGTTAAATAGAAATTTGTAAATTAAGTTATAAAAACGAAAAAAAAAAAAAAAAAGACAAACTTACATATCCACTTATTGACTTTAACACATGTCCTAAACTGTAACAAAGTGTGTAATCCTGCTTTGCATAGGTTTATTATAAAGAACACATTTTTCATAAAAATTTTCACACATTTGTAAAGATTGAAACACATCATCTGTAACATTTTCTTGAAACTGTAATCCCCTTCATATTGTATCAAATGCTGTTAGCGTTTCTTGTTGAGAAGGTTTTTTATCCTGATATGGTTTTATATGATATTCCATGTCTCTTTTTAAATTTATCGAACCATCCATGGCTAGCTTGAAGATTTGAGTGTCCCAATTCCTGAGCAAAATCGATAGCTTTTTGTTGGATCATTGGACTGGAGAGAGGTACATTTTTATATCGAATTACCCTTACCCATTTCAAAACAGCGGCATTGATGTCTTCATATGAACATTGTTTAAATATTTTTCTGTTTACACTCATACTACTGCTTTCGTTTTGAATGATTGAAGAACGACTTTTTAAAATTGTTGACATACTGCTCGCTGCTATACCGTATTTTAAAGCCACATCTTTCTTCCTTTATCAATATTGTCTACAAGTTTCACTTTCTCCGAAAGACACAAACACTTCCTCTTAAGACATTTTGAGCGAGAGATACGCGCACAGGCACACAGGCAAGAGATAAGAGTACTGATTGGAAAAGAAAGAATGTGTCCTACACAGTCAGGCTCACTACAAAAAACAGTTTTAACCTGTGGAATGCAGTTTCCATTGTCTTAAAAACTCTGTTATATAGAAATTATCTTTCGTAATATGGAGAGTAAATAACATGTAAATGTCGTTCAAAATCAAGATTCTTTAGAAAATTTCGTTAAATGGAAGTTCATTGAATGGAAACTCTACTGTCTGTCTGTATGTATGTATGTATGTATATATATATATATATGTACTATTGCTTAATCTGAAACAGGCATTTGTTTGGGTTAATTGGAATTAAATACTCAGACCTGACGATGAATTTAATTCTAATTAATCATCGAATTTGGGATGGTGCTGTTCTTTTCTCTTATCGGCATTATGGCTTTGAATTTGCTTCTATGGTGATGTTAATATTACTTGAATTGTATTTTTTTATTTTTACATAATTCTTACTATTACATTTCAAATATATATATATATATATATATATATATATATATATATATATATACACACAGTCAAACAACTATGATGAACACAGACAATGAATTAATTCATAGCTATATCCAACAAATGATTTCATTTAATATGATTTAAAGTATTAATATACTATATGGAATATTATGAATATAGCGGATTATTTTATGAGAGGTTTCACCTTAAATTGACTATGATTTTGATAAAGGTGGTGGATTGCCTCTTTCAGAATAGCTTTGAGAGGTTTCCTAAAAAAGGAACTTTTAGAGACCTGTTGGGATCCCTGAAATTTAATTCATATATATTAAAAAGAGGTAGACAAGTTTTAGAATGGAATGTAAAAATACTTAGAATGATGTCTTTTGAATGCCAATTAATAAATACAAAGAGTTAAGTCATTCAAAACAAAATAACTTTTGATAGAACATTATCCATATGGAAATCAATTTTAGGATAAGAATGTTAAATTTTCATTTAGTATATTAGTTTAAATATGGAATAAAATTAAAAGTACAAGAATATCAAATAAGCAATGAAGAAAATAGTAAAGAGTATACAACTCCTTTGTACACAACAAAAATGAGATTAATAAACATAAAATATATGTAAAAGCTAGCAAAAATAATAAAAATCAATAAATTGTATGCCTTAAAATTCTAACATCTTTAAAAAATTAAAATAAACTAGAACAGCGAATAACAAAAAGGCTTAAATAAAATAAATTATAAAATATTTCAGAAGAACACTGCACACATAAAAATATAACATGGGAAAATTTAAGCTTTTTTGAAGGATATATGTTCAACAAGTGCATGAATGAATGTCAAGAGTAGTTAGTAAAGTTAAACATGTTGTGAACAAGCATAGTATACTAAAGTTATAAGCTGGATATCACTAATATAATTTCTGGGGAATTAAAAATATGTGTCTTTTCCCCAAAAATATACATTTTCAAATTTATACCCAAACAAGTTTAAAATTTTTTTTAAAAATAAATTCATAACTTGAAACAAAATCAATAAATAATTAGCAAATACATATTTAGAGAAAACAAATCACACCATAAAATACATTCAATAAAGCACAGTTTTAACATTAAAAAAAAATCATAACTGTCTGTCATTAATGTGCATTGACATAACCATGACATAACATCTATAAGATCAATAATTCATAAAAATCCATAGTGCACAAAAGATAGGATGCACAAATGCAAGTAAAAAGATATAGACACAGATGCATATTAATTCATTCATGCATTCTTGATAAATCTATAAATATTAATTTTGTCTAGATAATGTTTAACATTCATAATTACAATTGATCAAACTAGATTTTTGGATTACATTTTAACACCTTTACAGTTGAAACATCAGGATTATTTCTTAACATCTTCAATATATATAAGAACTTTTAGATACACTCATCATTTAACCAGTAAAATATCCAAATAAACATTAAAGTCAAAAAATATTTAATATTTGTAAGGAATGTTACAAAGATATCGGTAAGCAACAAAAAAGAAAAAAAAGTACAACAAAAAAAGATGGAACACTTACAACTTGAGGAAACAAATATTTTTATAATTTAAGGAAATAAAGTTAAAAGTCTACAGTAAGATAAAATAAGAAAGCCATAAAGATAAAATTTAAAATATTTTGAAAACAACATTTGAAAACAGTCATCCCACTCACTATTAACGCTGTTTAAGCTCTTAAAATTTAAGCAGATTATAAAGTACAAAAGAAATGGTTAACAAGTAATAGAATTCCTTAAACAAATTAAAGCAATAAACACGATTAAACTTTTCATATAGATTTAAATGAAAGCATGAATAATAAAAAAATAAGCATTTGTAACTTATTTTTACAATTCAGAATTGCCCAAATGTTCAAATTATGTTGACCACTGAAGATTTTTTTCTTTTTTTAGTTAATATGATTTCAAAAATATAAAGCATAAAGGGTAAAATAAAGCAACAAAAATGTGAAGCACACGATACTCATTTTACTACCCCAGAGATAAAAGAAAAATATCTATGAATCCAAAGTGTTTATATCTATGAATCCAAAGTTTCTCAAAATGCACGGAATTCTTAAAACTTCATAATAATCAGTCAGGCCTAATATGTACGATATTTTCTACAAAGCTGATTGCCATTTCTGAAAAGAACATTTCATGGCCAAGGTCATGTATAATATACAAAACACATAGTAGTCCACAAATTTTTGAAAAACTAAAACCACATAAAAATAGTTATATGAAAATAGCAATATGGTAAATAACTGCAAATTTGATAGCAACAGCACACTTCATTTTCATGTATATTTACAATACCCAAACATTTTCATTCAGTAAAGCTCTCTTATAGCAAAATTTCTAACAGAGGTGCAAAATGTCATCTCAAACTATTTCAAGCAAATTAATTTTATGCTTAAAGAACCTGTCAAAAGAAGGACAGCCCCCTTCCCCCCATTGCAGATAACAACATCCATAGCCAGACCAATTCTATGCTTATTATGAGCTCTTCAAGGAATAGCCAATAACTGCAATGGGATTTTGCAAGAGAATTTGTGCTACAATTTTGCAAATCTGCAAGGAGAACGACTAATTCAGTTCTACGTACAGGCAGTATTTCATAAAGAATGGACTCAACCTGCATAAGACTGTAATGACCAAGTTCATGCTCACAACAGAACCAGCCATTGAACATGAGTGCAATTAAGTATAACATTTAGCCATTGCAATCTTGTGCAGCCTAGGTTCAATATTTAAAATTAGATGAAGACTGCATGGTTCAACTGAAAAAGCCACCATCAAGAAACTACTCAAATCGAGTCAAAACTAGTCAAATCGAGTCAAACTAGTCACATCGACTTGCAAGAGCTAAGCCCAGGTACAGTTTTATGTAATCAGGGTGAAGCCCTGATACAAATTCCATCAAGGAGGTACACCAAATTGTAATGTTCCTATTTTGAAATGTACCCATTTAAAAGCAAAAGACTCAAAACCTTGTTTATCTGAAAGATGCATTAATCAAAAGTTTTAAACAAGTCCTTAGCATCATATGTTAGTAATAGATCATCAAACATTAGTAAAATAAGTGACCAAGAATATATCAACAAGAAATATGTGGAATTCATGAATCAAATTGATGCAATTTATCCTAGCAAATGGCCAAGAAATGTCGAATCACCAGGGCTTTAAGGAGCAGTATTTCTGCATGAATTCTGTAAGAAGTTCAATATTCTATTTTCTTCATGCATGCAGAATGAATTTTGCAATTTCATTAACAATCCAACTAAGCTACTCATTGAACTGCCAATAATAGCTTAGATTTTTTACTTGTTAGCACAGCAGACTGTGAATTAGAATTTAATAGAATGAATATGATTATAATTAAAATTTATTTTGCTTCAGGAGTTACAAAACTTTCTTAAAAAAAAAAAAAATTGCTATAAAGTTTTTGGGTCCGCAAACTGATAAGTTGGGATACATTGCTACATGTAAAAACAGGTTATTAAACCACAGAAATGCAGATGATAGTATATCCTGAAAATATGAGGACAAACAATGATGCATGCTACAAAATATATGTAAAATCTTTTTTACATTTTAATTTTTAATCATATCGATAGATATATAAAAATAAACAGAATTATTATATCAATAGCACAGAGCGCCACCATTCTTTGGGAATAAACCATTGGTCACAATAGATGTTCACAAAAATTGTAGAACTTAACAAGTTTTTTATTGCTGCCATTGCAGATATTGGCTATTCCATGCTGGAAAGTGCATATTAAGCATGAAACTGGTCCATGGATGCTGTTATTTACAATGGAAACATAATCCTAAAATTATTTTATTTCTAGAAAGTCGTGAAAATTACCTACTGTAGAATATTCAATAAAATATAATAAATACTATAAAGCAAATTTTTACTCCTTACTGAAAGAAAAAAAAACACTTATACAAGCAGATATAATATTTTGAACATTTGGAAATAATAATTTGAACATTTGGAAAATAGCTCTTGTATGCATAAAATAACTGTGATGCATCCAAACTGACAGAGCAGCCCAAGTTAGGAAATATAGCTCTAATGCAGCCATTATAATCTTTAAAATTTACATTATACCAAAGAAGCTACAACCAAGTAATCCATTAGGCAAATAAAAATTGGGCCCCACATTAACTTACAAGTACAGCAATATTACCAATATTGCAGGATGACTGTATAAAAAATAATTTGCAAAACAGGAAAATGTAATTCTATCATATCCGCACATACACAGTTTGCTTATAAACATATAACTTGTTATAAAATAAATTTTTTAAACCACACAGAGATGACATACAACAGAATTAAATTCTCAAATACTTTTAGAAACCAATGATAATTTTAAATTTTAGTAGTGTTCCGCACAAAGTATTTTAGAACATGAGAAAAGCATAAAAAGAGAAAGATCTCATAATAAAGACATCTAATCAAACATACACACATCACCAATATCACAAACAAAAACAGCTGCAAAAAGTAATTTTAGACAGCAGTATTAAAGAAGCAAATCAATGCCAGACAAAAAATGATATGAAATCAAGGAAGACATAAATCACACTAAATATTAGAATAAATATGAAACAACAGAAAACTAACATAAAAATCACATTTTTTCTGATTCTGCTCAATATCAATTCTGGAAAAATATATTTCCAGTCTTAAAATAACAAACAAATTGTACTTATAATATATATATATATATATAATCAGCAGTCAAAATTTTTCTGAAGTACTCATAAGCAAGAGTTTTCTTGTCACCAGGCATTGTAATTGCCATTAGTCTTTCATTGGATAACAAAAACTTAATTTGTCAGTGGCAAACTGGTGACCACAATTTTTTAACCCTGAATACAACATGATAATTAAATAAATTGGGATTTTAAAACTTTTTATATTTATAAATATTTGATCTGGTTTATCACGATCATAAATCCCAATGACAGAGTATAGAAGTGAACCGATTTTGTGTACTTTTCAAGGCTTCTAAATTAAAAGGAAATGAAACTGTCTCACTTAGATACAATGAGAACCACCTCTTGAAAATAAAAGCTATTTCTGAAAAATTAGACTATTATGTTAAATAGATGAACAAACTTATATAAGGTGTTTAGAAAACATTGCATGACTACATATTTCTTGAATGATTGGTCGCACACACATAGTTCCAATTTTAAAAATTCTTTAATAATGGTAGGATATGATCACAAGCAAATTTTGTAATGTAACACCTTTTAAGTAAACAGTACAAAATGAAACTTTTTAGATGAACACCCTAGAAAAGAATTTCAATTATAAAAATATTTTCCAGAGCCCAATTTGTCAAACAAAAAAGTTCCATTGCCATATGATCAAAATCATGCAGACATCATTAATTAAAGCTTTTGATGGATAATTGGGTTGTTACTATGCATGTAAGTTTTCAAATGGAATTTTTATCTAACAAAATTCAATTTTTGTGCGATCCCTGAAATCCATGTTTTCTCAGTTTCTATTAATCTGGTCAAAATGGTTCAAGTCTGATAACTTTTCAATGCTTTCATGGGCAATTTTGCATATGAGTGAACAGTTTCTTGCCAAAAGATCTTTAATTGAAAAAGACAATGGTTTATAACTGGTGAGCTGCACTGTTCTGGGGCACCTTGATAGTCAGGTGCATCGTGAGTGAATGTAATTATTACTTTTCCCCCCAAAATACAATAATGTTTTCAACTACTGACAGTTTTGCAAAGATCTTTGCAGCCACAGGGAGATAGAGAAAGAATATTGTTGGCCAAGAGTGCTATGAACTCAAGGTTAAAAACCATTGCAAAAAGGAATACTTTTCTAATTGAAGCTTTCTTTGTAGAGGCCCATATAAAAAGTAAAATTTTGGGCTTTTTCATTAAAATGTGTCAAGTGACCCAAACTGTCACAGCCTGAAAGCCTACCTTATTTGAAACATTTCTTAGGGGCGGAATAGCCCAGTGGTTGAGGCACAGGGAGGACCCACTTGGAGGACTCAAGTTCGATTCCTGACTCTACACAAACTATCCGCATGTTTATGCAGGAAAAAACGCATTCAATCTGTGGGTTCAAAAGTCCTTTCGAGAGGTTAGTGGTAGGGAAAAGAGGGTCTGATCCTTGTGGATCACTTACACTGGGATCTGGTCTATATTGGGTGGCACTGTCCCGGCCATCCAAACAGATACCTTAGACACCTTGGTGTAGATCAGACGGTCTGAGTGAAAGAAAGAAGCATTTCTTAAATTAGAACCATGGGTCTGTGAATAATCATTCAATGGATATTTAGTTGTACAATCTTTTTGAAACACCCTACATAATGAAACATCACTTCGCTCAGTTTATTTTGAGAAATTAAAAGTTTTTTTTATACCAAGAATAAAATTTGAACTAATATTTAATAAAATATTTCAGGTTTAAGAGTCTTCTGTACATAACATCAATTAAAAGATTTTTGTCTAAAACTTATTGCACTAACTTTCATTTTCATTGAAACTCAAATAGATAAAACATTAAGCATATGATACACATTCGTAAATGCAGGCAAAATGCCATGTTCATATATGTACATCACAAGAAACACCAAATAAAGAACTATTCAATATAAACATATATTTGTCATTAATATACTTATATGCTACTAAACAGAATAGCAATTTCAAATGCAGGGTTCCCACATTTCTGCACCAAAAGTATTCAAGCCCTTTACAAGGATCAACACAAGTTTTTTAGGACCACAATTTTTAGTCAGTGAAATTTAACAATTTAGGTGAATAATTAAAATTTTTCCTATGCATCATTGAATGCATTAAGATTGAATGTATGAGAAAGAAAATTTTAAATTTTTGAAATTTTTATCACATAAGGTAAAGGTCATGCTTCACAACAGTGGTGTTCAACTGGTGAACAAACATTTTGGAAGCCGCATAAAGATGTTTAAGGTTAAAATTATAGTAGTTGTTTGTTCTGAATTTAAGGCTAAAAATATATATAAAGCAAAAAGTTTTTACAGAAGGCCTAAAAATATGTTTGAAAGCACAATTTGTTATAAATTTGCAAAATGAATGAATGGGGGAACAAAAATTGAAAATTGTGACATTGAATTACAAACTAAAAGGGGTTTAATGAGAAACATTGGTATTTTAGCACTATACTGACTTCCTCAAATGCTTAATGCCAAAACAAATACTAACCAAATTCATAGCACAACACTTTGATAATAGAAGGCTATTCCCAGCCTATGCACAGTTATTAAGACATGCTCAATCATGTTGGTTGACCATGTCTTCATTCTGTTTACTTTCACAATGGTTGACCATGAAACCATGGTCAACCAGTTTGGAAGTAAATAAAACATTGCAAATTTAAAAGCTTAAAATGTAAACAAAAATAAATTTTTAAATTTATCCATTTAAAACAAACACCTTTCAAAATTTAAATTAAAAAATGAGTCTATTTTAAAGTTTAAATTACACAAAACATAGTATATATGAATACCATTAAACCACCAGTATATATGAAACAAGTATATACGAATACATGAAACCACAGTATATACATGAAATATTAGCTATTCATTATTTATCATTCTATGTTATATTCATTTTCGCAAGCAAACATATAACTTGTTTTGCATAAAGTTGATCACATATCAAGCACCTTCTTTTGATGATTTATAAACTACCAATATAGATTTTGGGATAGGAACAATAAAGATCAAAGGCATTTGCAGAATTTATGCATTTTCAAGGGTTTTTGTAAAATTCATTCATTTTCAAGAACTTTTGTACAATTTATGCATTTTCAAGAATTTTTGTAAAATTCATTCATTTTCGAGGACTTTTGTAAAATTCATGCATTTTCAAGAACTTAAAATTCATGCATTTTTCAGAAATTAAAATTCATTCATTTTCAAGGACTTTCAAGTATTGTGGGAACCCTGGGGTGTCATATGCTAAAAGTGCACAAAGCAAACTATACTTCTCCAATGTAAACCTAAAATCAGTAAAATTTCAAACAATTTTAAAACTGAGGCATTTACTTTTGAGGCTCTAAACCAAGATATTGGCACATCACATACTACATACATAATCAAAGTGGACAATAAAAGTTATGATCATGTAGAAATATTGGTAAGATCACAAAGAGTCGGGCACTGTTTTAATGTGGTATTTCCCCAATGGACAGCAAGTGGTCTTTTAGAGACTGGAATATTTGCAGTTGTTGGTCAGTTTTCAGCAAGAGGACTTGCTGCAGAAGCTTATTTGGATTTGGAGCTCTAAAAATGAAGAAGAATATAAATAGAATTCAGAAAAACGTAATCAAACAATAGTCGCTCAGCCATCAAATGAACAGTCATTTAATTTAAATATTAACTGTCTTCTATGGTTTGGAAGCACAAAAAATGCAATAAAATAGGATAAATGGTATTTCTAGGTCAGGTAATGCACAGTCTGTGTCCCGTTCAAATATTGCATATGAGCACTATTGGACTTCTAAATTCATTAACAAATGTAAAAATATAAAAATTTGCTCAAGCTGTTAGTTATAATAATTTGAAATTAAAATACTTTGTTAGTGCCACTTTAGCATAAGCAGTTGATTAAAAATATAAATTGATACTTTTAATCAACTGTTTATGCTGGTACTAAAAGAGAATTATAATTTCAGATTACCTTTAATAAAAATATTATTTGGAATCTATGATTTTAAGCTTTCAGTGACTATATATTCAGTCCCAGTTATAACATATTTCAGAAGACACTCCTATTGCAGATACCAGTATCCATGGACTGATTTTGCACTTATTATGCACTCGTCAGCATGGTATAACCAATATCTGCAATGGCAATAGGAAACTTGCTATAAGTCACAATTTTTGCAAACTTCTATGGTAACTGATAATTTTAATCCTTCCACATGGCTGGCATAAAAGCAGCAATAAGCTGGCTATAAGCCACAATTTTGCGAACTTCTATGGAAATTGACAATTTTAGGCTGGCCACGTACAAATTGAAGCATAATGCGGCCATGAAAATTGATACACAAGTACATCAGGACCTGAATAGGTGCTCCTTGGCATTATTTTTGTTTAATTTTGAATTAGTCTTTAGTTATTTTAAGTTTTAGCCCAATTTACAATGATTTTGGATGCTATTTTCACAAATTGATTCTTTGAGCTCAATTGATTCACACAAATTGATTCACACAAATTGATTCACAGAGTTTCTATCTTGACACCATCGAAGATATCTAAGAATTCTCTTTCAAACAAATATTAAACAGAATCTGTAGATGAATTTTCATGAATTTAAAATATATATAAACTTTTTGTGCATGGGTCATTCCATATGGGGACACCCGATGAGTGTTGCTCCATAGTCACAGATTTTTTTTTAATTTTTACCATGGATACACATGGTAATAAAACCTCCAAATCTGAATTTGTAATGTATATATCCTAATAATGGCCCAGATACAGGCATTTGAAAAATGGTCATTTTTGCAAAATGGCGGCCATCTTGGATTTTGCACTAATGTTTAGAAATGTAATAGCTTGAGAACTAATGGCTCAAATTAAATAATTCTGCTACCAATTTAAAGCTATTTATATCAGAAATATAGGTGCCATATCAAAACAGTGAAAAATATATATTTTAATATTGTTATTACATGAAAATTGCAAAAATCACCTCTGGATTGATAAGTAACTTTAATGGGCTATAAAAAAAATGGCCCCAAATATTTTTTTCAGAAACTTGGTACAAATACTAACTAATGTGTGCGCTTTAGGTACAAAAAAATTTAGAAAGGTAATATTTCTTATTACAGAGAAAAATAGCTTTTAAAATATATACATTTAGTTAACATTTGACATGCAATGCTTTAATCATTTAAAATATATATATATATTAAAAACAAATAATAAGCATAAACAAAACACAGGAATTTCTTACACACTAACTAGTATGTGTGCTTTAAGTAAAAAAAAAATAAGATGGTAATATTTAATTTAATAACTAAAAAATTTGCTGTTATATGTATAGGAAATCAGTGTAAAAATCTCTGGGATGACGAAAAATTCTAATAAAAATCTTCCTAAAACCATACAGTTATCACTCTTATTCTTATTTTCTTAGTTCAAATTATAAAATGGGCATTTTCTATATTCAGTAAAGCTGTAGATACCCATTTTTTCCTAGTGGCCACTGGCACCTAAATCAATTTCATCTAAGAGGCAGTACAATAACCTTTGGCCTATTTATAAATGACAACTATCGCATAAAGCTGAAGCTTTTCAGCATACATATAGTTAATTTCACAAAAAATAATTTGTAATTAGATAATATAAAGCACCCATTTTCATGAACAGCACTAAAATAAAAAATAAAAAAATTAACACAGAACTACAGCATGTCTATCACCAAAAAATATCTTTAAAAATATCACCCTGCCAGCTCCAAGGGAAACACTGGGTGATATCCCTATCTACTTGAAATAAGTACCTAAACATAAACAAATAAGCTGTTGAAGAAGGAAGTGATCCTATAGCACCAATATTGTTTCTGGAACATTTAAAAACACCTGCTTCTGGGTCACATGAGACATCAGCTGCCTATAGCCTTAGAATTTTCAACTCTAATACTTTCACAGTTCTGTTATATAAGTAATAGCAATTAACATATATTAGTTGTCAAAGTTCCTGAAATGATTACTTGACCTGCATCATCTGTTTTCTCTTAGTTTGAGTTCAAAATACAATGTTATATTACATTTCTGGGTGACTTATTCCTTTCAGAGCTCATTTTTGTTCAAGTGTTCAGAGCTGAGTATGTTCAACAAATAAATCAGTGAATTGTGCTTCTATGATTATTTCTTTTATTTATCTTCCATGATTAGTTCTTATCTTATTCTATAAAAATTGAATGTTTTGTATGCAAGAAAATCAATGTGTCATTAAATACTGAATTTATTCCTGTACTTGTGTCCTGAGTGGTAGTGTAGTATCTGCAAGATTCACAAGGATGAATATCTGAAATCGTACAGTTTAAGACAGAAAACTTGTGATTCATTTAATAAACACCTCACCAAAATCAGAGCTGCACCTAATACCAATTTCCCTCAGACTGTCAATGATAAATCAGGAATTACTCATTCCAGGAAAAAAACTCTGCACTTCTTGTTATTCTTCCTTGCATTCATCAATTAGTGAGTCAGAGGTTCATACTGCTGACATGGAGATGACCAATGATGCAGATTATAGTGAAGTCAGTATAATAATGGAACAATTGAATAAAAGCTGTGAACTTTTGGATTTATCGCCAATAAAGGTCAATAGATTTAGCTCTAAGAGGAAACTCAGTTATATGCAAGTTAAGAAATTAAGTAGCCATGTTGCTACTAAAACTGATACAGTATTGGGTACTGAAAGTATTAATAAGCCTCAAAAGACATTATTTACTCAAATTGCACGTCTATGATGGAAAAATTATTGAATAAGTTTTCTTTAGATGCATCATTTAAAGAAAAGTTGAAAATTTTAAAATTAGTCCAAGATTCATGGATAGTCCAACAAACAAAGGCTTATTATATTACTACAAAGAATTTAGTAAAAAAAAAGCAAGAAAAATAAAAGAAACAGAAGGGATGTTATCAATGGCTAGTGAAATATGTGTTAAATTAAATTCTGATACTATAAAAAAATTACTAGTTTTTATTAACCTTCATACGTTGTTCAAATTTAGTATACACCTAAGGTGTTCAGGTCAAAAATGACCCATGGTGTAATTTTCAATATTATTGAATTGAAGTCACATTTTATAAATATTAGTAATGTAAATATATAATATATACAATGTAAATATATAATATATATAAATGTAATGCAATATATAAATATATAATGTAATACAATCTTTCATTCCTGCAAATCACTGTAAACTTTCAAATACAATACAATAAAGCATTGTCCCTCTATTTATTACATATATTTATTTTTATATAGTAGATATTTTTATATTTTAGAACATTTGTTTGATGAAAGCAAAATTACATAGTACAGACTACATATTTGTGAAATATTTAGCTTACCGCCAACAATACAATTCTGGAAGTTGTTCCGTTTATATACAAATGTTACACACTTGAATGAAATGTTTCTTACAAGTGAACTGTTCATATTTGAAACACTTTACATAACTTGTGTTGTCAGTCTGTGGGCAGAAGTGACATCTTCCCCTTTTGCCAGCAGTTGCTACACTTCAGAATGCTTCAGGTCGGGATTCAGGTTGTCCTGAGATTAGAATATTCACCGCCAATACTCGGGCTGCCCTTGCTCTTGGCAGATGTTTTCTTCCGTCAATGTGGCTGGTTACTAAATTCATGCCAAGCTTCTCAATGAAGATTCTCCTTTTACGAAATGACCTCATCTTCCATGCTGGATTGATCTTGATAAACAATAGGAATGCATTATACGCGGAAATGTCCAGGATGTTGGAGAAAACTACAATGGACCATATGTTTGCCTTCCTCCGACAGGAATAGTGGGAGACCAGTTTATCTAACGTATCTACCCCTCCTTTGGTGATGTTATACAAGTATTCCAAAATGATTTGTGGTTTCTTTGTGTCTGTGTCTACTATTTTACTGTCATGGTGAAGAGTGCTCTGGAGAACCACATACTTGCATCTCTTCGGGATGTACGATACAAAAGTTATATCCTTCGTGAATGCAAATCTCGATGTGTAGTTTGGGACCCTTTTTGCAAGCAACTGTGGAGGAATTGTTGGCTTATTTTTTCTCATTGTTCCAATCATTGTTTGTTTGTTTTTTCAGAAGAAGCTGTTCAACTTCATACGACGTGAAAAAGTTATTACATGTTACATTATGTCCATTCAAATCTTGAACGAGATCGTTGACAACCCTGAGATCTTGGTTTCGTTCTAGTGCAGAACCAGGTTTCTTTCCAAGGTAGGGCTGTATATTCCAGACATAATTGGTAGCGTTGTTACAAAGTACACAAAATTTTATGTCGTACATGGCTGGTTTCATGATCATGTACTGGCGGAATGGGCACCTTCCTCGGAAAGCTACCAGTTGTTCATCCACAGTAACGTACATTTCAGGGTTATACAATTGCCACAGCAATAATAATTAATAGGGGCATTGTCACAGCAACAATAATTGAATAATATATTGGATTTTATATATTTTATTTTTCCTATGCACTAAAAATTCGACACGGGTCAAAATTGACCCGAACGACTTATGTGTTACAATTTTTACTGTAAAAAAACTACCATTTGGAAAAAAAAATTACACAAAACTGAATATTTACTATGACTATGAAAACAAAGTCACAAAATATTTTTGAAAAATTCGCATAAATATAATAGATCTATACGAAACAAAGGTCAAAAAAGACCCGAACACTGTAGGAAGGTTAAAACAGTCGTTTGTGTCCAGGAAAAAAAGATTGCATATCTATACCAAGTATATAAAAATGGGAAAATATTAAAACAAAAAAGATTACTTTTGCATAATTTAAAGGAATTATACCCTGCACTTAAAGAAAGTCAAAATGAAGTAAAACTACTATCTAAATTTTGTACTCTACATCCAACAGAATATGTAATTGTTGGAAGCAAAGTTATTAATTCTGTATGTGTTTGTATCATTAAAATATTAAACTCATGCTTCATGCCATCCATATCAGTGACTATACTACATCATTATTAAAAGAAACAAGTTTATTAAACTGAATCAGAAAAGTATGGTACACAGGTGGGAAAACTGTCCATCTCCAGAAATTCTTAAAGGAGTACAAATGCATCTCAATGAATTAGAAATTAATATATGTTATGTTTATGCATTCTCATGGCCCAAGTGCATCATATATATGGCCAAAATCTCTAGACGTGTGCCAAAGATTACAATACTGGCTATTAGATGAAATTGGTTTAGCAGCCAGTGGCCACTAGGAAAAAATGGGTATCTTCAGCTCTATTGAAATACTTTTTTATAATTTGAAATAAGAAAATAAAATATAAGAGAGATAACTGTATGGTTTTTAAGAAGATTTTTATTAGAATGATTCAGTACGCCAGAAATTTTTACACCAATTTCCCATCATACATATAACAGTATTTTTTAGTTATTAAGCATTGTGTATAGTTTATATTGTGTATAGTAAATGTTGCTGCTTTGTGCATATATACTATAACACTTCAAATTTCTATAATTACTTCCATTTTTCTTCTATTATATTATATATATATATATATATATATTCACAGAACATTTTACAAATTTACAATTGAGTTATTTCGGGAATTTTGCAAATTTCGTGTAAGTAACATATGATACATGATCAAATTAAAATAAAAATGTGACATTTCGACATTTATTTACCAACCTATTATAATAAAAAGTTTGATTTCTATCAGTTGAATAGTTTTGGTGAAAAAATAATACCATAAATTTGGACAGACTGGTCAATTGATTAAGAGTTAAAAAACAATGCTATAAACCCCTTGTTTTTCTTTTATCAGCAGCCCTCAAAACCTACAACTTTTCATATGGATTGAAGTTTTTTTTAAAACAAACTCTATTCTTACCTATAACAGGGAACAGTAACAAAAAGCTATTTACCTTATAAAACTAGATATGTACACATTAACAAATGTGGCCATTAGGAACTGACAATCAAATCTATCCATGATTCCTCCATGTCCTGGGATGATGTCTCCAAAGTCCTGGTAGAAATGATAGAAAACACATGAGATACAACTTGTAAATTTTGAGAAAATGCAATATCAATTTCCAATAAGCAAATAACTTTGATATTAACTCTATTTAATTACCTTACAAGGTTATCCCTCTTCACAAGTAACAAAAAAATAAGGACTTTTTAAGGACCCAAAATTCATTTACACATGCATATTTTAACAACAAAGCAATATTTTATAATAATAATAATAATAATATGCAATCTACTAAATTTTCATAGTGTTTTCTATTAAAATGTTCATCATAGTAACCAATTATTACAGAAAAAAAAATTACGCAATTGATCAAAAATGCAAAATGAGGTCTTTGTGAAGATTGTGGGAACCCTGTATTATGATAAATGGAAGATTAATTTAAGATTAACTATTAATCCCAGTAAGATCCTGAGTAAATCCACCTTACAGATTAACTAACTTGATTTTTAACAATGCTCATGTGATCATCACTATGTTTTGAACAGTTTAGATACACATTCAACAGATATATATATCATTAACATAATTTGTTTTATTGAATATCCAGTCATGATATTCATCTTACATAATAAAATTGACTTAAACATCAATTTTAGAGATTTTTACTCTCTAAAGGACTGTACAAGCTGTCAGATATGCCAATCCAGCCAAAAAACCAGTTTAATGGAGGACTAAAAGTAATTACACTATAATTATACTGCATGTTACGAAACTAGGCACACATATTCATCACTAATCTGAAATGTAGTCATATTACATATTGACAACATTATTTTTTCAACTCTTAATTTGTTTTCATTTCTAGATAACAAGAGGAGGGGAAAAAAGAGATCAAACATTGTATTAAACACTATTCGTATACTTTAGCAAGTTAACAGGAAAATAAATAAGTTTAGTAAAATCATAAGTTAACATTAAACATTTTTTTTCCAGTATCTTAAGACCACATATATGCCTTGTTCTTTTGATCCATTCTCAGAATTTTTTAGGAGCTAGTTATATCAAATGCTAGTGCTTACATAGTATGGCAAAATTCTTATTGCAATTACGGCTGGAAGTGGAAGATTTGACCCTATGGGAATTCATGACACTGCAAATTTTCCAATATAAACAATAAAAAATCTTAGAAATTGTTATAGCAGCGGTGATTCCCAATCAGGTTTTAATGGAGCCCAGGGTTCCACAAAAAATTGCAAAATTTTGTGACATAAAAATTACAATTTCCCACTTTTTTTAGAATTGAATAAAAAAATTAAAATTATTAATGTTTTAATGTGACCTATTAATAAAATAATGAAACATTTTGAATGTTTAGCATGGTGGAAAATTCACATAACATTTATTTTTTTAAGCAGCGATAGTTTTAAATGACTCCTAAAATCAATCAGCCTCTGGCACTTATCAATTATAATAATCATGTCAAATTTTTTTCAAGATAGTGTCTACAGACTCACACATACATCACTGAAAAAATGGTTGATTTGTATTCAAAGACTCTCAAAACAAAGTAGATCCATCAAAATCCGAGGGTTGGATTTTTGACCCTTACATATACCATGTACTGTAGGAAAAATAAAAGTATCATAGGATTATCAAATAGGGTCAAGTAATACCTTCTGTACTCATTGCATAAATATTTTCTATTTTTAATCAACACAAAGCTACCATAATTTACTTTCTTTTTTTAAATAAAATATTTCTTATACAGAATAAACGAATATTTTTAAAACTTAGCACAACAAACTCACCTTTATCTTAAAAGCTCGTTTAAATCCACTGGCAAAGAAGCCTCCAAACGGTCCAATAATAGAGCTGAACATTGATAATGACAACGAATGAAGAACAAATGGATACAATGTCACTTGACTTGGCAGTCCAAGCTACAGAAAATTCAAATTATCTTATGTAAGAAAAAACAATGTACACTTTACAAAAGGTTCAACTCTTTCTATCTTTACATTATTTAAGTTTTAAACTAATACATGTTATCAAGTTAGTATCAAACATCCCTAAATGATTAATTTATAAAAAATTGAACAGAACAGACAAACTCTGACACTCTTTGAGATCATGGTCATAAACGTGACAACAAAGTTCTACCCCACCGACCCAAATGAAACATATTTGCGGTATGCTCGAAAGCATCATCATCTTCTATATAGCAAACAAGGCATTTGTTTGCTCTGTAGCAGAGGAGACCCTGGAACACATCCTGTTCTGCAGTGGAGAGAACTTTTTTAGAACTGTTTTAACAAATATTTGTGTTCCTCTGTCTATTTTATCTGTCTTGTCTAATGTACATTTTATGTGTATTGCTTTTTTGGTCTATAGAAGACATCGTAAAATCGGCCACAAATGCGCCGGACTCACATGAGTAGTTATATCAAAGCATCATAGAAGCTTACAGTCAAGTATAAGTGAAAATGGAATGGAATGTTTCATTTGAATGTTTAAACTATTCTAGATCAGCGGTTTTCAATGGGTGGTGGGTGATGGGAGGAGGCCATATAACCCATCGAGGGGAGGAGGGGCACAGAGCATATTTTTTGAGGGCATGATTAAAAACTGAATTGGCAAACCATTGAAACTTCTATAATATCTCATTGAAATATTAAACAGAACATAACATTGAAATAATTTCATTCCTTGTAAAAATTATACAACGCAATATCATTCTCAAGTTTGACAAATTACAGCTGAAATCATGAGGGGGATTGTTAAATATATTCGAAGAGCAATATACAAATTTGGATGCAAAGAGCATTCATTTTGGCTTAGAAACTGAAATATGTTTTTTTTATTCTCCATAAAATGAAAGTGGCAAGATTATTTTTAATATTTCCATTTCCCAAACCAACATTCTACCATTGAGATCAGCTAATTCATCAATGCTGACTCTTTGAATTGCTTCAACAATTTCGACATCAGACAATGACATTTCCAACAGCATGCTTCTCCAATGTTTCTTAAGAATTTCCAGAAGATTGATAAAGAACTAAAAAGGCTTGAATAATTCTTCATCTGATCACATCATTCTTCTAAATATGATTTAGCATTGCTCAATACTTGATTTAAATAATTTATTTTGTATGCTTTTCATTATAAATTTCCTCAGCTTTTTCATAATTGAAATTTCTTTAAATCTTTATAATTTTTTTGGTGCATCCAATCAACCAAAGACTGGCCCTGAATTTGATCTTTGCCAGAATAAAACAGATGACACAAAAAATTGAAAATATCAATAATTCTCATAATCTTTAAACCTGAAGGCCATAATCGATATAATCCAGTTAAAATTATAATGCCATTCACTTAAAATTTATTTTTATATCCATTTCTTTATTATTTAAATCTGAAAAAATGTAATAAAAATTGTCTGCCATATAAACACATTTACTTTGATTACATATTTGAGCAACGTAATATAATTTTCTTCAAATAAACTTGAGCAAAATATATTATCTGCATAATGCTATTTTTATGGGAAGTTTGCTTTTTATTAATATCTTGACAACAGCAGGTCCTAGAAACATGAAACATGGACTAAATTTTTAAGTGAGGCTATTTCAAGGCTACATACAAAATTTCATGGAATTTATTGCAGCCATTCTCCAATGATGAGACAAACAAATACACATACAGATTTTCAATTTCATTTATATGGATTTTACAAGGCAATGCTGGCATTTTTGTTATTATAAGTTATAATAAGGCAGCAGTCAAGAGGATTGGACATTAAGGGGTGATAGATAGTGAAGCACCTAGTATCAATGAACTGACATAAATCATATAGGCTGAATTTGTAACTATGAATCTGGCCTTCCAACCTCAGTTTGAACTTGCACATAACTCAATGGTGTTTGTATCATTTTAGCATGCATTACGTTTTTAAGAAGTGAATCACTAAAACAAAGTCTGTGTATATATAAAATGAAGAAGAAGCATTTAAACATAAAAATATATTTTATAATAAAATATTAGACATACTATAGCAGCAAAAGCCAAAAAGGGCATCGGCAATTTATACTCCGTCAACTGAAACAGGGGAGATGGCGTGCAGTCCATTGACACTTTCTGCAAAGTTTCAGAGTATGCCATTGGGCAAACAAAGTAATTGAACTGACACATAAAGTGAGACATCTGAAAAGAAAAAGAAAATTAATGTGATACTTATCAAAATATGGAAGCACATGCATTAAAATTTTTTTAATAGAACAGTGGCACTCAAGCGGTGATCAGCCCACACCACATGTAAAAAATGTCAAAATTGAAATAGTGAAGATAGTTGCTGCAGTTATTTTACATGCTGCATTAAATTAATTGATCACATCAAAGTAAGTCATTAATAAAAAAATTTCATAATTTTACTCTTCAGACTCGAAGGTCCAAAACAGCTCTGTGGAGCTTTTGGGGCTCCCACACAGCTTGGTAAAGAGCTCCATGAAAGCTATAAAAATAGAAGTGCACCTTCACAAAAATTATTCCCAATGTACATACAGGTGTGGCAACTCAAATCCATTTAACTTTTACACATTTTTTAACTTCTTTGAACTTTCAAAAATTTATTTTCCTTGTATAATAATTTGTTTTCAGATTTGCATAGTGTATAAGTCATGTCTGTCGTCATTGGCAAATCACCTGCTTGGTGATATCAGGCATGTGAAGGTATTTAACCACAGGTTTTGCTCCTGCCACTCTCAGCTTTTTCTGTAAAAATGTACACACACACCTAGCTAGGGCACGGTAGCCCAGTGGTTAGAGGCGGGAATTGCACTCAGTAGGTCCGGGTTCGATTCCCTCCACTGGTGGTAGAGGAAGGAGGGTACAGTCCCTGTGGATGTCTCCCCACTGGGTTCCGGTCTAAATTGGGTGGCTCTTCCCAGCCATCCAAACTGTTACCTTACACCTTTCTGGTAGGTCGGACGGTCTGGGTCTCAACAACAACAACACACACACCTAGCTACTTGGAAAATAAGCTTTGTTGTGTACCATGTTATTTTGTAGCCAGAGGCACAATTTATTTTAGATGAGTACGTACATAGTTTTAATTGTTATGTGTTTTGTACATAAAATGTTAAGTTTCTTACAATGTGTCTAGTCTTTCATTAAAGCACACTTCTGCTACTTGTGGAGTTTCGTAAACAATTTTCTGAAACAGACAAGAGTGTCTAATTCAATATTGTGGTGTGACAACTAGTTAGAGGAGACACGATTGCCACACAGGCACTACTTAAAGCACACATATTAAAAGTGGAAAGAAGTTAGAGGCTCTATGGTTAAACTATTTCTAAAAAGGACAAAAAGTTTGGGAACCACAGCTTTAGCCAAAGTAACTGTAGATGAGTACTTTGTGGCATCTCTAAAAAAGTATGCATTCAAACCAATATTACTTTGCATTTGACAAATCTTACTAATGTGGCACCCTTATAACTCAATATATTTTGTTGCTCCCTGAAATATTAGGCTATCAAGGTTCCACTGTATATTATAAATTATTCTAAAATATTAGGGTTCTGTAAGAATTTTATTTAAATCCCATAGCTATAGAAAATTTGAAAGCCACTATAGAATCAGAGTTGACTAATATATATCATGATATTTAGCCATTAATATAATGATATATATCATCAAAATTTTGGAGTTTAAATTTTAATGTTACTTTCGCTTGGTGGCCTATTCCTACTTCCCTACCTACACTGAAGTTCAATGGTGCACTTAAGGAGTAAATAGAGACCTATTCTTTAATAAAAGAAAACTGAAATCATAGTAATTTATGCTTTTTTGTTTGCATTTATGATTTGTCTTGCTAAATTCTCAATAATATTAGTTCTTGATTTTTATTAAAATCTTAATATCAATTGATTTTTATTGAAATTTTAATATTAATTAATTTTTTGTTGAAATCTTAATATCAATTAATTTTTGAAATCTTAAAATAATGAAAAGAAACACACGAAAAAAAATAAATAAGAAAAAGAGCTATAAATGTAGAAAAGTTATATATATATAACTTCCTTCCTTTTATATATCTCACTTTTCTTTCATTGGACTTTCAAACTTTTATTATATATATATACATATATATATATATATATATATATATATATATGTTGGGGGGGGAAGAAAGAGAACATTATGATATACTAACAACATTTCTAAATATTCAAAACATTCTGACTACTGAAAACTATCTCTGAAAGCTGCAAAAGTTCTAAAACTTCTAAAGTTCATCTAAAATAAATCTGAATTCTTAAATAAACAGAAAGAGGACCAATTGACCAGTTACCCTAAGTGTACAATATGTACTCTTGTAAAATATTAAAAAATGGCACTTTCCTAAGAATAAAAACGTTAAAGTAAAAGGCAGAGAGAACACAGATTTTAGGTTTTCAAAATCTAACGTTTATTAAAATTTAAACTTCACTTTTAAAGAATTTTCAAAACATTTTACATCTCATTAACTAAACAAATCAAATAAACAACCTAAATAAATAAATAAAAGGAATGGCCGGTCGTATAGAGGTAGAAAAAACGTTAGAATATTAAATTTTAAAGTTAACAATAATAAAATTATACAATTATTTGTCTAAACTTGAATTTAGAATAAAAGAACATCAGTTAGCCAAAAGGGAATTTCAACAAAATTTAAAGGCAACCACAGGTTCAGGTGACCTAAAATATATAGGTCAAAAGGGGTCTTATTCTATGCTAACTCAATTAAACTTTAAAACGAATGTCAATTTGACAGAAACATTAAAAATTAGAATTTGTTGGGAAAAGAATAATATCACCAAGACTCCAAGATAAGCTTCTATGCGACCTCAATTAAACTTTAAAACGAATGTCAATTTGACAGAAACAATTAAAAATTAGAATTTGTTGGGAAAAGAATAATATCACCAAGGCTCCAAGATAAGCTTCTGAGATCTGCAGGAAAGGACCCAACAGCAAAAATGTCACCAAAGTTCCCAGAGAACACTTCTTGAAAGGCAAACACGGCAAAGGAGGGTTATGTCCATCAGAGGTGAGGAAAATCTCCTGCCGGATCCGAATTCGAAAAGGATTCCAAAGAGGACGTTTAGTAACGACGTAATGATTCCTCCACACAGCTACACCAGATCTTTGACATCAGAACTGAATGCATAGCATATGTCCGGTGCTTTTTACCAAAAATGACACTCCAGTTCTTCATAATAAGGGCAGCATAACTTGGGAGAAATAAAAACTTAGCTGACGTGTTAAATCATCTCCGCTGACATCGCAGAAACATTATTTAGAGGATGGAAAACCAATAACACCTCCAATCGTTCCGTCCGTTTAGACATAACAAATGTCCGGCTCCCACATCATCCAGACGAAACATTTTCAGAGAGCACGGAAGTAGGAATCAAACAAAAAAAAACAGCAGAAGAATGTTGGTAAAACAGTCAAAAGAATTCATCTCGTAGAAAACTCAACGTAGGCTTAGCTGAGAATTAAAAAAAACGTTCCATTTCGAAACCGAACTTCGGTTCGGCTCGCGCCGAAACGCTAAAAACAACAGCTTAGTAGATCATCACATCTTGGGTTCTAATTCAGAAGGAAGAGAGCGAAAAAACGCGCGATTTTACTTATATACCGCGAAAAATCGCTGCCACAGATTGTAAACAAAATTATCGATGAACGATAAAATAATTAATGACAGACGATTTTAATATTACGGTCAACCAATTAAAAACTCGAAATTTTAAAGAAGAGAAATGGAATTTCAAAGCAGACGAAAATTAAAAGGAAATGAAGTGAAACGATTTGGAAATATGCGAATTCGGCAATAATTTAAATATGAACGATTCTAAAATATTTAAAAAGCTGAAAATAGAATAAAACTGAAAAATTGCAATGAATTAACGAATTTTTAACCGAGAGCAATAAATTTGGAATCAAATTAAAGGGAATAAAAAGGGCAATAAATGGAATTGCAAATTAGCCAATTTAAATAAATTTAAATTGCTAAAACCTAAAAAGAACGAACTTTTGCCGTTTTTAACACAAAACCTAAACAATTGGAAAATGGATAACTAAAAGAGAATGACTATGTAAATAAGACCCCTGAACACGTTAAAATTAAAAACAAAACTCCTAAATTATTAAATATCCAAAAGTATAACCCAACATATATATATATATATATATATATATATATATATATATATATACTGCTGGCCATCCAAAATGCAACACCATGAAGGAAGCATCCAATAAGCATGAAATTTGCATCATACGTAGACCTCGATAGGAAATACAAATGATTAGAATTTTAGCTCATATGCAAATTATGTGCAAATCATGCGCCAGTAGTGCCACCTACAAGCCACAGTGATGCGAATATGGAATCAGTGGGTGCAGGAGGGACGGACGCCAAACGGTACGTACTGACACAGATTGTTGTGCAACAGACCTTAATTCTTCGCTAGGATTGTTGATGTTGCAGTGCGATCCATCATTGCCATGCGCACAACATGCCTGTCCTCAAGTTTGGTGGTGCAACGTGGCTGGTGCAATCATTCCTGTCGGCTGGTCCGTCTCTCCTGCACCCACGAATTCCATATTCGCATCACTGTGGCTTGATTTCATCCAACACGAGCACCGATTTCTTGGAAGGATAATCCACAATCTCTCTAAGCCACAATTCTTCCTCTGTCAAACTCAGAAACGTGCTGGAATGGCTGCCGTATTCTTCGAAGAGGCATACTGAAGCTTCCCACACAAAAACACAGGGTGAAAACCACATTTCTGTACTTAAAAACAGCCCTCTCTTCTCTCCTTATATAGTGCTCGTAGATAGCCCTACTGGCGCACATGATTTGCATATGAGCTAAAATTCTAATCATTTGTATTTACTATCGAGGTCTATGTATGGTGCAAATTTCATACTTATTGGATGCTTCCTTCATGGTGTTGCATTTTGGATGGCCAGCAGTGTATATACACAGAGAAAGAGAAAAGACTAAACAGTATGGTGTAGTATTTTCAGAAACCGTTTGCTTGGACCCATACTGTATGATGGTATATTGAAGAGGGACAGATATGTTAATGAGATTCTGAATGCGGTTATTCCTCATTTTATGGATGAACTGTCCCTAACAGTACTTCCACATGTATGGTTTGAACAGAACGGATCTCCAGTTCACCATACTACAGTAGTGAAACACTGTTTAAATAACAAGGTTCCAGGCAAATGCAGCTCTGTATTGGCATGGATGGAAAACATTTTGAACAAGCTTTGTAATCTTTGCGTACAGTTATTATTTCTCCACAGTGTAGATACTTTTGTACCAATAAATAGCAAAATTATTATTTATTTATGTAATCATTATTTTCTTTCATAATTTGTGTATGACCCCTGAAACACGATCTGCCGACCTGATTTTTCCCCTCTAAGAACCCATGATGCTTCGAAAAGTGGTTTAAGTCAGCATTTTTGTCTTTTCATATCTCTGGGACTTTTTATGAAAAAATGCTGAAATTTTGTACATCACCTTATTAGTGTATGAGGCACATTTTACTCATTGGAAATGTTTTTGTATGGGGCCGTATAAAAATTTAAATTTTGTATTTCTTAAAATTTAATTCCTTGAAAATTTTAATCGATTTCATAAAATTCTGTACCTTTTTTTAAACTTTGTAATTTATTATAAGATTATTTGAATTTTGGATTTACTTGGATTGGTGATAAAAATGAGCCAAATGGATTTTGTTTAGTATGTGAGCAAGTAGTGAACAACAGCAGTTTAAATCCTGCAAAGTTAAAGCATCATTTGGAAACTAAACATCCAACTTTAAAAGGTAAAAGCGAATATTTTAAAAGAAAATGTATTGAACTAAAGCAGAAAAAGAATGCTTTTGAAAGATATGTTTGTGATGATAATAAAAATGTACTAAAAGCATCTTATTTAGTTATTTTGTGCGTAGCTAAACATGGCGAAGCTCATACGATTGCGGAAAAATTAATTAAGCCTTGCACAAAAGATTTAATCACATGCATGTTCGGTGAAAAATTTGCAAGCAAAATTGACCTCGCCCCATTGTCTGATACGACAATTTCACGACGAATTAACGATATGTCAGATTACTGCGAAGCGGAACTAGTAAATCATTTGAAAAATGCTAAAGATGGATTTACTTTGCAAATGGACGAATCTACAGATGTGGCTGGATTAGCAATTTTGATAGTTTTCGTAAGATACATACACGAATCCGATTTTAAGGAAGATATGCGTTTTTGCAAAGCTCTGCCAACTCAAACAACAAGTGAAGAAATATTTAATTTACTTAATGCTTACTTTGAAAAACATTCAATTTCTTGGAATTTATGTCATCATATATGCACTGATGGAGCCAAGGCTATGGTTGGTGTTATAAAGGACATAATAGCACGAATAAAGAAAGTAGTTCCAGACATCAATGCTAGCCATTGCTGTCTTCATCGTCATGCTCTTGCTGTTAAACGGATACCAAAAGCATTGCACGAAGTTCTCAATGAGGCAGTTAAGATGGTTAATTTCATCAAATCTAGACCCCTAAATGCCAGGGTATTTGCCCTATTCTGCAAAGATCTGGGAAGCTTACATAAAAATCTCCTTCTTCATACTGAAGTAAGATGGTTATCAAGGGGAAAGGTTCTAACCAGACTCTGGGAATTGCATGATGAAATTTGAATATTTTTATCTGAACGTGAATTTGCTAGAAAGCTTAATGACACTAGTTGGCTTCAAAATCTAGCCTACCTTGCAGATATATTTTCGTACCTGAAAGAAGTTAATCTTTCACTTCAAGGACCAAATATTACAATTTTTAAGGTCAACTGGATAAAATCGAAACTCAAGCTTTGGAAGGAATGTATCACTAAAAATAATACAGAATGTTTTGCTAATTTAAACGATTTCTTGGAAACCAATAATGTTGCATTCAAGCAGAATTTAAAAAATAATATTTTGGAACATTTAACTGGATTGCAAGACATTTTTGGAATATTTCCCCCCTACTTGCAATAATTTAAGTTGGGTTGAAAATCTTTTTAATGAGTGTAGTGATGTAGATACCTTGCCAATTAAAGAAAGAGAGCAACTTATAGATATATATACGGACACCACATTAAAATCTACATTTGGACAGGATGGCACTGGCCCATTTTGGATAAAATTAATGGAAGAATATCCGGAAATTTCCAAACGTGCAGTAAAAGAATTGATGCCTTTCGTAACAACTTACCTCTGTGAGACATCCTTTTCCATATACGTCGCTACAAAAACCAAGCATAGAAATCAACTTAATGCCAAAAACGATATGCGTCTCCAATTATCAGCAATCTATCCGGATATTGATAAATTGTGCAGTAATAAACAAGCACAACAAAGTCATTAATTTTTTTAAAATATTTTTTTAATTTTTGTTTTTGTTTTGTTTTTCTTTGTTTTCAATTTCATATGACATATGTATGTATAATACAAATACTTTATATGGAATATTTATCTTCTTGTTTGAATTAATGCAAATTTATATCTTATTTAAAGTTTTTATAACAAAGGCAGGGTCGCACCTTGTTCATAACATGTAATATGTAATGTGACACATCCCCCCTAAAAGCAAATCTGGGTATGCTACTGAACGAAGTGTTCCATAAAAAAAATATCTCTAAAAAGGGTTCTGCGGGATGACAAAGGTTGAAGAACACTGCTCTACATGATTCTTTACCCACACTTAATATTTATCCATCCAATCTTGAGTTAATACTTAATGAATCCCACCTTTCCAAATTTATAAATTATCTTGATATCCCAATTTATATACAAAATAACTCATTCAATATTACTATTTATGATAAGAGACATCAATTTATATTTAATATAAAATTCTTCCCTCATTATTCTTCTTGCCTTAATAACCAAGTTTTTAAAAATCTAATCATTAACAATTTGCTCTGAATCAAACGTTTGGATAGTTATAAGTGTACACTATCACATATTAATTGCCTCAAAAGTCTATGCTATATGTACAATTATTCTACCTTATTTGTAGATTGCAATATAAGTATGATACTCAAAGGTAGTGGAAACACCATAAAATAAGCACCGCCCCGGTGGGCAAAAAGAAAAATTTGCAAATATTAGAAAAAAAAAGTAACTTCAGTTACACAAAAAATGTACCAAATTTAAAAAAACGCTTCGGCGGGTAAATAAAAATATTTAAAACACTAATAAAACCATTAAGACATATCTAAAAAGGAAAATAAAATAAAAACAGGCTACAGCTAAAAAAAACAGTGTTATCCCTACTTTAAATGTTTTCGATCGTAGTGGTTAATCACTTCTCGATTAGTTTCTGAACTCTTGGGTTTGTCTCACTGAAAACCATACTTCTACTCCCTTTCAACGGGTCCATTCCATCACATTTTTTTGCAATTATTCAAGCTGGTGACCGATTCAAACTTTGTGAGTTGCCTTTTTTGCATATTTGTGAGCTATATTTTTTATGATTATGTGTTATTTTATGATATTTAAGTTGAATATTATCCTTATGCGTTGTTTCTCTCTGGATCTCATTTATTCCGTTGTTAGGCACAGATTGCATAAAATTACAACCACATGTTTTTATGGAATCATAGAAACAATGGATTTTAATATATCTGTCTAGAATGTGCCCCTGAAGACATTTCTGGCAGATATACTATTCATTGATTTATTTTCTTTTTCCTGGCCATTCCATGATCTACTTTTCAAGCTGTTCCTCGTTACTTTTTACTTTTGCATTATACTACCCGCGGTTTGATGCTGTGTTTACTGATTTGCGCTCCTGCACTTATATTTTTATTATTTTAATTATAAAAATATATATATATATATATATCATAAATATCCAATATTTAGATATTTATATAGATATCATGAAATTTAACAACCCTAAATAGCATACATACCAGCATTCCAAAAATTACAGTTGAGATCCAACCACCAATGAAACCCTCCCAGGTCTTTTTGGGGGAGAGTTTGATCAAAGGTGTTTTTCCAAAAAAGAAGCCGAACATATAAGCCATTACATCATTACAGATGATCATAGACACAGGAACAATAAACCTGTAAAATTATTTTGAATAATATTTTAACTAACATGACATAAAAAATAATTGTGCAGAATGCACAGTACAAGATTAATATAAAACCACACAAAATTAAAATTCTGATATAGAATAAAGCTTGTCCATGATCATTGGTGATTGAAAACATTATGGTGGTTAATGTACTCTAATCCATTCTAATCCATTAATATTTCTTACTTATCAAACTTTATTGTATTATGAGTCATTTCATACTTAATAGATGTACATATACAATAGAATTCTAAACCATTCATACAAATACATAATTACATCATATATTAGAAATTATTTGCATCATGTTATGCAGTCCTTATAAAGTAATTTTTACAAATATATTATGTTGGAACCAATCAGCTCTATGCAATTGCCTACAGTAATCAAATACAGAAAACACTCAAATTATTATATAAGTATACTTAATAGTGAAATCTGCAGCTCTACAGTTTCCAGCAGGCAATTTTTAAAATTACATGAAAAAAAATTCAAGGTTAATAAAGTATAAGGAAAGCTAATAAATTACATACAGATTGTACATAAATGCTATTTTTATATATAACACTAAGAATTATTATTCTATTTAAGTATACTTATCCAATGCTTGTGATGAAATATTATCATAAGCAGACTTGGGAATAACACCATTGAAAAGTTACAGTTCTGTTAAATGTTACTTTTTCCATTAATTTATTTTTGTTAATTTTTAATTTATTTCATTACTTTTTTTCTAAAAAGTAATAGAAATTCAGTTAAATTAAAAAGTTATTTTTTACATGTTTTTCCATCATTTTCTTTCTGATCACTGGGCCATGGTGTCATCACCTGAAAGTTGGCCGTACTTGCTTATATTATAGCACAGGAGGGCATTCAAGGAGTTCTAAACTCTGCTATTATAGAATGGGAACAAGTTTCTCAGACTGAACAAGACAAAAGAGACATTTTATCTTAAAAAAGAAAGCCCATATCAGCAAGGTTCGTAACTAACTGCTTTCTGTGTATCAGAAGTGCAGAGCACTTGTCACTTGGCTCCTGTTTTAAAGGAAGTGTAAATGTAACACTAAAATTCCTTCTTCAGCACATGTGGAAAGGATCTTTAGCATTGGAGGAAACCTCATAGATTCAAGATGAAGATGAATCACAGATAAACATTTGAAATGAAATTGTTGCTACAATTTAATAAAATTGCTGGAGAAAAATTTTTAATAACAACATATAAATAAGATAAATAACTTAATTTAAATAAAGTTAATAAAGTTTTGGTCAATGTTGATTTGTTTTAATTTGGCAAACACATTGTGTGGTAAAATTTTTGAAATATGAATTAAAAAGTAATGTTTTAGTTTAATTTAGTTACTTTTCTGTGCTATAATTTTTAACTTAATTAGTTATTTTTCTAGAGAGTAACTTTTAATTATATTTAGTTAATATTGGTAGTAACTTGCCAAAGACTGAATAAGATACAGATATAAATTCTTTGTACAGCCCAAACTGCTGCTGAAGTTATACAACTAAAATAACTTTGTTAAAAGTAGCATATAACACAAAATTCATAGTATCGACTAGTTTCAAAGCCAAAGCACAGTCTGCTTTATCAAGACACACAAGAAGTGCAACCTTCTGTTCTTGCCTTGCAATAGTCACCGATCTTTCAAAAGCAAAGGTTGCACTTCTTGTGTGTCCTGGACACAGTAAGGCTGTTTCTTCCCTCCAAAGCTGGTCGATGCTGTTAATTTTGTATTGCATACTGCTTTTAGTGAAGTTATTTTAGTTGTATTATCTTTGTATTGTAAAAGCAAACCTAGCAACCCCATTAATAGAACTGATAGTAATCTGCATAAACAGAATCAAAAACTGTATAGTCACATAACATTAAATTATAAAAATAAAAGTTTGAAGATGCTAATGAAAGAATTATTTTTCGGTGCCTTATAACTCATGTAAAAACAACTTTAATACATGGGTGAAAACTTTTATAGAATAATTCATTTCATGATATAATGGGAAAAAACACTTTTTCAAGATGGCGCACACTCGCATGTGATGTCAATGATAGTATTGAAGTGCAGATTATATCTAGAGGTGGCAGGAAAAAGCAAATAAGTCAAAAATTCCAATTTTTTTTATAACATACACATTTGGTTTAAGAAATTAACTCTGTTGTGGAAAAAATATGCCAGTTGGGCTTGCAAGATGATAAAAAAAGAAAAACCTTAAACACCTATTAGATTTTACAGGGATACCAGTGAGGTTATAAAATATAAATTAAGAAAAATTATCATTTATTTAGCTTATAATATACCTGCCAACATTAGAGAACAAAAATTCAGTAGATAGCATGGTGAGCATTTTTTACGGTGCTCTACAAGTCAGTAGTAAAAAACCTGTTTAATACCATTTAGGGGAAAATAGGGATTTTTTTTTTACATCACACAAAAAATGTAATTCCCCCCCCCCCCCCCTCCAAAAAAAAAATAAATAAATGATAACTCATTATAACATTGAAAATGCCTACTACATAAGAAAAATGTTTTTACATAATGTATAAAAAAAAAACATATTAGTGGCATACACCGAGAAATTTTAGACGAAGGGTTGGTTCACTGAAACAAAAGGTATTCAGTTCTCACATTTTAATTTAGTTTAGATGAATGTGGATAGAAAAATGCTT
The DNA here is from genome assembly GCA_951213105.1 of Amaurobius ferox. Lineage (NCBI taxonomy): Eukaryota > Metazoa > Arthropoda > Arachnida > Araneae > Amaurobiidae > Amaurobius > Amaurobius ferox. Next base: position 88,380,881 of record OX578147.1, on the reverse strand, counting down.
TTGGGACTCTATTGCTCAGAAAAAATAGGAAAAAGAACATATTTTAAAGAAAATAATCCTTTGTTTCTATTGACTTTTAGATTTCTTTTCTTACAGTGATTAATTACACTACTACAGTACTTTTTCCCGAAATTACAGTAAATCTGAAAGTTAAGTCATCTGGTAACTTAAGATATCAATAATATAATTATTTATGCAATCTATAAAGAATATTAACTTAATTAAAAACATATATTCATACCAAATCAAGCCTTCAAATAAGTTTTGCATGATGAAAAATGACTGGGTAACCACAATCAGGAGTGTTACATGGGTCCATGCAAACTAGAAGATAATTACACAGATAAGTATTATACATTAAACAGATTTTATTTTGCTTATATAAAATATCCTTCCTATATTGTGATTACTTGAAATGAGTTTGTAACACAATTAGGAGTGTTAATAGGTCCATGCAAACTAAAAGATAATTATACAGTTAAAAGTGTCACAAATTAAACAGCTTTTACAAATATCCTTCTAATATTGTGATTACTCAAATGATTGGTAAACACAATCACATGTGTTACATGGGTCTATGCAAACTAGAAAATAATTATACAGATATGTATCACATATTAAGCAGTTTTAATAAACATCCTTCCTATATTGTTGTAACTCCAAACTGGATAACCACAATTAAGAGTGTTACATGGGTTCATGCAAACAAGATAATTATACAAATAAGTGTAACAAATTGAACAGCTTTTATAAATATTCTTCTTATTTTGTGGTTACACAAATGACTGATATGCATTACATTGGTTCATGCAAACTAGATGATAATTATGCAGACAAATATTATACATTAAACAGTTTTTATACATATCCTTCTAATATAGAAAAATATCCTTTGTGTATTGTAGTTAGTCAAAATAACTGGGTAACCACAATCAAGAGTATTAGATGAGTCCATGTAAATTAGAAGATAATTATACAAATAAATGTCACAAATTCCCATCAGCCATCCCACATTGTGGTTACTCAAATGACTGGTATGTATTACATAGGTCCATGCAAACTTGATAATTATGCAAATAAATATTACCCATTAAACAATTTTGATACATATTCTTCCTATATTGTAATTACTCAAAATAACCCGATAACCATAATTAAGACTGTTACATGGGTCGATAAACACTAGAAGATAATTATACACAGGGTTGGCAAGTTTTTGATGGTGGAAAAAACTGCAGAAAAAAATGGTTTCTGTCACAATATTTTGCCATAATGGCAAAAATAGAGACTTAGTGTCTTTATTTATGGGATATATAATTAAGCTATTTTTATTTAAACTAATTATTTTAACAACAAAAAAATAATTTTGAATTTTTAACCTTGATTTAAAGGTTAAGTATTATTTTATGACATAAAATACATATTATATTAACGATTTTGAAACTAATTTACAAAAATATAAGTAGAAATTGTATGTTTCATAAAGGAATAATTTTGTTTACCCAATTTATAGAAATAAAAATCATGCCCTAATTTGAAGCAATAATTAAAATACTATCAACAAACTGTTCATGATTTAACAATATTTCAAAACCTAAATATGTACAACTGAGAACCCATCGCTTGTTATTTGAGTTGTTATTCGTTCATTATAGTGTAAAATTTGAGCTGTCGTTCAATTAAGAATAACGACCTCTACAAATTATTGTGCAGAAAATTTGTATAAGGGATCGCCTTCATATTAAAAAGTACACAAACTTTGAAATTTCTAATGGCAACACCCAACTTTGCCAATATATTTTGAATGTAAAGCAAAATTCAACCTCTTATACCAAATTTCAAGTCATTTGAATAAAGCGTTTTTGAGTATGTAAATTTTTGAGCTCTTAAAATTAAATTAGTTTTCCAAACTTTTATTCATATTTTCTGTAATAATTATCTTCTCATGTTGATTTTTTAGTATTGTGTAACTACTAAACAACCCAAACACAATTACATGATTTTTATTTTTTTTTTATCCGAAAAAAATATGAATAGGAACCTAGACATATTTTGATGGAAATTGATTCATAAAGATATTTTATATCAGTGCACAAAATTTCAGTTGTTTCCTCCCTGTAGTTCTTTTGCTATGCTTAAATATTCATCATCAGCACGATGATATTAGTTGAAAAAAAAATGACTAATTTGTAATATTAATTTTAATTTAACTTTATAACAGGCATCAAAGAGTTAAGGAAGGGGTGGAGGGTGGAAACTTGTTTTGCTATAAATTGGACTCTATAAGCCACCTAATGATATATTAATTACTCTATGATTAACAGTCCAAGAGTTACTACGAGTTTAAATCGGCCACAAAATTATACGATAATTTATGATAAAAAAAAATTATATTAAAAATATAATAATAAAATTATGTTTGTTAATTACTATATAATGTAGTTTTACATCAAAAGCCTAATTTGCATATTTGTTGTTTAGTATGATAATAATTGCAACAATTTCTAAGAACCATTAGACATCGTTAAAGTTTCTATTCGATGAACTAGTGTTACGATGTTGACATATTCGAATGTTATTACAATATGCTGATTCCATCATTCTCGTAATTCGCCCATTAATTTGCCCATTTTAAAATCCCATAAAATGATTATTGAAGAAGTTTTTAAGTTTTCAAACACAAAATGAGATATCAGAATAAACCAGAAACATCTTTCAATGCAATAGTAAATGAACCACTTTATTAGAACAGATGTGGTCAATAAACTAAATCTCATCCTTCAAATTGCAGATTTCTATATGGATATGACCCCTAAAAATTGCACATTTCGGAATATTAAATATCTTGATATAAAGAAAGAAATTGTGCAAAAATGTATATTTGGATTAATTTAGGGGTCTAGAATTTGTTTATGATGCCAAAATCGGGTATTGCCATTGAAAATTTTAAAGTTTGTGGGCATTTAGATATGAAAATGGCCCCTTCTATAAATTCTATACACATGAATTTATAGAGGATGTTATTCATAATCAAATGATATGTTTAAATTTGCTTTACAATGAACAATACTTGAATAACAAGAGGTGGGGTTTTCTTTTTTCCTCAACTGTACACCTAATTTGATGACAAAATCATACAGCCACACACAAGTAAGAAATATAAATAAAAATTAAAAAATTGAAATAAATGAAACAAATTTTATTTATTTAAATTCAGATTTTAATGATATAAAGGCACATATAAGTTATATAAAAGGCACATATAAAAGCACATATAAATTATACTGCTCAAAGCTTCAATTAGATACATTTTAAATGGAATAAACAATATTCATCCACTGATGAAATAGATTCTTCCAACACTCCAATTTTTAATTGTAATTATTTTATTTTTAAATTATATGCTTAACTGACGAAATTAATAAACAATACTATCAGCGATGAATAAAAAATATTTGATTTTAGATATGACTAGTTCATTGCTATATAATGTGATAATTGTCTTTAGTTAAACATTTTGCCAGGGAGGTGTTTCATATTTACCTGGTTTCTTCCAACTTTTACCACTGTCCTAGCAAAAATACTTTTTTGAAAACAAAAATATAAACCCTGATTATACAGATTAGTATTACACATTAAACAGCTGTTATAAATATATTTCCTATAATAAATATCCTTTCCATATTGTAGTTACCTAAAATAACTGAGTAACCACAATCAGGAGTGTTACATGGGACCATGCAAACTAGAAGATAATTATACAGGTTAAGAGTCATAAATAAAACAGGTTTTATAAATATCCTTCCTATATTACGGTTACTCAAATGATTGGCAACCACAAACAGGAGTATTACATTGGTCCATGAAAACTAGATAAATATTACAAAATAAATAATTTTTAAAAATGTCTTTCCTATATAAAAAATATCTTTCCTTTATTCTAGCTACTCAAAATAACTGGATAACTATAATAAAAGAGTGTTACAGGGGTCCATGCACACTAGATCATTATACAGATAAGAATTACCGTAGAATTCCGTCAATCAGCGCCCTCAAATGTGACTAAAAACACAAAGTATGTAGGGGGAGACAGCTTACTCAGAATTTCAAGGACAGCAGCCAAAATTAAAAAAAAATAGTATGGAAAATAGGAGGATCAAGTCCAAAAAATTGGAAAAATAAGAGGGATAAATGCCTAAAAATAGAAGTGATAAACTCCTGAAAAAAGATTAAAAAAGCTACGAACTCTGCAAAATGGAGAAAATTAGAATATGGAATTCTGAAATCCCTGGACCAAACCCATCAGAAATTTAAAACTGAGTTCTTTAAGAAAAAACAAACATGGGTCTATCTATACCTACTAACCTTTAGAAGAACAATCAACAAACTTGAATAGCATTTTTAAAAGGGTAAAACAAGATGAAAAAAGTTGTTCAAAAAATAATTTTTAAAAAAATGGGGAATTATTCTCCTAACAGATTATCAAAACATTTAGACTTTTTCTGCACAAGAATAAATAAGTGCTCATAAAATTTTTATTGCCTTATTCTTAATTTTTATTCCCCCTTTAAAAATTTTGAATAATATTTACTCTATCTATGAATGGCTAATTTCTCTGTTTGGTTATAATAACTGGCAAAAAATTTGGCAGGATATTGCCAACTTGGTGACTTTTTTTAAATGTTGCCAATTTGATGAAAACCAAATCGATAAAAATGTCATCAAATTGATAAAAACGAAGCTAAATCAATTTATTTGTGTTTTGTTAGAGGAGAGTATTGTCAGTAGAGTCTGTCTCTGACCATCCCACTTGGTGACAAATTTAGTTACTTTTTTTAAATATCACCACATTGAACAAAATATTGCTAAATTAACGAAAATGTCACCAAATTGATAAAATAGTGTTAAATTAATGAAAATGATGCATAATTGATGAAAATTCAGTATTTTACAAAATTAAGTTGAATTTCCTTGATAATCCCTGTCAGGGACTTATTATTTTAATATACTTGATTTAAATTTAAGAGAGTCCCCCCCCCCCCACTATGCGTGGGACAGATATGTTTTGTTAGGAGATCATAAATAAATTGCCTTTTATTAGGGGATGATATAATATATATATGTTTCATTAGGTAGTGATATCTTAAATAATAATATTGATTGGGAGAGGTGCATGACTCATGTTCCCATGGATAGTAGGAGAGCAAGTTATGCAGGTTGACGGATGGGAGGTAACATTTTGTAACTTTTTACTTCGTGATATGGTGGGCATACCTATATATATATATATATATATATATATATATATATATATATATATATATATATATATATATAACTGATTTGTTTGGTCTTTACAGACAACTGTGTCATACATATAGATTTCTATCCGGATAATTTGGAACTAATTCCAAATAAAGCCACTATTAATAATAACATTATTTTTTTGGATTTAAATCTTATTATTGAACCTACTAATAGAATAGTTACTAATTTAGATGATAAAAAGACTATTTTAACTTTAACATTAATAAAATATTACTTTTTAATCCCTGTAACTCGATTCAATTGTTTAGAAATATTATACTTAATCAGCTTTTTAGAATTTATAGATTATCTGATAAAAAATTTCATGCTATGCATGTTAATAAACTCAAAATTACTAGCAAATTATATAAATATCCAGCTTATTTAGTACATAGTATAATTAAAAAGTTTGGAATGGTAGATTTTACTTAAATTCTCTCCTTAGTATCTTATTTTAGGCAGACATCCACTTTTCTTGAATAAGCATTGCCATGTATTTAAATGTTCTTACTGTTGAATATCACCTTTTATCGTCTTTTCACATTACTGTTATTTCCTTCTCATGATTGGCAACAGCAATTCTCAACTTTTTATTTTTGAGATTGGCTACATTGGTCTCTTTATTCAAGGCTCCAATGGATCAGACGTATGCAGTGTTTTTTCAGGTACTCTTGTTTCTTATTATTTTTCAATCTTTATGCATGCTGTCCAAGTTATCAGTGTTTATAGATATAATCTATAACTGATATCAGAAACATGCATTTTGTGTTCATTTTTATAAAATACTTGGACTTGATAAAGAGTTTTGTTCGCATGGTATTTTTAAATCAATCAATAAAGTTTACTCTTATAATTATTATTTCATTTATTTTGTTTCTTTATTTATTACCTTGTCTATTACCCACAGCTTGGTCTGTGCCCAACTAAGATACACGTTTGAAAACACTTCGATATCACATAACTTCTAAAAGATCCACTTACCTTTAAATAATTAAATAGCACAGCCAACAACATCATAATAAAACACAACTCATTTGTTAAATTAAAAATTAACTTTTATTAACAACAAGAAAAACATCATCCTATTCTTTATAATTTAAGTTGAATGTATAGTGGTAGTACATTTGCATCATTTAAAATTAACATCTATTAAATTTGGAATTCAATTTTTGAAAAACCTAGATCCAGTTAAAATTAACCCAGGAAACAGAATCCACTCTGGTCTGAAGACCAAAGCTTGGTCTGCCTGAAGCTGGCTGTCCACCCCCAAAAATGTTGAGAGAACAAGAAAAAACACATTATCGATGTATAAAAATTATAACTAAAAAAAATAACGAAAAACAAACGCCATTAAAATTTCAAGGAATAAATTCCATGTATTTAAAACAAAGAAAGTGTTAAGTAAGATCAATTTTTCCCTATTTAAATTTCAATCAAAGAGGTGCTCCTAGATGGCAGCACCACTGAACAAAGTGATTATGATGAACAAAGGTGATTATGAAGTTCACAAGTAAAACATGAAAACTAAAACCGCACTTTGGAGAAACTGATGAACGTAACACCAACACTTGCTGATATGCACTTTAGAAACTATTGATAAGAAGATTGTGAAACACATCTCCCACATTTGAGACCAAGCAGACCCGCCACGGCACGCGGGTGACGAATTCCTTTTGCGAAACCATTGACCAATACTGGACACCTTCATTGGCGAAATAGATGACAGCTCCGGGACCAAAAAAAATAGGTAAATCAGCAACAAAGACTTATGCGGTGCACAACCAGTGGCGATCTCACAACACGGAGGGGAGCACAATTAAACTGGTTGATGAAAACGGAACACACAAAGTGGGCTCATTGTAGGGTGTCAGAAGCTCAGCATCACCTCTACTACTCTTGAACAAAGGACAGTGGCGCTCTCACAACATGGAGGGGAGCACAATTAAACTGGTTGATGAAAACGGAACACACAAAGTAGGCTCTTGTAGGGTGTCAGAAGCTCAGCATCACCTCTACTACTCTTGAACAAAGGGATAATTTAGGTCAGGTTTTTCAGCGACCGCGAGCCACGGGTCCCCTTGCTCGGGGTCCGGACCGCGGCTTTTTTTGAGCAAAAGAAAATGACCACCTTCTCCAATGCCGGACAAGAATCGAATGTCCGGCAACACGCTTGCCTTCCCAGGAGACGCCAAACTTGGCGAGTGAAACCCTGCGCTTCGCGCCGAGCGCTTATGCATACACTGCGGAAATAAAACGCTGTTATGCCAAGAATCATTAAAAGGATAACTTCCGCCAAGCGGCAAGCCGCCGCGCAATGGCAACCCGCCAACCCCACCGGATGCAATGCACCCCGAACGCAGGTGTTTAACTGATAAGAGGTTCAAGGCTAAGTTTCGCTTAAAAAGTGCCTTTATTTTGCGGATTCGTGAATGAACTGAAATGAAGTTAATAGCTGAAAACGAAGATTATGAGAATTAACAAAAGATTATTTAACGTTTAAAGGCACATTGCGCACAATTTTGAATAATAAAACCATTAAAAAGATAACAAATTACGCTAAAGGGGAAATAAATCGCCGAAATATTAAAAACAACCAATAAATTTAGAATTTTGAAGGGAAAAGGGGAAAATAATGAATTTTAAGCTATTACAAATTTTGAACTATTAATTAAATTTAGAACTGTCAAATCTCGGCATAACAGTACTCTCAGGATACAAAAATGAGCCGAATTTCTGAATAACTAATGCTTTTATTTAAAAGTACCAAAAAGCATAATCAGGAACAATTTACTGCTGACACTATAGCTATCTTATAAAATCACAAAAGCAACTGTCAGGCCCAATAAGACAGCAGGAAAATGCTCAACTAACTGACAAAACAACAAAATCTATTCTCAAAACACGGACATATCTCACAATTCAATTTGATTCGTATTATGCCAGCTCTGTCCCACGGAACGATGACTCCTTTATATACTCTCCACTCCATAGAAATCTCTAGAAACAGAGAGTACCTTTGAAACTAATGGATAAATCTAGAAAGTTCTAGTGCCTTCAGAAACTTGCCAAGTTGGCAATATTTCACCAAATCTGGAACAAAGGTCACAGTCTACAGTCAGGCAAACCTGCTTTCACATAATAGCAATGGTTGCCTGTAAATGTGTTTTCTCCTTATTGAGATACTGCATGTCAAAAAACATTTTAAACATTCTAAGAAGAATTTTACACATTTGTAACAATAATCTTATTCATAATTAACTCTCATATTAAATTTAATCATGCAAAATATTTCTTTATATTGAACCAACATATGAAAATAGGCAACTTTAGATTGCCTATTGAGATATAATTAAAGAATGGAGACAGTAATGCATACAAATGAACTGCACAAATGCAAAATTTATGTGAAAAATTATCTCGTTTAGAAAAATATTTATTGATTTACACTCTTATACTAGAGCACTATAAAACTAAAAAAATATAAAAATAACTGGATCATGATACTTAAAATGAGTCCCTTTAAAAATATTGGGGAAGAGATGCCAACCTCAGTTATAGTTTCAGTAATCTAAACAGAAAATTTTCAGTAATCTTTCAGTAATGATGCAAGTGGTTCGATTTGCGATAAAAAATCATTCACAATGATAATCAGAATAATATTTCATTATTATTCTGATTATCATTGAATAATGAAATTTTATATTTTTAATTTATAATTAATAATTTTATGATTTCATAATTTTTTAAAATTTATTTAAAAAATTTTAAAAATTAAACATTTAAAATTTATTAAATATATTTTTATATATGCTCAAATTTTAATTAACATTATAACTAAACAAATATAATATGAATACATTACTTAGTCTTCATTACTGAACAAAACAGAAATTTCAAAATCCTTAAGAAAACAGAATATGCTTAGCTTAAACTAAATTTACTTGAGATTTTTTTCTTTTTTTAACCTGCTCTAGCTCAGACTTTGGTAACTTATTCCTAAAACATAAAAAACAAAGAACATTTGACATGCTCTTTATTTTTTTAGTAAAAAATGTAGTGTTTCTGCACTCAAACTTAACCTTAAACAGCCCCATATTTTCTAACAATACAGAATATACATTCTGGCACATCATTATTATGAGGAACAAATAATATTATGTAAAAATAATTAAAAAATTAACCAAAATGTGAAAATAAGCTAGTTTAGTCAATCTATTGATTAATATTTAGAGGATGCAGATGGATAGAAAAGGATACTTGTGAACTCGCAGGACTACCCTAGAATTCCCTAAATTGTGTAATCATACTGAATGTGTCAAAATAATTAAAAAATTAACATGACCAATAAACCAGAATATAAAGATAAGCATGTTTTGTTGATTTAATGTGTTACAAAATGGAGACTGGTGGAAAAAGATAAGCTCCCCTCTTTAAGTATATGTATGCCATACCACTTTAATTATGCAATCCCACTATTTATGAGAAAATAATTTAAAAAATAGCCTTAATAATTAACCAAAGTGTGTAAATAAGTTAGTTTCATCCATCTAATGACTAATATTTAGAGGATGGAAAAGGATACTGGTTGACTCCTAGGACTACATGAGAATTAAAAAAATATAAATACATAAAATAATTAAAAAATTAACATGAATAATAAATAATAATAACCCTAAATCCGTAATGGTTGACATCTCTGTTGGGGTAAATAATGCATATAGTGGCATAAACAGAAATCCAATATTTCAATCTCATTATGATGCAGTCTTATCTGTCAATTCCTTTCCCTGATCACAAGTTGCAAACTCTTACATTCCAGTCCAGAGTTTTGATGAATGACTCAACTTAAGCACTATATATATATATATATATATATATATATATATATATATATAATGGCCAAGCACTTGATTAACTCCTGAAAATATAAATAGAGGATGTTTTGTTTCTTTCTTTTATACTTTTGATTCCACTAAAGGAATACTGATTTGGAGGTAATAGAAAATAAAAATAAAAGTATTTTGAGGGTTCTCTTTTTTTTTTTTTTTTTCTGCTATAACAAGGAAATAAATTTCATACATCATCGATTTATAGCTTCCTTTCTGAAAATCATCAGAAAAATAGAAAAAACAGGAAAAAAGTAAGATTTAAAATAAAAAAATAAGAAAAATAGGCGCTCTGCATTCTCTGAAATTTTCAGCTAAAAAACATATATTTTTATCAATAAATTCATTTTATATAACGAATTTTTCTCAGATTTTATTCACATGTGTACGAGGAAGGACTGTTATATAGAATTTTTCAGAATTTTAATTTGAGACAAAAAGGGAGAGGTGCTTTCCCGGGATGCATGGATCGACAGAATTCTGTGGTATATCTTTAAAAACAGCTTTCCTAAATATCCTTCCTATATTGTAGTTACTCAAAATGACTGGGTAACCACAATAAAGTATGTTATGTGGGTCTATGCAAACTAGAAGATAATTATACAGATAAATATTACACATTAAATAGCTTTTATAAATACTCTCTCATTGAATGAATAGCTTAACTTAATGCTATAACTTACCAGAGAAAACTGTTTCATATAATACTTCTTCACAAGACTGAGGACAAACCATACGAATCCAACTATATACAAACTAAATGATATGAAGCGATGATACGTAACAAGAGGTCTTAAGAAGTCCTATAGATAGATAAACAAATATAAAGAATTATAAGCAGGTAAATAATAAAAATAAAAATTGTGTTAATAATAAAAATTTATATATAATCTGAATCTACAAAAAAAAGACACCTTAAATATCTGGTAATTAATTGATTCATGTGATAAAAATCAATGAATTTGCAATTTATTGTCTCACTTAACAAATTAACATTTACATTTTTACAGTATATTCATAACACCTTTACTTTGACAAAAGATTACACTACAAACTTAAATTTACTTTCTTTCTTTACTTAAAATCATTAACCACCCAACTAAATTTTTTAATCTATGTAGTACAAAAAATGTATTTTTCTTCAGTATATTTATATTATAAGGTCTAATCATAAATTTATATTATATAGTCGATATCCAAAACTTTAATAACTGGAATTTTTTTATATTTTAAATTTTTTTTCCTTTCCCTGCATGTTTATTACTGAAAAAATGTAAAAACAATTTCATTATGTTGAACGTTTCTTTTTGTTTATCCTCAATAACTATTTTTTTATTATTATTATTTCAGACTTTTTAGAAAATTGACTTAAGGAGTTACGACTGCAAAATGACTTGTCAAAAGTGCAAGATTGTTCTTTTCATCGACAATTGCACTGCCCATTATTGTGTGCCAAAATTTGAAGTCAGTTAAAGTTGAGTTCCTGCTCCAAACATTATATCGAAATTATGGCCTTTGTACCAGTGCATACAGTTTTAAAGTAAAGCAGTGGTATCAAGTTGTATGAAAAGACGTTGCTGAAGATAAAACAAAAATCTGTTTAAAAAATTTAGTATTGTCTAAAAGAGCATAATCTTCAATGAATATTGTTGTTGTTGTTGATGTTGTTGAAACCCAGACTGTCCGACCTACCAGAAAGGTGTAAGGTAACTGTTTGGACGGTCGGGAAGTGCCACCCAATTTAGACCGGAACCCAGTGGGGGAGGCATCCACAGGGACCGTACCCTCCTTCCCCTACCACCAACCTCTCGGAAGGACTTTCAGACCCACATGTTTAACGTGATCGTACTCCGCATGAACACGGCGGCAGTTTCGGCAGCAGCTGGAATCGAACCCAGGCCTACCGAGTGCAACTCCAGCGCGCTAACCAATGGGCTACCGCGCCCCCTCAATGAATATTGTTGTTGTTGAAACCCAGACCGTCTGACCTACCAGAAAGGTGTTGTTGTTGTTGAGACCCAGACCGTCCGACCTACCAGAAAGGTGTAAGGTAACTGTATGGACGGCCGGGAAGTGCCACCCAATTTAGACCGGAACCCAGTGGGGGAGGCATCCACAGGGACCGTACCCTCCTTCCCCTTACCAGAAAGGTGTAAGGTAACTGTTTGGACGGTCGGGAAGTGCCACCCAATTTAGACCGGAACCCAGTGGGGGAGGCATCCACAGGGACCGTACCCTCCTTCCCCTACCACCAACCTCTCGGAAGGACTTTCGGACCCACATGTTTAACGTGATCGTACTCCGCATGAACACGGCGGCAGTTTTGGCAGTGGCTGGAATCGAACCCGGGACTACCGAGTGCAACTCCAGCGCGCTAACCAATGGGCTACCGCGCCCCTCAATGAATATTGTGAAAACATTTATCGAATTTTGTACTACATAAAAAGTTTTAAAGGTCATATCCGGTCTGAATTCGATAAATGTTTTCTCAATGAATATTGTGAAAACATTTATCGAATTCAGACCGGATATGACCTTTAAAACTTTTTAAGTAATTGTATACCTAAAAACTATTACTGAACATGAGTCTGCCCAAAACAGGCAACAAACTGTTTCGGAGAATTTTTAAAACATTAAAATTTCTTTGAATACATACTTTGTACATAAAATCAATTCAAGATGCACATGTGTATAGAAAACACATAGAAGTACAGTACTACATATATAAATTATACAGCTTCAATCTTCTGATGTCAATAAAAAATTCAGAATTATTGTATCTTCTCGGAAGTCAATTATACTTCAAGTCTATGCACATACTATGTATGTTCTTGTAAAAGTATTTTCTGTTCTTTATTTTAAAATTTTTGATAACTCAAATTTTACATATTTCGAAATTTTTTTTATGCTTTTTTTCAAATTTGAGATATCAATTGCCAACTGTACGCACATATTCAGAAATAGAAAAATTAACAAATATTTTATTGAAATATTTTTAACATTACAATGCAAAAAAAATATAGAAAGCTATTACATTGGTGTACCTTAATTTATGCTTCAGAAACCTGAACTCTCACAGGACATGATGAAAAAGCTTGTATTTTTAAGCGGAAAAGTATTTTTGGTGGAATTCAGAAAAATGATATTTGGAGAAGATACCGTTTTGAAGTATTCAAATTATACAAAGATTTTGGAACAATTAAATACACTAAAATTAACAGAAAGCAATGGGCAAGACATCTGCTAAAAATAGATAACAGAATCACAAAGAAAATTTTTATGCCCATACCAATTGAGAAAAGACAGAGTACAACCAAAGTTGAGATGGATCGATTATGTGGACAAGAACTTTGAGGTGTTAAATATTAAAAATTAAAGAATTGCTCCCAAGAGGACAGCTTGGAATAATATTCTGAGGAAGGCCAAGGCTTACAGTGGGCTGTCAAGCCATTGATGATAATGATTATAGAGGTGTAATCAAACAGATATCATAGCTGCCAACCTCCAAATATGAAAAACCGGGAGATTTTTGTGTAAAAATATGAAAAAACCGGGAGATTTTGATAAGCCCAATTTTAGACGATGCTGACAGATTGTAAAAGTGGAAATTATTTTCACAATTAAACGAAATATATGGAGGATCGCGCACAAATGCCGTTTTTCGCGATATTGCTTCAAAATAGTCTTTCATTTCATTAATATTACGTTTGAACAATAGTTTTTCTGTATAAAATACGAAATAATTATAAAAAAATTTGACGATGCTGACAGATTGTAAAAGTGGAAATTATTTTCACAATTAAACGAAATATATGGAGGATCGCGCACAAATGCCGTTTTACGCGATGCTGCTGCAAAATAGCCTTTCATTTCATTAATATTACGTTTGAACAATAGTTTTTCTGTATAAAATACGAAATAATTATAAAAAAATTTGACGATGCTGACAGATTGTAAAAGTGGAAATTATTTTCACATTTAAACGAAATATATGGAGGATCGCGAACAAATGCCGTTTTTCGCGATGCTGCTGCAAAATAGTCTTTCATTTCATTAATATTACGTTTGAACAATAGTTTTTCTGTATAAAATACGAAATAATTATAAAAAAATTTGACGATGCTGACAGATTGTAAAAGTGGAAATTATTTTCACAATTAAACGAAATATATGGAGGATCGCGCACAAATGCCGTTTCTCGCGATGCTGCTGCAAAATAGCCTTTCATTTCATTAATATTACGTTTGAACAATAGTTTTTCTGTATAAAATACGAAATAATTATAAAAAAATTTGACGATGCTGACAGATTGTAAAAGTGGAAAAATAGTTTCATAATAAAACGAAATATAAGGAGGATCGCGCACAAACGTCGTTTCTAGCGCTACTGCCGAAGAAAATAGTTTTATCTCATTAATAATATGTTTGAGCAATAGTTTTGTATATAAAACAAAATAATTTAATAAAATTTTAGTCGATGCAAATGCGTTTTTCCTACATTAATTAAAATCATTGGTCATCTCTCTCGTGACGCTGTGGGAATAATTGCCGTCTGCGAGCCCCGATTACACGATAGCTGAGAAATGCATTTTTAGACGAAAAAACGGAAAAACTTCGATTTCAAAATTTGTGACTTCGTTTCTCATTTCGTAATATTTTCGAAAAATTCGTGATCTATTTCCGATTTTTTTACTTTTGTAACCTGTAGATACAAATACAAAAGTCAATCGCGATCCATTCCGCGGAAAACAACTGAAATTCGCGATTTGCATTCGAGTGATTTCTGCCTAGAAAGGGGGAAAATAAAGGCCGTTGAGTGAAAACCGGGAGATTGAGCGACTTACCCGGGAGACCGGGAGATATAGCGAAAAAACGGGAGACTCCCGGTAAAACCGGGAGAGTTGGCAGCTATGAGATATATTTTAAGAATAGTAACTAATTAGTTTAAATTATCCCACCATAATAACAATAATGTCAATCACAATCACTTAGGTATTTTTAGACGATATCTCAACTTATAGTACAAAAAAAAATGAGTGAGGTAGATTGTGCAAAACTGCAACTTCATCAAAAGTAAGCACTTTTTAAGCACATTTTAAGTACTACAGAAAAAAATTAAATACTGTAACAAAAAATTTGGTTTAATAGACTATGAAATATTACCAAACTTCACGTAACATAATATGATTTCATTTCCCAAAGATATCAGAAAAAGCTTATAAAAATTTTCTTCACTACTGAGAAAGATTTCTTTGAATTTGAGCAATATTGGCATATTTTGGATCCTGTTGATTTGAAAATGTTTGACCAACTTTTGGCAATATTTTATGCACATAACAAGTAAGAAAAGGTGAGTCCCAGGAGCAGAATTATGTTCAATATTCCACAACAAGAAATCCTGAGATTGTAAATGTTCTATGGTCAAAATCTACAAACAAAATATTTTGTCACCCTCTTAAAAATGAAACTTTCTGATTGCACTGCAAACTAACTTTTTTAAAACTAATTTCAAGCTTAAAAAAAAAAACTTTGAAATTTTGAGTGGAGTAATACTAATTTTAAAAATTATTAACCCATTGTAAACTGCATTAAAAATGAGCATGTTAAATTAAAATTAGCAAACAAATTTAGAACCTGGGCATATATTCAAAATTTAAATTATGTATATAATTTTTGAAGTAAAATAGATCTATGTATATGCCATTTACATGTGTATGTTATGAGTGTTTATGAAAATTTAGTCCATGAATGGAGATTAAAGAAGTATTAACAATTTAACCACACACTGGTGGTCATGGTGGTCTGTTCAAACATATAAACACATTTTTTATCACTTGTTCCAGCAACTGCACCATCTCCATTTAGTATTGGTCTTTTAATTGTTTTACCTATATATCCCCATAACAAATTGTCTTTGCCTGATACAGTACTGGATAAAACATGAACAGATTTCATAAATTTTAGGATCCCAGACATAAGTTCATTAACAGCATATTAATTTTTTTTTTTTTTTTTTTTTTTTAGTATAGCTATAGGGAGTGGCATCGTAATGGGGGGAGGGATTTGGTAGTAATATTTCTGCCCCCCCCCCCCCCTCCAACACACACACAAAATTCAGTTCGAGCATCATTGATAAGAACTCTTCGATTTTTCCTATGGTGTAAGATGAACATTCTGTGATAATATTTTTGGTCACTATGTAATCGATTTGTGTGAAAATCTGTCTCTTTCTAAAATCAAACCATGACATTTTCACTTCCAAATAATACTATAGATGGTGCCACCAAGAAAGCCTGAGACTAGACTATTGGAACTGAGATAAATTTTGACTATTAAATTCATACTAATTCGAATTTAAAAAAAATTTTAATCCAGAATTATTTACTTAATCACATGCAGAAATGATTGCTGAAATCTTATTAAAAAATCACCATTTAAAAGTCAAATGTTTTAAAAATAACAAAATAAAATAACATTTGGTCTAATACTATATGCACCATCCACAGTATAGATGGTGCCACCAAGAAAGACTGAGACTGGGGTAGACTATTGAAACTGAGATAAATTTTGACTATTAAATTCATACTAATTCGAATTTTAAAAAAATCTCAATCTAGAATTATTTACTCAATCACATGCAGAAATGATTGCTGAAATCTTATTAAAAAATCACCATTTAAAGTTCAAATGTTTTAAAAATCACAAAATAAAATAACATTTGGTCTAATTTAAAGAATTAATACACCAGAAAACCTGCAGGCCACATGAATGAATATATAGTTTCTATCTACATATTCATTCTGAATATTAACCACGATCTTGGATGCATAATAAGAGAGTTTACAGAAATTATAGAGGTATGTACTTATTAATACTTCAATAATTAACTTACAGCTCGATTTAGCAGAACTCCAAAGTAGTCCACGATCCCTTCACCATACAGGAAGTAGTTAGACGTTATCAGAAAGTACCAGGACAGTGATCGAAACCAAGGCAACCCATGGATTCTATAAACTGCATAGCCAATAGAAATTATTTCCTCAAAACACTTCACTTGGACTAAAAGTGTCTGAAATTGAATATGTAAGTCACACTGGTGAAAACAAAAATAATTCATTTAAATAAATATTTTAATATATAATCTTAAAACATTGTAAAGGAAATTTCAAGTAGAAGGCCCAGACCGTCCGACTCATCCTAAGATTTGAGTAGCTGTTTAGACGGCCGGAGGAAATTTCAAGTAAAATTATTTTTAAATATCTCATATATCATTTTAAGTTAATATCAAATCTTATTCAAATGTCATTCTAAATTGTGTAAAAGAAATTATAGATTTAAGAATACTTTTCTATAAAATTTAAGTGAGCTTCATAAAAGCATTGTGTGGATAAAATGACTAGCTATCCCATGAATAGTAAACTAACAGTAAAACTTACATAATGCTGAGTTATCCAAAATATCCAATTGAGTTGTCATGCAATGAACATGATTTAAAATAATTGATATATTTTTTTGCATTAATTGTTCTAACTTCTGTTTATGAATTAATGCCTTTATTTGGTGAATAAAATTTAAATAAACATTGCCTTAGACTTCTACAGAAACTTTTATAACAATAGAAATTATCACAAGAAATAAAGCACAATGCTAAGAAAAGACAGTTCCAGGGATTGCACTCAACTTTTCCCAAAAAAGAGGAACAAGAACAGGAATTTTGATATGAAAAAGTAGGAATTTTAATTCCGACCCCCTCATAAATATAGTGCTGAAATATACATAACAGAATCATATCATGCGTTTCAAGCAGCAAAAATCCCCTTTTATGAGAGTTAGCAATAAAACTTGGAATTTGGAGCCGAAATATTTTAAATTTGTAGCACGAAAGTTTGCTATTTATGTTACTTTTGTAGCTGTTTAAAAACTTTAAGCAATTTATAGCAAGGAAATCAGTATTCTAAAAATTTCAGGAAAGAAAATATTAACACATTTTATATGATTAAAACAATATAAAATTTTGAAACAGCTCACAAGAATCGGTCCTGAGAGGAATAAATATGAAATGGGAACACTGTTATACATTCATATCATCAAAGGCGCAGAAGTTGAAAGCAGCAATGCTGCATTAAGTAGAACACTACATTATAATGAAAGTTAAGATTAAGCAACATAATTCCGTACAAATTATAATACAACAATGGATCCTCTCCATTAACAAACATTAGAAGACAAAAAACTAAATGGGTTAAATATATTCTGGATTGTTGTATAATAATTCATGCATAATTACATTGCTTAATATTATGTGTGTTTTATGTACTTATTGAAAATCAAGGTTATCTAAATAATAGCAAGATTTGATATTTTCACAATTTTTATAAATGTTAACATTTATCATTTTTATAAAAAAGTATCAAAATTTATGCATATTATGAAAAAATGCTAAAATTCCAGAATTTCATGAAAAAGCACAGTAATTAGCATTTTATGAGATACTGCATTAAAACTCAAAATTTTTAAGAAAGAGCACTATAAAAGTGTCGATTTTTTTTTTTTAATATTTTATTTATTTATTTTATATATATATATATATATATATATACACATATATGTGTGCATATGTGTATATACTATATATATATATATATATATATATATATATATATAATATATATTTCGTTTTTTTTTAACATTAAAATGCACAATTTCTTTTAAATAGCGCTAAAATTCTCAACTTTTTATAAAAAAAAAACACTATAATTTGAGATTTAATTTAGGTGCTTGTTTTTATTTAAAAGTGCTAATATTACATTATTTTATTTAAAAGTTCTAAAATATGCAATTTCATTCAAAAGCACTAAAATAACTGCTGTAATTTAAAAGTACCAAAATTCGCTATTGGAAAGTACTAAAATTTATGGTAATTTATTTAAAAGCACAAAAAACAGGAAAAACTGTCTTATTGATTTCAAATTTTAACATATTTTCTCAAAAATCGTTAATTTTTACGTTCTTTGAAAAATTAACTGAAGTGTGGCTCAACTTGACTTTCTCATAACATTACCCATTTTTAAGTAGCTTGTGGTAGTTTTTTTTTCAAGTGAACATTGACTGATAAAGAATGAGAAATGCTATAAAAAAATTTATGGCATCGTTTTGAAGTTCATAAGGTAGTAACAAAACATGGATTTAAATTGAAGGGACTTTCGAGCAATGATTATTATGACTTTTGACATGGGTTGATACAGCAACAGTGTATCAATGGAATGAATTCGTCTTTTGGTGATGAAGCAAAATCCAAAGCAACAACTTACAACTGGTTTAAGGAATTCCATCTTGAATGTAGGAGTCTCAGTGATGTATTTTGTGAAGATGGACCAAGAGCTGCTGTGATACCAGAAAACACAGATGCTGTGCAACAAATGATCACTTTAGATTGTCAAGTCACATATAATGAAATTGAGGCTTGAATATTTCAAGGATCCGAGTGCATTCATTCAATTTCACATGATCATTAAAAGTCAAAAAGGCACGTGTGTGTGTGTAGGATTCCACACAATTTAATTCAAGCTCAAAAGGATGCCAGTGTCAAATGATGTAAGGAAAATCTCAAAAGATTCAACTCTGGTGCCTTAAAATATGTCTTCGACATTATAGCAGGTGACGAAATGTCGGATATACTCCTATGAACACAAAATAAAACAATAATCTACTGTTTGGGTGTTTCAAATTGAACCAAATCACACAAAAGTTGTTTGTGCATAAAGTGTTTTAAAGAAATTAATTGCTTCATTTATTGGCAAATTCAGTCAGTTGCAACCGTTGCTTTGAAGGATCATAAAATAGTAAATACTTATTGGTATATGATAATTTGTTTGCCAGAAATAGTTACTCTAAACAATATAAAAAATGCAAAAAGTCGTATCATTCTTCATCATGACGATGGAAGCTCACACATTACATTTCAAACTATCAATTATTTGAAGCATAAAAAAATTGATTTGATGAGTCATTATCTTTACTTGCCTGATTTAGCACACAATGATTTTTTCTTGTTCCCAACAATCAAAAATCAAATGCATGGTCAATGATTTTAACAGCCCAGAAGAAGCAGTTGAAGTTTATAAATTGCATGTTTCTGCTATATCAACTTTTGAATGGCAGAACTGTTTTCAAAATTGGTTTATTAGAATGAAAAAATGTATTGATATTAACAGGAATATTTTGAAAAACAATAAAACTATTTCTTTACAAAAATATTTTGTGTATTATTTTCTAAAATCTTAAATACTAGAGCAAGGTCCAAAGCCTGCTAGGTTTGTTCAAAAAATCAGACATACCTCAAGAAATTTTAAAAAAATCAATAAATGAGTTTATGAAATTATTTTTTTTTTCTAGAGTATTATGAGATATTTTAAGCAGCTGCTGTAAAAAAATTAAAGATTAGATGGCACATCAATTTTAATTTTCCTGTAATATAAATATCAGAGAGGTTTTAGCACAAAATGTATATATATATATATATATATATTTTTTAAATTACTTAAAATTTTTCTATTCATCGTATGGACTCCATTTAAAGTTTGTTTGAAAGAGAATTTTTCAATCTTTCCAATGGTATTAAGATGTAAACTCTGTAATAATATTTAGGTCACTGAGGAATCAATTTGTAAAAATATTGGCCTAAATCAGGTAAAAAATAAATAACTAAAAAAACTAATTTGAAATTTTAGAAAAATTAAGAAGTGCACCTGTGTACATAAAAAAGTACATTCATACTAAATTTTATGATCATACACTTAGATTTCATGCTACAGACTGCACAGACAGACACACACATGGACATCTTCCTTTAAAAAGAATTACAGCATACTTAGCAGAATTCAGAAATCTTTAACAATTTTAGCATTTCCTCATTTTTTTATCACTTTAGTGACAATAGCAGCTTTTTCATTCAAAATTAAAAACATTTCAAAGGAACGACTTCTTTGTGGGTACACTTTGAAATCTAGAAATTATTGGCATAGCAAGAAAGTAATTAAAATGTATAATAGCATGCTACCAGATTGTAATTGCGATGGTCAAAAAATCGACACTGAAGGAACTCCCAATAAAAGTCTTTAGTTTTTGGTAAGAGCCTTAGTTCTGATGGGAATATCTGGTTTGGTCTTTGTTACTCTTTAAATGAACACTATCGGTAATGCAGGAAGAAAAAACATTTATAGTCTGCACCTGGCACTTTTTCCCTCCCATATCCTCAAAGACACCCAGAGACAATATATAAGTCAGAAATCACTTCATCAGTAGGGTGTTGCCTCAAATAAAGGATGTGGATTCCATTAACACATAATTTAGGTTCTATATTAGTATTGAATGCCTGGGTTTGACAAAGGTGCATATGGAGTTTTAAAAATAACTTTTGGTGTTTACTCAGAATTTGAATTACAAAATGAGATTTCTTTTTAAAAAATGCTAAAAAAAGCACAGTTTAAACCCTGCTAGGTGTGAGGTTTAAAGACAGATATTTTAGGAGGCTGTTTTTCAAGACAGGAATTTTAGGGGATGTTGTGATCAGGAAATACCACTTTTTAGCATTACATGTGCAAAAATAATCTTGCACTATCCAGGGTTGTAGTTCAAGGATAACACAAGACTTGACTTACACTATCCAGCACCACAATCTTCCAATTACTACTTAATCACACACACTATGATTAAATTCTGGGAATTTGTAAGTGCCTCCCTTGTATACATAAGAGCTAATCTGACACTTTTAACACAAGAAGTTTTGATTATTAAATGTACAAATACTCACAGTTACAACCAAGAATAAAGGTCCAAGCCAGATGAGAAAAAAAAATCCAAATATCATGAGCCAAGTAAAAATTCCACGAACAATCCAATTACGCCATCTAATAAAATATATGAATTACAATGAAAACTTCTAATAAAGAAATAACACAGAATGCAAAAGACTACAAAATATCTTAACAACATAAATCACAATAAGATATCATTAAAACACATAAAATCCACAAACATAAACAAAATTTTAAAAAAACTATATGACATGGCTCAGGACGACAGGGGGACGTATCCCCCTGCACCCTCCTGCCCTCTTCTGCCTAAGGTGACTTAAGTCAACGAAAGAAATTGTGACAGTATTTAATTAGCATGTACAAAAAAAATTAAATGTTTAAAAATTTTTGTAATGAAATTAATTTTTTATTTCTCTAGTGAGAGTTCTAATTTTTGAAAAACAAAAATTACTGCATTGTTAGAAAGAACAATGTGATATGCAAAGTTTAATATTTTAAATATCTATTAACTTTGAGGCAGTTTTAACATTTGATTCTTTAGTTTCAAACTTCACCCACATGGGCGACGAATCGTCTGTGAATTCTGAATAGGGGCGACATTGAGTCTACTTTTACTAGCACCATTCGTTGATATTTTCTGTTCCCCCTGTTAACGGGGAAAAGACGATCTTAAAGAATATACACAACTTTTCATATTCAGAAATTCCAGAACTTTCTTTGTCCTTGAAATTATAAAAGATCGTTGGAAAAATAACCATTCATTCAGTCTGTGATTCAGCCATTCAGTCAGTGAACAATTGATTCAGTTAGTCAGAATCGGAGTCTTGTTAAAGTGGGAGAGGTTCAAAATACTCTCAATTTTGTTATTTGAATCATTACTGTAATGGCTTACTTCCCGTAAAGTTCTTATAGTAGTCTGAAAACATGAAGAAGACCAACTTCGTGACTGTCAAAGCAGGGGCGGATCCAGAAATTTTTTTCGGGTGGGGCGCAAAGCTAGAAAACTAATTTACGTCTATTTTGTTAAATTTGTGGTCGTGTTTTGTTATGCCCTTGAATGAACTCGCAAAACATTAAGAAGTCAAAGAAAAACCCGAGCATATTCATAGATATATATTTTAAAATATCATTTTTCATATTTTAATATAATTTTATTTCTATCATTTTATATCTTATACATCTTTTAATATCTTTATTTTTTCATATCTCAGCCAATAGTATTTATAAAATAAACTAAATTTCCTTTGTGGCAAATTAATTTATTACGGCATCTACATCAACTCAAATATGGGAATGATCGATCATTCATCAGAGCGAGTCCTGTCAACAGGTCTTCGGCCATTTGAGACCTCAACCAAGTTTTAAGTCCCCTCAAAGTAAATAAACCTCGCTCTGCTGTGACAACTGACACCCAAAGTGTCTTGTACACTTTAATAAGGTGCGGGTAAATATCGTCATCTTCCCTCAATTTCTCCAATACGCCGAGCGAAAAAGACTTACTGAAGTTTGGCCTCTGACAAAGAAGTTTTACTTCTGCAACAATTGATTGCACAATGGGCACAACTAAAATTTTGCACAGGGTCTAAATTAACGCGGACTAGGTTTTTGGCTATGGAAATCGAAAATAGTATGAAAAAACTAGAAAATTATGTGAAAAGTATAAAAAACGAAATAATTTTCCTCAAAAACGACTTAACGATTTTGATGAAATTTTCTTTGTAGTTAGTTCGTATAAATACAAATGAAGCCATATTAGTCGCTTTCACGTGAAAAATCTTGCTCCCATCCCCTTCAACCAAGTCTCACTGTCTCTGATGCAGCCACAGAGACAAATCATTAAACTAGTTCCCCTTAAAATTCTTTCTAATTTGATGCCTCTATTTCTGATTTTGGTTAAAAATTGTGTCTGTTCCATAGTTTTTCATTATTTTCGTACGATGTTCATTTCATATTCTTACATTCTATTGCATGTGCAATCAACGCCCACCTAAGTTAAGGCATAACGCTAGAACACTGTATTGTATCATATGCAATCTCGCATATGCAATTCTCCGAAGTCAAGACATAACCCAAGATCAGTGCGTTGTAGAAATTGACAAATCCCAATTTTCGATTGGCTTTACATATGTTGCAATGTCTCGAATTCACACATTTGAGGAATTATTGATCGAGATATTCCCAGAATCACGACTGCTTGGTATCAACCACCAATTAAAAAGGTCGAAGTTGCGCAATTATAAACATTGTAAGATAGAAATTCTTATCGCACTCGAAAGATCAGAATCTGCAATGTATGCAGGTTTCAGTACTCTATAATCTGTGAGTTTCGGTTCCATGTTCACGGTAATTTCCTTTTCGTATATTAAACTCTGAAAACCTTTTACTTTCCTACTACATTTAACTTTTGGCACAAAGTTCGTCCCGGCTACAAAATACCGAAAAATAAAGCATAATGTCATAATTCAATGAAATTTTACTTCTCATTAGCTTTCTCAACTCAATTAGCTATTACCGCTCTGTAAGCACACCTAGCAAACTATCTTAGAAAATTTGAGGAAAGTCTTACCCAGTATTTCTTTCTGGGCATTTTGGTCGGTTGGGGGGGGGGGGGGGGGGCGAATGAGATTTTATGGGGAGCAAGTTTTCTATTTGCCGAGTATACATATATTTAAGTGCTGTGTCATATAAATAGAAACTAGGGTAACATAAAATGTCGTCCGGGGGCACAAATACTCATCTCCGGGGGAGGGGGGTTCGCCCCCCAGAGGTATGCCTGAAAGAAACACTGGACTCTGTGTAAAAACATCGCTAGACTATCATCGAATATTTCAGAATTTTCTTTTCATTATTCAACAAAATGTATTTCATTTGTGAAAATAAATAACCCCTACTGTGCTATGACCAAGCCACGACCTCCTCCACCGATTTTTTTTTTTTTAATTTCTCGATACTTCCTTGAGTTCAGCTTATATTTTCTATTTTGGATTGTGTTGTCGGATTTTTTAAGCATATTTCGTTCCTGTAAATTCTTTTATTTATTTCCTATATTTTTATTTTTCTAATAATTTTATATTTTGATTTTTTTCTGGCTTGAAATCGTATTCTCGGGGAGGGCGCGTGCCCCATGCGCCCTCCCCCTGGATACGCCTTTGTGTCAAAGGGCCTTTAGTGATACAAGAGTTTATGTTCTACAAGTGGATATTTTCGTATATTATTAGTGACTTTGTGTTAAAGCTTGTGCACAATGAATATAGTGGAAGTCTCTGACGTTATAATTTTTCGTTTTCCTTATTTGTGGACACCTTAAAAAAAAGGAAGGAAAGAAAACCGTGATCTGACTCTTCGGCTACTTTAAAGAGGTAAAACTTTTATATTTTAGAAATTACAAATTTATTTTTATTCTTAAAAAAGTTTATTTTTGAAATAATTAAATTCGTAACTGTAATCGTAAAGGATTATTTATTTATTTATTTTTTAAGGGAAATATAGATAAATAAGTTTTATCTTGTTCAACATTAATAACATTAATAACATATACAACATTAACAACATTAATAACATATTTTGAATTTTAAATTATCGGATTTGCAAAACTTTTGATTATTCGTTTGTGACCTTTTCGAAAAATTTAAAACAAAACTTTCCCCCCCTTTTTTAAAATAAAAATTATCAAAAAAGAATAATTAGTGGCATTTTGTGATTTTATTTTATGTCTATTATTATTTTTTTTATGAGAGTAGGCGAAACAAATTTTTTCTTGCTGTTATAAACAGTACAGTATACATAAAGCATAGGGTTATTGCATTATTGTGCTTCTTTTTTTCAGATCTTCGTGGAACATGCGAGTTAAAAAAAGAAAGAAGAGTGGTCATGAATTTAGAAAAGATAAAATATTTAAGGAATTGCATGAATCAGCAAAAGCTTGATCTAAAATAACCTCTTTTTATGTCAAACTGCACTCCAAGCACTTATCCTAATTCTAAAAATGAAAATAATCTCCAATTAAGTAGCCAAGAAATAAATGATCACAGATTTAATTTCTTCATTTAATGAATATCAAAAAAAAAAATCCCAATTGTAGTGTGCTGCAAACCCAGACCACTCGACTGATCCCAATTGTAGTGTGCATGAAACTTCAATGATTGATTCTGATTCTAAAACTGAAGAACTTATTACACAACAGGTCCTACACTGACATTGGAACCTTTCTTCTAAATAACCCTTTACCACCACCTCTGCTATCATCAGAAATAGAATCTGTGGAAGAAGAAGTTTCCTCAGCAGAAACAAAAGATTACTTTAAAAGGCCCAGTGAAAATGATTTATAAGATTTTTTTTCTTTTCATCCACGTCAACCCGAAGAAAAAGATTTGCCTTTTACAGAAAAAAAAGCAATATTTTCCATCAAACAAAGCAACGGCCAATTATTTAATAGACAATGGCTATCTTACAATGAAGTAAATAAAAAATTGAACTGTTTTATATATTTAGTCTATAGCAGTGGAATTTCAACTTTTTGCTCAGGATTTGAAGATTGGAGACATGTTCACCATGTCTTTTAAGGGTGCAGTGCATAGTAAGGAGCCCAACAGCCCTTCTAATGCCAGTTCTATTAAGCTTGAAAAGCTCCCTATGACGCACACTAGGGCACTTAAAGTTCAGTTCTTTGCCTACTTTTGGCCCTTGATGTTGCACCAGTTCTTCTTGCACTGCAGCTTCCTAAAGATGTCAAACAATTCCAGTTCATATAATGCACAGAGAAATTGAAATAGTAGAATTTTTTTCAGTCAGGTGACACTAAATACTCTAAAAAATATATCAAAAATATCATCTCCTGTTTCAAATATGTCAGTTGATAATTACACCATTTTTTTAATCAACTGAAACACAGTATTTTTTCAGAGTGAAAGATTTTGTTTTATTTTAGAGCAATATTTCTTATGAGAATATCATCGAAGAGTTTCTGAAGAAATACCCATGTTCTAAAAACTCCTTACAATTAAAAAATTATGAGGTTAGTAAAACGTTTTTGAGACACTGGATATGATGCGTCAAAACAAGAATAAGCACAGACCTGCTATTGTAATTCAGATAAAATATCTAAATTAGACACTGCACTGCTGAAACTTTTCAATGACACTTTCATACAGTTAGAGAAATATTGCTCTAAAAAAATTCTTTCATTCAAACATGACGTTCTTCGATTAATGAAAAGGGAGTCTGCAATTATTATCTGACATATCAAAAGCAGCAGACGATATTTCTCATATATTTTTGAAGGTATATATTAGTGAAACCAAATCTAAAAAAATTCTTACTATTTCAATTTTATTATGTGTTTGTTACTTATCCCACTAGTCTGGAACAAGGCCTAAACCAACCCCATAAGACAGAAGTCCATAGCAAATGGGAGAGAAAGCTGCTTCTGTTGGTCCAAGAGACCCCATGGTAGAAGTCGGACTTTCAATACAACAAAATTTAGACAGGAACCCAGTGGAGGTAGCACTCACAGGGACTGTACACCCCTTGCCCTGCCCATCAGCTCTTGAAAGGAATTCCATATCAACAGATTTAATGTGCCCATATTTGCGTAACTACAGGGAAGTTTTACAGCAGCACCTGTAATTGAACTTGGATCCTCCAAATGCTATCCCCATGCCTTAACCACTGGTCTATCCCTGCCAAATTTCTATGCACACTTAAAATTTGATGTGCACGACTTTTCAATCACTCTATAGTTTACAAGGCTTTATCAAAATAGCTCCTTATATGGACTGAATCTTTAAAATTGTAAATAATCAACAACACTTTTCTACATTGGTTTATTACCCTAACATCCAAATTTCATCTTGAGATCTGGTGTAGATAGTACAAGATAAAGCTTGCCTGTTAAAATTTTAAACACTTCCTAACTGTACAATATCCCCTAAAAAATTACTAATGCAGCAAACACTCTTCTGGTATAGTCCATATCAATTCAGGCAGGGTGGGATTACCTTCATAGTCTCAGATGTTTTTGAATTTAACATATGTTAAAATTCAGGAAAAAGTAAGAAACCCATATTTTTTTGTTTTGTTCAAAAAAATTCCTGGCCCAAGATACAGGCCACCAAAGATGGCACTTCAAGTGCCAATTTCCACTTGTGATTTTAGGCAAAATTTTAAAACGCTCTATCTCTGGAACGGTTCAAGATATTTTGTTGCGTTTTTTTATTTGACAGATAATATTTTTCTGATTAAACTGATATCCTCCCTTTCGAAATATGTGTCCAAGTTCTTTTGCTGTAGCCTTTCTGAATTTTTTTTTTTTTTTGTTTTTTGAAAAATCAAAAATAATTTTTTTTCTCAAAAATGTCAATCCCAAAAATTTCGATTTTTTGACTGTTGGTCAGTACCAGAGTACTACATTCCCTGAAACTCAAAAGGAGAACTTCCCCTTTCGAGTTTAACAGGTTTTATAAGCAATGCTCATGTTTTAGCTTCCGTGGCTAATTTCTTTATGCATTGTTTTTTTTCTCAAAAACACCTTCCTGAAAAGGAGAACAAGCCACTTTGGTTCTGGAATTTTTTATAATTTTGTTTTGTTTTTTAAATCCATTTTCGAACCAATGTGCTTAATGTGATGGAATAAAAATAATAAATTAAACAAAGTTGGAACTGGTGAAATGTTTCTATTCTTCTGGATTTTCTTTACATAGAACATTTCAAATCATTAAAGGTCTTTTGGAACAATGTGGAAACTTCCAGATAATTCCAGAATGTAACAAAACCTTCTAGAACAATCTGGAACCATCCAGATAATTCCAGAATGTAACAGAACTTTCTAGAACAATCTGGAAGCCAAAGAGGAAGTTGAAGAATTCCGCCAGCAGAAAAACGAAGAATGGTCAAACCAAACTGCTCCTGTGAAAGGAATTCAGAAGACATATGTGTAGACTCACAGTGATAAGCAAACCTATATTGCACGAACTTTAAAGAGCCAGAAAGAAGAAATTTCATTTGTCCAACCAAGACCTCAGAAACGACAGGAGAATATTCAGATACACAACCTACAAAGAGGGATGTTTGTGGGATGTGCGTATAACTGTGACTGGTGGATTGCAGAGGTTATAGATATCAGTTGTGAATTAAATGAAATCGTCGTGAACTTTATGCTACCACATGGACCGGCTGCTGGATATAGATTTCCAGCTGCAAGACAGCAACACCACTACTAGTGCTCACTTCCAATTCGCGATGTTTTAAAGATTGTGGGTGCCCCAGTTCCTATTGGTTCAACAGGTAGGCATCATTCAATACCAAATGAAGATACTGATGCAGTTGAACAAATGTTTAGTTCATTGAATTGCTAATTTCAGTTCTAAGCAGAGTGCACAGAAGTGGTATGCTGTGGAACCTGTAATATGTTTTGAAACTTGCACATATATTTTGGAAGCTTTAATATGTTTTGAAAGCTGTGTGTTACTTATCGTTATTAAGAATTAAAATGTCATGTCAAATAAGACTAGATTTTGATTTTATGAGACCAATATGTGATGAGTATGTGGTAACGGAAACTGGTTTAATGTATGGCAAAACTTTCAATTGTTTATAAAACCTGCTAAACTCAAAAGTGGAAGTTCTCCTTTTCAGGAAATGTAATACTTTATGGTACTGATCAACAGTCAAAAAATTAAAATTTTTGGGATAGGTATTTTTGAAAAAAAAATTATTTTTGATTTTTCAAAAAAAATTTAGAAGACTATAGCAAGAGAACTTAGACACATATTTCTAAAAGGAGGATAAAATAAACTGCAACAAAATATCTTGAACCATTCCAGAGATAGAGCGTTTTTAAATTTTGCTGAAAATCGCAAGTGAGAAATGGCGCCCGAGGTGCCATCTTTGGCGGCCTGTATCTCGGGCCAGGAATTTCTTTGAACAAAATTAAAAAAAATATGGGTCTCTTACTTTTTCCTGAATTTTAACATATGTTAAATTCAAAACCATCTAAGACTATGAAAGTAAAAGTTTTTCCTTGCCTGCCTGAATTGATTTGGACTTAGCCTTCTCATAATTTTCAGTTTCATTTAACAACTAACACTCTGCTGCTCATCTTTAGCACCTAATGAAAAGTCCTGTAGAAACATCTAAGAATGTAATACATGAATAAATAACTCCTCATTAAATGACAATGTTAAAAAAAACTCTTTCTCATGAGTTTTATTAAATGTATTTTCATTAAATTAACTTTTTACACAATATGGTTATTCTCCATCCCTTAAAGTATCCCAACATAAAACTTGCCAATTTCTTATTAACTTTGAAAACATTCAGATTTTCAATCATTTAAAATTTAACATATTTGAATAGGGGAGAGTGACACCACATTCAGGTCAATTTTAGGTACTACTTTCATGTCAAAAAAAGAGACCAAAATAGGGACCTAATAAAAACTATGGAAACAACAAAACATCATTCAAAATAATGATTACTTTTTTATCATTAAGCCAGTAAAGGTCAAATCAAAACACTTTATTTTAATTCCTTTCAATGCATCTTTATATTCAATTTTTAACTTATCTTTTAACTTTAACTCAACTTTTAGGTTCAGCAATTATTTTAGCTATATTAAATGATGAAAAATTGGGTTTTCTGATTTTACTCTAGAGGAGCTATGGCTAATTTTTATTTATAATCAAAATACATCATTTTGTTGCAACTTCCTGTTATAATGCAAACATTGAAAGAATGGATCTTTCTGTTGTCTGGCGTCAAATATGCGATCTTGGATAGATGCAAAACTTATATATTTATATTTGTCTTAATAAACCCTAACAAATGATATAAGTTTCATCCTTATATTTGATGGGTCAATGTGGTAAGTTAGAATAAAAATAGAAGACAAGCTAAGTAAAAATGATATTTATGTACACCAATCAATTTGTTGCATTAAATAACATTAAAAAAAAATTATGATTGTGCGATGGAAACTTATCTAACAGTTGACAATAGAATTTTGAGCTTTTCAATGTTATTTTGTCCCAAGAGATTTTTAGCTATATTTCATTAAAATATTTATTTATTGATATAGTTCTTGCCTTAAAATATGTAGTAGGATAGCTTCCCAAAAAAATGCTGTAATGAATATTTTTAAAATCATAGAAATTTATATAAATTATTCAAAATAAATTTCACATACCAATTTTTAAAAACTTTACGAACCTGGAGCTAAAAATAGGAAAGTTTAGACTTTGTTTTAGTTTAGAGACTTTTAAGAATCAAGTATGAGCACTAAGTCGGGCACCTTGGAACACAGCATACCTTGAATTTTAAAATTAGGTTTGAGATTAAAATGTTGCTTTTTTTATGTACAACTAGATAACTCTCCTGTGAATTTGCTGCTGTGTTTTGAAAGCTCTGTAACTGTAACTGTGGTAATAATTTAACAAACTGTTTTAGTTTTTATAGCAGTTAAAAAAAAATTATGTAAATTTTACAGACAGTAACAGTGGGATTAGGATTTAATTGATTTAAATAAAACTATATCAAAGAAAAAGCATGTTTATTGAGAAATTAGATGTAAAATGGAAATTGTAGAGTGAAGCCTAAAAGCATAGGAGTTCAGGAAAAACATGACCAGTGGGGGCACCTTGGGATACATGATAGTAGGGCACCACCTTGGTACAAATGATAATGAGGCACCTTGGGATACATGATAGTAGGGCACCACCTTGGTACAAATGATAATGAGGCACCTTGGAACATCTGATGGAACTGTTTTTTGCTGTATGAAATAATTTTAATTTGCTGTAGATGTTTGATTTAAGCCTTTGTTACCCAAGAAGCCTCTAAATGTTTCACCAGTTAAAATGCTAGCCTCTTTTTTTTTCCAAATTTTTCACTGTAAGCTCAATGCATATCCACTGTACAAAAATTGTTTCTGCAAAATTTAAAGTCTATTGTGCTAGTTATTTAAATTAAGCTATATAGGTAATCAAAAATACATCTCAGAAAAGACGACAATTATTAATATTTTATCCATTGAAGTCACACGGGAAGGGTCATGTAAGAAAATTATTTAATAATTTTGTATATGGCATTTTAAGTGAAATATACTTTTATCTTATGCAGACGTATTTAATGTATATGCGGTTAGTATTTAGTTAAGATAGAATTATAAAAAAATATTTATAAAAATCATAAACTGAAAACTGCACCAAAGTGCCCCACTTTCTCCTGTAAGTAAAAATCAAAAATATTAAATAAGCCATTCTTATACCCACCATAAAGAAACAGACATTTATTCTTATAAGATTTCATGAAACAAGCAATCTTGAATGTCAATTCAGATTTAATGAAATTTGAGGTTTATTACACCATAATAACATTATTAGACAGTTGAGCCCCATCCAACAAAAATTGCTGGCAAGATCAAAAATATTTATGTAAATGGCTAATGCAGTGAATTTTACTTTTTTACATTAAGCCTGGAAATACATAGGACAAAGGATAGGACATAGGTCAATACACAGAATAGGTTGTTACATCATGGAGGATCATACACACATTTTAACTGTTATACAAATTAGTATAGAGACTACTATAAAAATAAAATGTATCTGCAAAGAGATACACAAAGAAACAAAATGTACTGCAAACTTTAATAAAACATATGATAAAAAAAAATCTGATGTGGGCAACACATGACTTTCCTTATATAATGTAATGAATTTACTACTTTTACAGTAAAAAAATAGGTTTTTCTTATAGTAGATACGAATATTCTTTCCAAGACATTGAATTTTCGACAATTAGTCATCATTTTCATTGATTTAGCGTCATTTTTATCCATTTGGCGAGATTTTTGTTAATTTGGCAACATTTCAAAAAGTCGCCAAGTTGGCGACATTTCGCCAAATTCGTCGCCAAAATCTCGCCAAGCGTTATGCACTAAGAAATAAGCTATTCTTACAGCCGATAAATGACTATTGGCGTCCAAATACAAAAGTGTTACTCAGAGTATCTTTTTTCATGAATGGAACGAGCTAGATCCACGAGAATGATGTCACCCAATTTATGGCATGGTATTACATATGAAAAGTGAACATGTTTATCAATAGGAATTTTTTTTTTTTATTTTATATGACTTTTTGATATTTCTTTTGAAAAATGTACAATATCTCAAAAACAGCTCGCATTAGCGTTTAAAATTTATGTCAATCGTTTTCTAATGAAAAATTACATAAGAAATGTCTATTTGCGTAACTTTATTAGTGGTTTTGATTTTTTGACGATTTTTTCAAAATTTCATTCGAAAATTTAGGGAGGTTCTGAACATTCGATTGCGTATACAAACAATAGGCTTCCAGTGTTTACGGATTGTGATTTTTGTACCAAATTTGGTTCAAATCGGTCCATTCGTTCGTCAGTTATCGCCTCCACAGACCCACTGACACACACACAGAGACATCACTTCAAAAATGTTTGATTCGTAAGCAGGGATGCTTGAAACGTACTCTCCCGTCGAAAACTCGAATTCAAATTTTCGACCCCGTCACAATACTTTCCTTATACATTATGTATATAAGGAAAGTAATAAAATGGAACATTTGAAACAATAGGATACATCATACCCTGATCGCTGCATTCACCAATCGTAGTTCTTGATCTGTATACACATCAAAATTTGAAAAACAATAATCAAATTTAATTAAACCGTAGTTGAAATTGACTAGCTAGCATTGTTTATAATTTAAATTAAAAAGCACTATGTGAAGCAAAGGTTACATCAGTCACATTGTTTCTACACAGCATAAATTTTAATGCATATTCATTGAGTGCCTGTGTCAGAAATAACAGTGACAGGAATGATATGGATTTGTTTTTGTTCCATAAAGAAATCAAAATCAATATTAGGAAATAAAGTATGTACATAACTGGCTTTTATGCACTAACAAAAGACACAGTATTTTTAAATATTCATTGACATAAAAAATAGTTAAATGTGTGACAGAAATGTCAGATAATAAATATACTCATCAAAAGTGAGTAGTAAAATTGTGTTTCACTTATCTGTTATTAGCAAAGTTTCAAAACTTCAAATACCCTCTCCAGCAACTTTATAGCATTCTTCGTAATGTCATTGATTCTCAAAGGCAAACGTGTATCAGCAATTTTGCAAAACAATATCATTAAAATTTTTATAAAAGGTTTTCCTTACAAGTTAAAATCATTAGTTTTTCACCCATTTATTTGCATTATTTATGTTTTTTCTCATGTAATTGGGATATGAAAACTCAACTTATCACTGGGGGTCAATAGAAGAAATAACAAATTTACATTTATATGAAGTCAAAACTACATTTAATATTAGTCAAAAATACTTTTTTGTTGAAAAAGAGTAGAACAGATTATATTCTAAACAAATTGGGCAAAAAATATCTATATTATTTATTATTATATATTTTAAAGCTTAAGAGACACCAAATTGACAATTATTAGATATGCAACCATACAGCAATAAAAAAAACCACATTTGCAGTTTGATTTTTACTAGCAAGGTACCTGTCACATTAGGGATGCAACGAATGTCAGTTTGGCCGGATACCGGATATTCAACCTGAATTTAAAACCGGACATCCGGCCGACAGTATAATTTTCTTTTAGAAATCCTAAATAGTTACTATTTCATTATTTCTATTCATAGGTGCAACCAAGGGGGTGGTTTTTAAAGTTAAAAAAAACCCTCCCCCAGAAGCCCTCAATTTATATGAAGAAATAGCAATTTTTGTGCTAATTTCAAGGTTGTAACCTTTATAGAGTGAATACCCCCTACCCAGAAAAAATTTCTGGTTGCGCTACTGTTCCTATTTAATATTTCTTCTCATTTGTCTGGGGTTTTTTTACATGATTACAGCTAAGTTACATTCTTAATTCAGAAGAAATACATATTTTAAAATTATTATTATATTTTAAAGCAACTAATACAAATCAAAACCAAAACCAGCAGTAGCCACAAGACTATTAAAACTTTTAAAATGGCCATTAAAGCTTAAGCGTTAAATGTTTATATACTTAATGATTATCAACTGGTTATTAATATAATTACACTTGTTAACTTCTTAATATTTAGTAGCCACTGCTTAAAATAAAATTCCAGTTTTGATTATAGCAACTAAGAATTTAAAAACCTTGTCACTCTTTAAATTCCTATATAATATCACAGATAACTTGATAAATAATAGAAATAGAAATCATAAGTACTTTTAATTTCAACATTAAAATTTGTTGTAATGATGTCAATAAATTAAGAAATGCTATGTCCTTATATGCAGTGGAAAACAATGAAATAACAAGCTTTTCATCATATCAATGGACATTAATTAAAATCTGTTTAACTCTACTTCAACCCTTCGAGGAAATTACCAAGCAAATAAGTTCCTCAAAATTATTAATTTCAGAAATAATTCCTATGGTTGTAACATTGAACAGATATTTATCAAAATCTGAAGTATTTGGTGTTGGAACAATAAAGGATACATTAAAAGAAAACATACATAAACGTGTTTCAACGATACAGCTATACAGCTAAATGAACATTTTTCAATAACAACTATTTTAGACCCAAGAATCAAAATTCATTTTTTTGATAAAGATCAGGGTTATGATGAAATGATTAAATCTTCTTTATTATTGATAATGAAGAAAGAAGTTCAAGCTTTGAGTTCTCCTGAAGAAAACAGAGTCGCTCCTAATAGAATCGAAACTTCAAAGTAATGGAAGTTCTAATCTTACAAATAATCCTACATCTTTTTGGGATTGCTTTACTGAAATGACTGTTAATTCTAGCATATCACAATCACAAGTGCAACAAGATGACGACTCAGCTTACTTTGAAGAGTTGAGAAACCATCTTTCACAGCCAGTAATTGAAAGAAAAATGTCACTATTTGACTGGTGGAAAATGAATGAGCAATTTTCCTTATTTATCGCAATTGCTAAAAAAGTATCTTACCCCACCATCAAGCAGTGTATATAGTGATAGACTGTTTTCTGAAGCAGGAGTCATTTATGACAATAAGAGAAATAGAATTTTGCCAAAAAATGCAGAAAAACTACTCTTTTTGCATCATAATTTGATAATTTTAAAAAAGGAAAAAAATTTTAATCTTTTAAAAAAAACTTTATGATGTTAATATTTGTGTCTTCTGAATGTTTAATTACTAATGTAAAAAAAAAAAAAAAAAATGGTGTTGAAGGGAAATTTATTTATAATTTGTAATGTAAATCGTAAGTTAAAGTAGTATTCATTGTCAAAGATATTGAATGTAAAAGAAAGATTTTGAATTTATATTAAGTAATAAAATGAAGGTTTAGTTTAAGAAACTATAATAAAAATTGAGAAATCTGAAGATTTTAATATTACTATTAATTGAGTTATTAAAAATATTTATTTTGCATATTATTTATATGACCGGATATTCGGCCAGATAATCCTAATATCAGGCTACTGCCAAATATCTGACTTAATAGCCGGATAGGCCAGATACAGGATGTTTACTGGATATCCGTTACATTCCTATGTAACATTAAATAATAATTTGAAAATTATTTGCTTCCCCATGTGCATGCACAGCTATATTCTACAGTATAAATGCTACCTTGAGGGCAATGAAGACAATGCAGAATCCAGAATTTCTGTAGTTTTATCAGATGCCTGGGGAAGTTCTTTCACAAGACTTTCAACATTAGCTTCATCTGGAATGTGTTCTTCATCTGAATCACCTCCCTCAGCAATGTTCTCAGGGTTGGGAGCCTGTGTATATAAAAGTAAATGTCCACATGAGGAACTTTCATTATTTATGGAAGCTATAAGAAAAAATCTAGTATGGGCACTGAGCAGCACTTCTGGACTTTCCCAGCATAATGCAATGACTTTACTTATTTCAATGTGAAATAATGATGCACAAGATCCATGATAAAGAAAACAGTTGCAATTTACCAGAACTAAGGAATAAGGGTTCACGATGACACATTTTGAAGACTATACATCGAAAAGTCATTTTTTAACAATAGCTTTAAGGGTGAGCGTCAGTAAATCTTCTGCCCTATCCGCGCTTTGTTAACTTTCGCAGAACATGTTTTTTGCCGAAATTCTGTTCAAATAGTTGCAAAATATTTTCTGAAAATAAAATGCAATGCTTAGATTATATTAAAACTAAATTTAATACTCAATAAAATATAGAATATATTTTTATTGTAATCTATATAAATAAAACTGAAAATCTGTTTTATTTATATATCTGTCTGTCCCATCATCACGGGAGAATGGCTGAACCGAATTTGATGAAATTTTGTGGGTAGCCTGGAAATAGCCTCACTTAAAATTTAGTCTATATTTTGAGTTTCTACGACCAGTGGTTCTCGAGATATCAGTGAAAAATGAAACTTTTGTTTGTCTCATCATCACAGGAGAAAGGCTGAACCGAATTTAATGAAATTTTGTGGATAGACTTGAAATAGCCTCCCATAAATTTAGTCCAAGTTTCGAGTTTCTAGGATCAGGGGTTGTCGAGATATTAATAAAAAACGAAACTTTTTCCTAGGAGTTCTACTCTCTAACTCCGTGGTTTATCTAAACGAAAAGGTTGAAAATCGTTCGTTTAAAGCGTGAAAGTGAATTAAAACTTTATCTCTGAGGTTGGTGGAAGATTTTTGCACTAATTAGTCACTATCTGAAAGCATGAATTGTTTGAA
Organism: Amaurobius ferox; assembly: GCA_951213105.1. Taxonomy (NCBI): domain Eukaryota; kingdom Metazoa; phylum Arthropoda; class Arachnida; order Araneae; family Amaurobiidae; genus Amaurobius; species Amaurobius ferox. The sequence continues at coordinate 88,343,135 of OX578147.1, read as the reverse complement.
ACATGAATTTAAATGGAAAATCTGTCTCCATGGTTTATTTTTCACAAGCTTTTACTCAACAATGAAAAGTATAAAGCAATCAAACTAGTTATTTAATTTCGCAGTTTATGAGGAAGATTCTATCTTATATCATGTTGCTCAGAAACGCAATTAAATTAAATCTGTCTGTTAATTTTATTATTATCTTTTTTTATTTGAATCTATATAATAAAAGGCAATGTCTGTCTGTATATGTCTGTCTGTCTGTCTTATACACTATAAGTTCAGCGACCGTGCGTCGGAGAGCTACGAAATTTGGCAATCGGAGACCGGGGTGGGGGAGGTGACACGTAAAAACCGATTTTTAAAATTTGAATTTTTTTTGTTGTTGTTATTTAATGTTTTATGCGATTTTGACCGTTTTTTCCCCACCATCCAGACGTCGTAGAAAAAAACAAATCACACGACTGGAAAGAGCAGTCAATTGTAATAAAAATATATCAATTTCAAATCTCAATTTCAATTTCTAATATTTTTTAAAAGTCACTTTTGGCTCAAAAAAACAAACTTTCGTTTTTAAATCCTCGCATCCGAAAAAGTATCAAGAATTTCGACTAATAATTTACATTTTTAGAAAATTCAAACATCAGGCTTTCTTACAAGCCCAATCTGGTCAAGAAATAATTATAAATAGCAGTCCGATCCTGATTTTAAAGAAGTAATGATTTTAAATTTCTCGACGACTTCACGGCGAAGATCCAATTTTCTACCACATGCGCGCACAGCCAACACCACCTAGATAAAAAAGTCGAAGTGCTTCGGGGGAAACCTGAAGATTAGTCATCACACATAGGCCATGTGCAAGGAGGAGGAAGGAAATGGGTTATTTCTTTCGCAAGTCAATGTGCGTGTATGTTGTATTTCCACGTGGGCTGACTTTATTACAATTTTTAGCTGTTAATATAATATTTTTGTCACTTCTTTTACATGGTTGACATGTATTTAATCGTGTGATTGTCCGAAAATGACCGATTTGCTGAGTTTCTTGCAAACACGAAAGGTACGTGAATTATTTCGATCTTAAAAGTATTTACTCTATTGTTTTAATTAGTATGCATATGTAATCGCAATAGACACCTTTAGAAATAAGTGATCTTGTCGTTTAGGATTATTATCATGATTATATTTACTCATTTGTATACTTAGAACTTTTAATTTTAGTAATCTTAAGCCAGTTGATTAGAATAACTTCACATAAGCCAGTTGATTAGCTTGTTTGAGATAGAATTATTTTTTTATTTTCTGTCTGTGTCGAAGCAAATAGCATTAGAAATAAAATACTTTTAGATTATTTATACTGTGAAATGACTATGTTATATTTTTAATTTCTACTGATTTTAATGAGAGTAATACATTAATTTACAACACTTTTTCTTATTTGGATTATTTGATAAAATAAAGAGTGGAATGACTGTTTATTTTCTGAAACATTGCCGTTGCTTAAAAATTTTGGCACCTCAATCATTTAAAGCAAAATATTTAATTCATACAATTTAGTATTTTTTGGTTGTGTTAAATTTCAAGTAAAATTAAAAATTTAGTTTATAAATTGTGAATTCTTAAGCTGAAATTTTATTTTATCTAATCTGCTAATTGCATTTTTGATTATAAAGGGGTCGGTGTAAAGAAATCTTACTTTCTTTATTTTTCAATCACAGAATAGTAGATTGAAACTTTCATATATTTTAAAGCTATATGTTAATGTTGTCATTCAAAATATACAAATTTGAGTTATCCTTGCAAAACTAATTTAATTATGAATTAAAATTATTTCTTGGAATATGTTTATACCCTTAAATCTTTTTTTTCTACATTTATTAAAATTAAGGAATATATATAAAACAATAATCTGTTAAAAATAATTTTTATACCATTTCATAAGTGAAGGCAAGGGATTGATTAGGTTTTCCTTTTCGTTAAGGAAAAATTCATATTTCACTAATTTGTAATTTTATTCTAATTTTTTTATCAATATGAAATTAATGTGAATATTTTAAAACAAATTCAGAAAATATAAATATAATTTTAAATTTTCAACATTTGAAAAACAAATACATTCCATACCCTTTTTTGAATTTCTTCATAACAAAAAATATTCCATATTATACGAACAATTTTGACCTCTCAATCATTTAAAGCAAAGTAGCTTATTCATATAGTACAGTAAATGGAAAAACTAAATGTGTTCACTTATGAAAACACTTGCATAAATAAATTTAAATTATAAAAGAATGATGTTATAAAAAGAAAAAATAATAAATCCAAAGAAAAAAAAAATTAAGTAGCTTCAAAACTACTTGGATTTTGAAATGTATCAATGTATATACATATATAGAGAGAGAGCGAGAGAGAGGGAGGAATCCAAATTTTTTTTTTTTTTTTTTTTGGGGGGGGGGGGGTGACATGGATTTCTTTTATCGAGGTTTTTACTTAAAGAATTATATTACATAGTGTTATTTTTTCAATTTTGGGTACTGTTTCAATCAGTAGTAACTGAAACAATGCATTATATTTTTTATGCCATTTTCAGACAGTTCCAAACTATGTGCATGAATGCACAGAACTATCAAATTATGTACATTATTTAGATTACAACTCTCATACTATAACTTTATCAACTTATTACATACAAAGGATATCCGAGATCCAGTAGAATGCCAATTATATGGATTAGTCAGTTATTTTCGTACAGCATTCTAATAATTGTAAATGTAACTTTATTAATTGTTTGTATATGAAATTTGTAAATGTTTCATAGATATTTTTCACACCCAACCATTCGATTTTGTTGAATAAAAGAATTACTAGGTGTAAGTGTAATACATAATGTGTATATATATATATATATAACTGTAATAAATAAGTGTATATATATATATATATATATATATATATATATATGATATTTCGATATATATCCAAAATTTTAATTAAAAAATATAGTACCTCATAAGTAAAATTAAGTGTTAAGTGTCAAATTAAGTGTAAGACAATTAATTAATTAGTGAAATGTAATGCCAGACTTAATAATATTTGGTTGGAACACTTGGTGGGACGCATTAATTAGCTTTTTTTTAAAAAACACAATTTTGAGAACATACTCATATAATTTAAATTGTACCTGATAAGATCTTTCCCATCTTTGAAGAATCGCCGGGTTTTTCATCATCTACACTTTTTCAACACCAGAGCTTTCCTCCAACTTCATCACACACAAATCAAAAAACTGCTATACTGCCTTTCTAGCTCTCCACAAGTCCAACTCCAACAGACTGCCTTGAGCAACTGCTGACCAACTCCGAGCAACTCTCTTGACCCCCAGCTTGACCTCCTATTTATCCCTTTACCACTGGACGGTCTACGTGCTGGTATGTAGACATGAGGGCCCCATCTCGGCTACCGCCAATGGGCTTAGTGTGGTATGCAGACATGGTAGCCCCATCTCGGTTGCCGCCAATGGGCTTAGCGTGGGGATATTCATCCCCCCCCCCCCCCGCATTCTTCCTGCTCCATCATTTCTTATTCCTTTTCAATTCTTTAATATGTATATTTCTGGCACTGCAGTTGTCATAATTTAAATCATATCCACTATTTTTTATTTTTCAATGAACATTTTTAAATGTTTAAATGTCCATTCCTTCTAATACGGTATTAAATACAACAGATCACATATAATAATGCCACAATCACATAAAGGTACTTGGACTTGAAGACAAGGCTGCAGTCCTCAGTGATGTACATTCAGATCCCCTTATCAAATTTATAGAATGAGAAATTACCTTTCCGTTATTGTGGCATTATTTATGATCTGTTGTTGTATTTAATACTGTATTAGAAGGAATGGACATTTAAAAATGTTCATTAAAAAATAAAAATAGTCAGTATGAATTAAATTACGACAACAGATGGCAGCGCAATATTTTGGATTACAATAAATATATCGTATATTTTACTGAGTATTAAATTTAGTTTTAATCTAAGCATTGCATTTTATTTTTCAAAATATATTTCGCAACTGTTTGAGCAGAATTTCGGCAAAAAACGTGTTCTGCGAAAGTTAACAAAGCACAGATAGGTTTATCTGTCTCCCATTCAAACAAAAAAATCGAAAGATTTTTTTCTTTTGTAGGATGAGGAAATACATTTTCATATACCCTTTTTTCATTGAAAAATGTATTAAATTTTTTTCAAATTTTCGAAACAGCTATTCCCAAATTACATTTATTAATTACATTTAAAAAAAAAATCACAAAGTTCTAGACCAAGTTCTGTAGATGTTATGACATAAATGGATGTCAGCTGCAGGACGCAGCTATAGCATTTGACTTTTAATAGTGTAGCGTATATTAACATGTTCTAAGCTTTGGGAATACACACCCTTTAAGAGAGAGAGGCGCGGTAGCCCATTGGTTAGAGCGCTGGAGTTGCACTCGGTAGGCCCGGGTTCGATTCCAGCCACTGCCAAAACTGCCGCCGTGTTCACACGGAGTACGATCGCGTTAAACATGTGGGTCCGTAAGTCCTTCCGAGAGGTTGGTGGTAGGGGAAGGAGGGTACGGTCCCTGTGGATGCCTCCCCCACTGAGTTCCGGTCTAAATTGGGTGGCACTTCCCGGCTGTCCAAACAGTTACCTTACACCTTTCTGGTAGGTCGGACGGTCTGGGTCTCAACAACAACAACACCCTTTAAGAGGGCTTTTAAATATACATATCAGTCCCCCTTAATACTAAAAATAAGTGGTGTAATTGTAGGACATTTTGTACCTTAAGTATCCTATTTTTCATACTTTTAGGCAATTGCTTAGGTTTGTTTCTTAATAGATCTAGCTACCTGGGCATTTGCCAGCAGCATGCCATGGTATGAAGCAAAGAAAGCAGTGCTTCACCCATCAAAAACATAAAATATCCATATTTAAACCTTGATTTCAAACTATTTAACAAAAGTTGAAATTATAATTTTCAATTGAAATTATAATTTTTCACCTCAAAACAATAAAACTGCAACTAATGCAATCAATAACTTCATTTCGTCCTCAAAAAAAACATTTCCTTGTTTGTTAAGTTCCTTTCGCCCTGTAGCTCAAAAAATCAAGCAATTGAGAAATTACTTGAGTTAGAGCATGCACATAAAACATTCTTCTCCTTCCGAGGATTATTCTGAAAACACTGACTATTCGAACAATCTATCTTTCTGGCTGCCAAAGGTAGATAGCTTCACTCCGATTATTACCCGAATCTTGCCAATGTAAGACACCCAATATAATAATGGACATGCTTGCACTAAATATTTGATCATTTAACAAACAGTTTTCATTTTAGTAATCGATTCTTCTGTGTTTATATATATAGTCGAAAATATTTTTTTATGTTATCTATCTCAATTTATGATATATTTAGGAACAATATTATACATGAAAAGAATATAAAAAACAAATGAACAATGGGAACAGCTTCAGTATAAAGAATCTTGGTGCAATCCACAATTCTTTTTGCGATCAAAAATGGTGCCAAGGAAGATGATGTTTGAAAAGTAATAAAAAATGCCATGTTACCCTTAGTGCATAGCAAATTTAAAAATATATATATCACATTCAAAAATGCATAAAAAACGTAAATATCATACAAAAACAAAATATAGCATGTGTCAATGGATAAAATACAAAGCAGAAAATTTACATAGCATATCTGCCAACCTGGGAAAATTGGAATGTGTAAAATTTTGCGCGAATGACATTTATAATGATTTTTTTTTAAACTACACGTTCAAACGGCATTTCTAATGAATTTAACTATGTACAAGTGCCTGCATTAAAAAAATACTGCATTAAATCTCAGGCATAGTACTCGTAGAATATGAAAATTCAGGAAACCAATTTTATAAAATTTCAGGACAATAAATTATAAAACAAAAATATATAAAGGTTTTATCCGGTGAGAATTACTTTATAATGAAAACAAATATTTATGTTTGGAAAAACACAGGTTTCCCTAAAGAGAATAACAAATATTGATCTTTAATTAAATAATATATATATATATATATAGCACTGAATTATATTCCTGCCAAGATGGTTTCCTTCTTATTTGCCTAAATCATTGCTTTAATACCACTTTTAGGAAAATATCCCTTCACAGAGTTCATACCTATTTTTTAAATAGAAAAATTTATATTATGCAAATATAATTAAAAAATTAACCTTAATAATTAGTCATAATATGAAAATAAGCTAGTTTAGTCGATCTAATATGCAACATTTAAATAATGGAGATGGATGGAAAAAGATATTAACGTACTCTCGGCAATTCACGCGAAGTAACTGAATTGTGCAATCGCACTGTTTATGCGAAAATAATTAAGAAATTAACCGTAATAATTAATTAGAATATGAAAATAAGCTAGTTTAGTCTCTCAAAAATGCAATATTTAGAAGATTGAGATGGATGGAAAAAGATACTATTGTACTCTCGGCGATTCATGAGAACAAACTGAGTTGACCAATCGCAGTGTTTATGCGAAATTAATGAACAAAATAAACATTTTAACGATTTATGCTGAATTTGACAACCTGTGAAGAAGTATATTTATTACTTTCATAAAATAAGCTATCGAGATCTTAATTTACATTACACGCGGCCGTAAATCTCCGTTAATTTGATTGGCATTACCCTGCATTTTATTATGGATTTGCTACGATCCCGGGAATGGTAAATATCAGTGCTAAAAAAAGCGGAAAATCGGCGCTTCCGAGAAATTATACAATGTCTGGTTAATTGATAAACTTCAAACAAAAAAAGCCAGAGAATTTCGCCGGAGATTGATTTCCTAGTAAAGTTAAAAAATTCAAATAAATGCAGAAATGCGTAAAATATAGCAATATATGCGTAAAAGCGTAAAGAGCAGTTAAAATGCGTAAATTTTACGCATAATGCGTAAAAGTTGACAGGTATGACATAGGAATGACCATTCTCTGTTGAAAGTCGCAATGTGAAAACAGCCGTTTGTGCAACACAGTTGATCCGTAGAAATTCGAACATGGACCTATGCTCGCTTACCTCGCTCACTAAAAACACATTACAGAATCCAGTACCACTGTTCTGTCGGAAGTCGCCCATAGCAATGGCTGTTTGTGAAACAAATGTTCTGTGGCCTTCGTCTGCTGCGCAGACATAAAATAAAAATCATGAAATTTAATGCACTCGGGAAATTAAACTTTAAATTACCTGCCAAAACAAAGCAAAAGCCATGTTTAAATAAAAAAAACAGTCCCTGGTTTAATGAAATCCAAATTCGATGCAAAATACGTGTAGATATCCAAACTGCACAAACGGCTGTTTCCACATTGCGGCCTTTGACAGAGAACAACCATTCCTATATAAATCTTCTGCTTCTATATTATTTTATCCATTTTTATAGTGTTGACATGTGCTATCTTTCGTTTTTGTATGATATTCACATTTTTCGACATTAAGGCACAACACAACTAAAACAGAATCACCAAAGATAACAGAAAGTTAGAAAGGATTGCCAAAAAAACAGGTTTGCAGAAATGAATTTTTATACAATGCAATAAAATTTGAGGTTTTTAAGAAAAGGTGTTAAACTTAATAATTTAAAAAAAAAAGTGCTAAAGATAACAATTTTTTCAAAAAAACACTAAAATTTGTGGGGTACACTACAACACTAAAATTCTAAATTTTAATGAAACATGTTTCATAATTTTTATAAAAGAATGCTTATATTTCAGACTAGAAAATATACCTGATGTTGCACAGGAATAAAAGCAGAGATAAAATAAATTTATTAATCTAAAAATTATAACAAAATAAATAAATTTCATTCATATAAATAACAGTGAAAATTGCATACAAATTTATTAGATAAAATATCACATATCTATTAGAAAATCAAAATCTCTGCATGGCTATCACGGAAGTGAATCGGTGATTGCACAGACAGAACTAGGTAAAGGCAGACAAAATACGTTTTCACATTTCATTACCCAATGAAATGTGAAAACGTATTTTGTACGGTGTTTGAAAAAAAGTAAACCACGACAGTTTGGTCTGAAAATAGGTACAGTACGCGACCTCTTATCCGGCGTTCCAATATCCGGACTCTCCCAAAACCGGAATACGGCAAAATAATGCCAAATTCTGCGCCAATAAGCGATTATTTGCTAAATATTGCGCCAAATAGCGATTTTTTGTTTAAAATCTCGCCAAATGCTTGTTTGCTTTAATTAGCAATATCAATAAAAAAAAAATGCATTGAAACCAATTATTTTAGAGGGTTTGAAATAGGACGCGCAAACCGCGCACGAAATTCAAAATTCCCACGCAGAAAAAAAATGCTGCGCACACTCGCTGATTCTTCTTAAATTTCGAAAACGAACGCAAGGAATTCTCGCGATAGCGAATGAAAATATTCCATGGACCATATTTTTTCCAAGAAGTTACACAATTCCTCTTTTCCGGAAAACATCCGAAGTAGCACCATTTTCCCCAAAAATTTTCTAAACGGCTGCATGCGGCCGTCACCCCCAATAGTAGCTCTCGGAGGTGACGATCCGGTACGGGCGAGACCGTCACATTGATGGCGAGATGCGTCATTCCATTCTTCACTAGTTTCGGTATAGTATATAGGAGTCTATATAGTATATATAAGTCTCCTGTATAGTATATAGGAGCCGCGACTTGTCCATAACTAACTCCTGAATAGTATAATACAGGAGTTAGTTACGGACAAGTCGCGGCAAGGTGCTTTTTTAATGGCGTTTCATTTTTTTCTGGATGTATAGGGCAGAGCACACTAGGCACAAAGGTTTCGATTTTTCCGAATTCGTTACATTTTCTTTTCTGCTCTTTGTTCCGGGACTTTGATTTTCGGTAAAAGTATTCCAACTTTTTCGCTAGAAATATCCCGATATCGTTAAAGAAATCCTACGCTTTTCAAACGCGGTGTGCCGCGCAGAATTCACACTATTTTGCACAATTTAATAAACATTTATTGGAAAAGATGAAAAAAAAGAGAGTCATCAGCGCATTTACGAGAGGATAGAAAGTACGTTTAAGTAAGGAATTCCCGAAATTAATGAGTTAACTTTTGCCGAAATGCAGAGAAAAGTATAGCAGCTATAAAATGTCATTCAGGGTCTTCTGATTGATCTCTTTAAATACTTAACCTAAGCAATAAACTTGTCCTTTTCTCGGAAAAATCCATTTTTTTTTTCATCTCCATGGAAATATACACATCTTCAATATTTAAAAAATTCCAAGATCAAAATCATTTTCAATTAAATCCTATTATTTGGATGAAAATGGCTATTTTGGACCGAAAATTGGCCCTAGCAAAAAGTTCCATGTTACATTTATTAATTAGCAATTTATAGAAGACAGTTTAGCAATATCGCGAATTTTTTTTATTTAAACACGATCGCCGGTATATTTCGTTTTATTTTTAAATATTTTCCATTTTTTCAATCTGCTTCCATCCACTAATATTTTCATATTTTTTGTGCTTTTTATGCTGGGATATTATCTTTTAAACATATTGTTGGTGAAAATGAGATATATGTTTAGGATTACGAAATTAAAAATTTTTTATTTATTCAGGCATTTAGAATTTAGTGTTTGTAATAAGGCTTATTAGAAATACATTTGAAGAGCATAAATTAGAATTTGATATATTTGCACCCATAGTTGAATATCTCATTTAAATTAAAAATGAACATCCTTCTCATCTTAATTTTATTAAAAGTACTTTAAAATATTTTGAAATATATGAAGAAAGGTGCTTCTGCCAAAATATTAGATGAATATGGTGAGGGCCCACTTTCGTTGAAATGTTAAAAAAAAAAAAGACTTCTAATAACTACCCTGAATAATCAACTTTTTTCAGATTTTTTTTCTTTCAAAATTTTTCTTAATCACTAAATTTGATACTATAATTACATGTAATTTGCATTTTAGTTAACCCATATTGATTGTAAAAAAGCTTTTTTTAATACATTTATGTTTTTAAAATGAATTATAATTTTTTATAACGACATTTGAGACCATTCCAGTAAGTTTTAGAAAAAGTGTTCCGAATTACGGAAAAACCCCTTATCCAGAATGCCTGAAGTCCCAAGCATTCCGGATAACAGATCCTGTACTGTACTTGTTAGATCATATCAGTATCTGAAGAGCATGACGTGAAAGAGAATTAAATTTAATTTTCTTGATTTTAGACTTTAAAAATTAGTCAATTTTAAACCAATTTAAATTCTTAAAAAATAACACTAAGGTGCACTTTCCCGAGTTTTGAAATGTCCTGTATATTTCATGACCATGCGATGCTCAGATTTTTCAATACAGAACGCGCACACACACACACATAGAAATGCAGACATCTTCTTAATTTCTCACACAGTATTGAGAAAGTACTGTTTCATAAAAATTTTTGATTTTAAATTTTGATGCCAATATATGTTTTAGGATCTCTTGAACACGTTTTGACTATTTTTGAAGTGATGTCTATCTGTCTGTGGTCGATTTCTTGCGTTGCCACAAATATTAATAGATTTTCAGGCAAGTTTATTCAGCTTTGTTAGCAAAAAATATAGAACTAGATAGAATTTTTTGAAATTTGTATGAAAACTTTGAAATTTTATATTTCTTAACATGACTGTGTAGTACAAAATTTGACATAATTATGCATAAAAAGGGTTAACTATAGCTTAATGATGTGGAAAAATAGCAGCTTCATTGTGGTGAAAAATAGTCGCAATACAATTTTTGTGTTTGTAATATTAGTTTATAGAACTTATATATTTACCATAAATAGAATCCAACTTTGATATAAAGACTTCATATTGCAACATAATTATTTCTATACCAATGAAGAGATTTATCTCTTCAATTATATATATATATGCATGTGTGTAGGTACATATACAAAAAGGTATAAAAATGAGACATGTTACAGTAAAAATAAGATCTAAAACAGGTTCAGAATCTTGGTTCATAAAAATCAACAAAAGATAAAAGCATGATAACGATCATATCCAGTTAGAAAAAAATAAAAAATGTTTAGCGAAGGAAAAAATTTTCTTCTCGATTCAACAAAATTAGAAGACTACGTAGGCATTAAAAGATAAAGCTTCTGGCGGCAACATACGTAAAATCAATAAGAAGTTCATATAAAATACGTAATTTTAAATAATACGTATTTTCACAGAACTATAAATCAATTCAAATTCATCAATTCTTAAATCGAAAATGCTACAAAAAAATTCTGAGAATACAGTAATGGCTATTTGTTTACATGACTGTAGCATTTTAAATGTCTCACCTCATCGTTTTCATTATGTACAGATTCACCAGTTCGCTTTCGAACTTCGGCCATAATTAATGTTAATTAAAAAGTCGATAAGTTGAAACTTATTTAATAGCGTAACCACTAAAGGAAAAGATATTAAAAGCCAATCAACAGTAGCATCCTAATTACATCACAAGTGAAGTATCATCAAAACATCGACACTGTTGCCAGCTTCTCATTTATAATTCAATAGGGTGACCAGGGAGCTACACTACTTAGGACAGCGCAATTTAATGCCTAGGAGTCTGGAATATAGGGAGTCGGTATGCTAGGGACATTGGAGGTCTATATATATTTTTGTGCGTATGATTGGCTTCCATATTGGGGGTCCCACAAAGTAGGGCAGTGCTGATAGCCTTTCGTTTGTGTTATCGGTCAGATTGCCCAGGGCGGCCAAATTAGCGGCGGCCAAGAGAAAATAAAATTATGTGCAGTTAGAATGACTATAAAGGGTGTCATTTTCACACAAAAAAACTATATTTAACCACTTTTGCAAGGCTGGGAAGGGTATACGTTTTGTAAATACTTCAAAATATTTTCAAAATCAAACGTAGGGAAAAATACGTACATTCCATAGAAAAGAAAATGTAAAATATATACAATTTGGAAGGCTAACAGGGTCATAAAATTACAATGCTTGTAAATCAATGACTTACAAAACATTCTTGAAGAAAGCATGCATATGTCAGTTAAGTGACGGCAGGTTTTGAAGGCGTTATAAGCCCTCTTCTTCAGACCAGATAGAACAGTATGCCCCCACTAAGCAATCACTAAGAACAAACAGTTCGTTTTTCTTCTTTACTGCGATTATTTAGGGTGTATCAAGACAGCTTGTTTAAGGCGTTTCAAAGAAGTTTATTTAGAGAGTATCAAATGCGCTTCTGTATTATTTAAGTAACAGGTGCTTATTTAAGATCCGGATAAATCCGGATAATTCTTTCTAGTATTTAACAATTTTAGGTAGTCCAAGCTATTACCACATGACATATTTACAATGCAGTACAAAATCAGTAAGAGAGTAGGTACATTTATAAGTTTTATATAGCTGTACTAATATTGAAATTTGTTAAAACTGGAAAGCTAACACTTTTAAAAAATTAAGTTTTAAAAAGTTGTATTTTGTTTAACAATGTATGGCACTTAGCATCTAAAATAGTCGTCTTATCCGAAAATTAGTTCAGTTCGGTTGTGATCAGTGGTGGAGTTTTAGACTTTTATGTCCCCTCCTCAGTGGGAGCTGTTTACTTCAGGAAAATATTGAAAATCTGATTCCGTTAGGTTTGGTCCTGTGGTCGACAGTATAAGTGAACAAAGAATCAGTTTTCTAAGCCATTGGAAGGCTGCTTAGGAATCTGCGAGGACTAAATATCTCAAAATATTAGATGCTTGGGTAGAAAGGAAATTGAAAATCCGACTACTTCAAGTTCTGTCCAATTCTATAACTAAGAGGATGGCAAATGTTACATCTTCTTAGTACTATAAGTGTGCAAAGATTAAGCTGTTTGGGTTCCTCGGGGAGTTTCTAGAGTGTCTAAAAAGACTTTCCGGAAAAAACGCATTTTCTCCACTCCCGGGGGTAAATTGAAAGTTCGGCTACGTTAGGGTCCATACCGTAGTCAATACTATAAATCTAGTCAAGGTTTCAGCCTTCTGGGTCAAAGGAGGGACTTCTAGAGAATCTGAAAGTACTTTTCATCAACCTCCCCCCATTTTCTTCACCGCCGGGGAGTAATTTTAAGTCTGACTCCTGTAACTTTTGTACCGTAGTCGATATTATAAGGTAAGTATCAATCTTCTAGATAAAAGGACAGTTTTTGGAGAATCTGTTTTATCTCTCTCCCCCATGTTCTCCATCCCGGAAGGGGGTGGGGTGTAAATCGAAAGTCCGACTCTGTTAGGTTTTGTATCGTAGTCGATACTATAAGTTTGCTAAGATTCAGCTTTCTAGGTCAAAGGTGTAACTTCTGGGGAATCTGAAAGTACTTTTAGTCCCCCTCCCTCCATTTTTTCTGTACGGTAGTTGATTCTATAAGTGTGCAAAGATTCAGCCTTCTAGGTCACCAGGGGGCTTCTGAAAGGTATGGAAAGACAAAATACGCTAAACAATTGCATATATGGATATGCATATTTTAAATATATCTTTTAAGCCGTGTAATAAAATCCCAAGCTCAAATTGTATCACAGAAGTAGCCAGGATCTCGGAAAGGGGGATGGTCGAATGCTGAATTTTATTTTCCAATATGAGCCCCTTTGAGATTTACTGCAATTTTTTCACCATCGCGGGGGGGGGGGGGGGGAGGGGCGGAGTTATGGCACAGCCCCTGTCTATTAGTTTTGACTACCCGGTCATCCAAATAGTTACTCTAGCGATCGGGTGAGTCGGACGGTTTGAGTCTTCAACAACCCCTGTCTATGCTACTGAATTTTATACAGTGATTTAAAATATTTCTAATAACTTCTTTTTTTTTTTTTTATAAAATCTTGAAATATTTATTTAACAATAATCTGAGTTTAAACATTCGAAAGTAACCTAATTTGTTACCGCTTTCATGTATGGATAAAACTTATCCATCTATTTACTTTCCTTATATACATAGTGTAATATATATTGCGACGGGGTCGAAAATACGAATTCGAGTTTCTGACGGGAGAGCACGTTTCAAGCATCCCTGAACACGAATCGAACGTTTTTGAGGTGATGTCTGGTGTGTGTATGTGTTAGTGTGTGTCCGTGAGTCTGGAGACGATATCTCATAAACAAATGGAGAGATTCGAACGAAATTTGGTACAAAAATTACAATCTGTGAGCACTGGAACCTTATTGTTTTTAAACGCAATCGAATGTTCAGAACACCCCTGAATTTTCGAATGAAATTTTGAAAAATCGTCAAAAAATCAAAACCTTCAATAAAGTTACGTAATTAATCATTTATGTAATTTTTCATAATAAAACGATTGTCAAAAATTAGAAAACTACTAGTAAGAACCGTTCTCGAGACATTACACATTTCTCAAATGCATTTATCAAAAAATCACATAAAATGAATAAAAAAATAACTATGTAAAATTTTCACTTTTCATATCTAATATTATGCGATAAATTTGTTAACATCATTCTTGTGGATCTAGCACGTTCCATTCACGAGATAAGATACTTAGGGTACAACTCTTACCAATAGTCATTACCAACGCCAATAGTCATTTACCTACTATAAGAATAACGTATTTCTCGTCCATAACGCTTGGCTAAATTTTAGCGACAAATTTATCAAAATATCGCCATTTTGACGACTTTTTTTTAGTGTTGCCATATTGACGAAAATGTCGTTATATTGGTAAAAATGACAGTAAATCAATGAAAATAACGACTAACTTATGAAAATTCAATATCTTGGAAAGAACATAAGAATAGACAATAAGGATAACCCATTTCTCCGTCCGGCCGTCTGTAACGCTAGGCGAAAATTTTGGCAGGATATCGGCGACTTTTTCAAATTGGTTCAAAGTGAGGAAAATGTTCCCAAATTGATAAAAAATAATGGGAGGTAATGATTTGCAAATTTTGAATTCCCTCGTATACTGGCATATCTTCTAATATATAAGAAATACTCTTCTCTCCGTTTTTCTGTAACACCTGGCGATATATTTGGCGAACTTGGAATTAATCTAGCTGGATATAGCCATCTTGGCGATATTTCGCCCCAGATTGACGAAAATATCGTCAAAGTTAATTTATAATGACTCCTAATTGACGAATTAATTATTAAAATATTTTGATATGTAAACTATATTGTTATTTAGGATGCTCTATCAATATTAATAATTGTTAATTTAGAATTGGGTGAAATATAAGTTAATTGGGTACTTTGAAATAGTATTACATGTTGTGATCCGGAAAAGCGTCAAATGTATAATTCAACGTTAAAAACACTGTACCGTGGATCATTTCATCATTTTTTCACTATAAAAGAATCATTGCATTATACAAGGAAAGTAATGTGCTGCCCACATCAGATATTTTTGTATTTGACCATTCATTAGGCGCTATCTATTTTTAAAGATTTAAGGATATTTTCAAATTTGTATTCGAAAATTTGGGGATCTTTCGAACATTCGATTGCGTTTAAAATCAATAGAGTCCCAGTATTCACTAATTATAATATTTGTACCCAATGTCGTACGAAACGCTTCATTCGTTCTTGAGATATTGCATCCACAGACTCACGAACACATATACACGCACACATCCCCTCAAAAACGTTCGATTCAAGTTCAGAGATGCGTGAAACGTGCTCTTCCGTCGAAAACTCGAATTCGAATTTTCGACCCCATCACAATACTTTCTCTACGCATTAATCTATGTATATAGGGAAAGTAAAAAAAAAATAATAATATACTCCTAAGATTAACAATTTCCCGAAAACTATCACTGTTTCTTTATAATGACATAAAAATTCTAAATTTTGAATAATTCGTGTTCCATCGGAAAAATTGCAAAAAAATCGATCTAATTCTATTCATTTACATGATGTAACCACACATAAAATATCATACCTATACGTTATCGCATCTACCCACTTATTCTCCACACCCAACGCAACGTGCATACACACAGAAAGAGAGAGAGAGAGAGATAGACAGCTGACATGATTCAAAAACGTGTTCGAAATGTGGTCAAGAAATGTGAAACTGCTTTTCCGTTAAAATCTGTAATTGGAACATTTTCAGTAAAATCATCTTTTTTTTCCGTTACGAGAAGTACAAATACTTAACATTAAAATTAATTTTCACAAAATAAATTAGCTAATATGATACATTATAAAATCTCAGTGATGTACGTTACATCAGGGGTGCACAAACTTTTATAACATTTAACTAGATGGAATAGTTATATTGTAATAGTTATAATCACGGAATAGTCATAATCATCCTATCATCATTCGGAGCAATAAACTATTGAATCCAGCAATGCTTGCTAAATTTTCAAACGAAACGTATATAATATAATTGCATATAATTGTATATAAATGTATATAATTTATATGGACCGGTTTGACTCACGTTACGGCAGTCCCCCCCCCCCCCCCCCCCCCCCTCTCCCTCCCGTGCTATTTCTCCGAAAGGAAAGATTACGGCAGAAGTTATTTTTCAGTAAGTAAATTGCATTTTGTGTGAAATCAAGAGCATCGTACATAAGCACAATTTGCTGCAATATTGTGTTATTTGTGATTATTTACATTGCTCTAATTTTCCTAAAAGTTATTTTTATTTGGATTCTGGTATGAGATAGATAACTTCCCTTCTGTAAGGATAACTATATAGAGCTTTCATAGAGTTAAAGTTTATTCAATTATTCCCATGTGTGTAATTTTAGTAAAGTTTTATTTTTACTGAGTTTTTTTTTTTGTGTGTGTGTGTGTTTCAGTTGCACGAAAACTGAAAACATTCAAAATTGTTAAATATTTTAATTTGTAAACATTAGATGGCAGCACTAAAACAGAAATTTGAAGATTAACATTCATTTAAAATTAGATAAAATGAAACTTTATAGTGTTTAAATTCTACTACAATATGAAATATACATCTACATTTAACTATAAAATTACAATAATCTAATCTATAATTCTATTGTTTCGTACAATGGACAGAAAAATGAACAGCATAAGAGATGGAAAATATTTTATGCAGGTAAACGTTTACTATTTTGTCAGTAGATGGCAGCACTAAACTAACATTTAATATTTTTTCCTATTGAATTTGACAAGAAATTAATCATTTTACATTTCTCTTCGGATCGGATGATTTTGAATTAAAAAAGAACTAAATTGCGCTTAATTTGTACTTCAACAAAAACAGTTTTTTACATTTAACAAAATATGAATATAAAATAATTCTGCATTTCTTTTGTTTCGCATTACAAAATCAACAGAATAAATGATGGAATATTATATTTGATATTAAATTAATAAAATGTGATTTTCATAGAGGGCATGGTATTTCCATGCTATATTTCCCTTCCATTCATTAATTTTTTATCTCTCCAATAACTTTTCATAAATCTGCATTACAAGAAATTTGAAGATATTATTATTATGATTATGATTATTATTATTTTTGACGGATAGGAAGATATGATTTTTTTTGTCGGATTAAAACCATTTTAAGGCCATAAGCATTTCGGTACAAGTAAGTAGACTGAATGTTGTAAGGGAAGGGATATTGATCACATCAAAATATTTTTTCATTTTGATAATTATTGTGATACAATTAAAACTGAACACTATGGTATATGAAGGTATGAGAAAGTTGAGTGGAGACTCACACAGAGTCACACTCCAGATATTTCTTCTTGGTGTAGCTGCAACTGGTTTAAAATTAAGCTCTTAAAATTTGTATCTCGCCATTTCATTCCAAGTGCTTTACTTTGTCTCCGGAGCTCAAGCAGACGATTTTCACGGATGTCGTCTATTATTTGCACTATCTGCATTTGCTACGTTAACAAAATGATCTTGGCTGCAATACAAAAGCTTTATTCAAAATAAAAAAATCTGATGAGGGCAGCACATGGCTTTCCTTACAAAACGCAACGATTTAACTTTTTTCATAGCGAAATAATACTGCACAAGATCCACAGCATAATTTTTTTGGCATTGAATTAATAATACCACGAAAATGAAAATTGGACTACCTTGGTAACTTATCCAAAACGAAGGATTTACTTATACTATGCTACATCCTCATTAAAATGCAATTGACATTTAATAAATATAGTGTGAAATAAATAACTATAGGCAGATTCTTGGGTGTCAAAATACAAAACTATTACGAGAAACATCTTCTCTCGTGAATGGAAGGAACTAGATGTTAACAGATTTTTTGCATAATATTGCACATGGGAAAGGAGAATTGTAAAGAACCTTGCTGGCCCAACGTGCAGAAATAGTACAGCTGCACTAATTGCAACATTTTACTATTCAAATTCTTACTTGCAATGTGCAGACGATTATTTTGGGTTCAACTTCTAAACTCTGGTAACCGATAAGAAATTATACCCCTGTCCCCTCTTTTATTTTCATACCCCCAGAGTCGCGTGCCATCACGTGTACGTAGCGTCTCGTAAGTTGAGGTGGGGGATATTATAGGAAACAAAACGCTCTAAAGGTAATTCATAAATAGTTTTGTGAAATAGAACCATCTAAAATATTAACGAATTACAGAACAACTGAAGTATCGAACCCATGTTGCAAAAATAATTAGTTTTTAGTTCTTAAATCTGATATTGGTAAGGTTCCATTGAAAACGTTCTATTTATAAAAGATGAAGTTTATAAAACTTTACACAGTAAAAGAATGCTACGTATATTGCGAAATTATTGAAATTTATTTATTTTCAAATTTTCATTCTTCAATTTTTCCATTGTGGGTGCAACACTTTTCTATCTTTACAAATAATAAAATATAAATATACAACAATATAAATATACAAAATGTTTCATATCTTCTTAGTTTCTTTCTTTTTAATTTAATTAATGTTTTCGGTGGGAGCATTCTTCTATTGCCTGAAATCTTCTGACATTTGCTTCTCAAATATTCTGAGGAAGAATTTTTTTTCTTTTCTTTTGCATTTGAAACCTGTTGATTCATTTAATAAACTTTCATATGCTGTTAATAAAGTTTTTTTTTTCTATTTTTCGAATTATTTAAGACAACAGTAACAGAAATATTTTATATTTTATATCGTCTAACTCTAATCTATTTTCATTTTACTCGTTTCTAACAACGCTCGAACGTCAGAATAAATTCAAATTTAAAGTGGTATTTCACAATCACAATTCTCAGTCGCTGAAGCTAGGTTTATACAAAAAAAAAAAAAAAAAAAATCCCAAGCAAAGTGGCAATGTAGTAGCCAGTAAAACGTCTGCCCGAACGGGGCTTTTCTGGGTTACAGTATCATCGCCTTGTGAGCAGCAACCTTTCAGGTGAAAACTTCGAATGAATCAAGAAAGTCGAAACCAGCTTTTTAACCACATTGCCACATTAGTTACCTATATTGCCACCTTACCGACGACATTGTCTGCAATCGGTACAAGATTATATCGCAACAGATGTTTTGTAATAAATTAATAATATAATTATGGTAGGTCCGTAGCGAGATACGAAATCGAAGGAATTCGAACGAAATTCAGATAGAATAAATCGGTCGCAGAAAAACTGAAATAAGGACGGCAAATCCTTATTTTGAAAATACAATATATCTTCTAAAGTTTAAATTTTTTAAATATTGCTGTTTGAATTTAAATATTTAAATACATTTAAATCAGTATTTAAAATTTTATTTTGAAAAAGAAAACTTTTACGAATTTGTTTTACCTTTCGGTGCCCCTGCCTTGTCGACGCCCTGAGCAAGTGCTATTGGGTCATTCCAGCGTTGACGTCATCCATTCCAACACCATAAACTTCGGACGAAAACCAACTTGGCTCTTTTCTTCAGAACTTTCACCATCGTTCCAAGGCTTCCAATTTTTGTTTCTCCCGATGCTCCACCTGTCCTTTCGGGCCGGTAGCAATGGCAGTCCGCAACAGTCTGTTAGCGACCGAATTGTAACTGTGACACAGACACGCGCCAGCTGCCCGACACAGCACCGCACGCACGCGACGGCACGCTTCGGCTTCTAAAGAGCACCCCCCCTCCCTTCTGTTTTTTTTTCTTACCCTGTTTTTAAGGCCTTCTTTTATTCTAAATTTCCTACACCCCTGGATCAGCCGTTACTTGTCTTGGAAGTTTTTCTATCGCCTTTTGATCGAGTCTTCTGGATATATTCTTTCTTATTCCTTACTTCTATGCAGATTGGGTCCGTTGGAGGGTGACTTGGGAGGGAGTGAAGCATGATAAGTAGGGGCTATTTATTAATATCTGGTCCATGAACCGAGTAAGAATGTCATGATAGATGTTTTGGGATTTTCAACGATCTTTCAAAATTTCTTGACCTTCAAGGTGCAGGAGACTTCCGCTCAGTGGCGTTTGTATCCAATAGCGCCCTACGTTTTCTTTTTTACTTTCCTTATATACATAAAGTATAAGGAAAGTATTGTGACGGGGTCGAAAATTCGAATTCGAGTTTTCGACGGGAGAGCACGTTTCAAGCATTCCTGATAACGAATCAAACAGTTTTGAAGTGATGTCTGTGTGTGTGTGAAAGTATGTGTGCGTGTGTGTGTGTCAGTAAGTCTGTGGAGACGATATCTCACGAACGAATGGAGCGATTCGAATGAAATTTGGTACAAAAATCACAATACGTGAATACTGGAAGCCTATTGTTTTTAAACGTAATCCAATGTTCAGAGCCCCCCTAAATTTTCGAGTGAAATTTTGAAAAAATCATCAAAAAATTAAAACCTTTAATAAAGTTACACAAATAGACATTTCTTATGTAATTTTTCCTTAGAAAACGATTGACGTAAAATTTAGAACGCTAGCATGAACCGTTCTTGAGATATTGCATATTTGTCAAATAAATTTATCAAAAAATCCCATAAATTAAAAAAATATATATTAACTGTGGATAAATATGTTCACTTCTCATATGTAATATCATGCGATTAATTTGGTGACATCATTCTCGTGGATCTAGTTCGTTCCATTCATGAGAAAAGATACTTTGAGTAATACTTTTGTATTTGAACGCCAATAGTCATTTTTCTGCTATAAGAAGAACTTATTTCTCGTCCATAAAACTTGGTGAGATTTTGGCGACGAATTTAGCGGAATGTCGCCAACTCGGCGTCTTTTTCAATGTTGCCAAATTAACGAAAATCTCGCCAAATGGATAAAAATGACGTTAAATCAATGAAAATGACGACTAATTGACAAAAATTCAATATCTTGGAAATAATATAAGTATCTACTACAAGAATAACCTATTTTTTTTTACTGTAAAAGTAGTAAATTTATTGCATTATATAAGGAAAGTCATGTGCTGCCCACATCAGATTTTTTTTTTACTGATCAAACCGTCCCGAGGGAGAAGCTAAATGACGACCGGCAAAAAACATTTATTGTCAAAACCTTAACAGAACTTACGACATAATAATAGCATGGCCAATTACAACATAATAGTAGTTTGGCCAAATAAATAATTCATAGCCAAATAAAAAGTTTATGGACAAATAAACGGTACATGGCCAAATAAACAGTTCGGTTAATAAACAATCATACTGCACATTATTTTGGGCGCAGGATATATAAAATCCTTGACCCTGTTTTTTTATTATTTCAGCAGTGCTAGGAAAAACTCTTTTCGCATAATTCTGAGCAAATACACAGCTTGAATTAGATGCAACTGAAAAAATAACGATTTCGACGGAGGCTCAAAAATTTTATGGACGTGATTATTATCGAGCCGAGCAGAATAAGAGTGTGAACAGTGCTCAACCTTCTACTCCATAAGGCTGATACCACGTTGTTTTGTATTAGACTTCATATTAAACTTTTAGGCCTAATTTTAACCGATGGAAAAAGGAAGAAATAGGGTGGAAATTGAACTTGAGAGGTAGGGGTCAAACTCGAGCTTCTGGATTGTCCCCAGACGTGCTATTTTCTATGCCACTCTAGCCTTACTTAGAATTAGTAGAATTACCTTGCACGTTGCACCCTTTATATACATTACATAATTCAGTTGCAGATTGCACGATTGCCATTGCTCGGATAATTGCCCTTGTTTCATATGCACACATAACCCCCTAATGGGGGTTATCAAAGCTAAAATTGCGCTTCTATTACAGATACCAACATCCATGGACTAGTTCAGAGCTTTCTAACTCTCTTCAGCACGGAATAGCTAATAATTGCAATGGCAGCAAGAAAACTTGTTATGTGTACGTAATTTTCAAAGACCGATAAATTCCAAATTTTCCAAAGAATGATTTCAGACTACATGGGAATGTAATAGCCTAGTTCATAGCCATAATGCATCAATTTTTTTTTTTTTTTTTTTTTTTTTTTTTCTGGCATTACAGGTATCGGAAATTTAGTGCTGAAGAGAGTTCAAAAACAAGAAATCTGTCTACTGGATATTGGTATCTGCAAGGGGAGCTCGATTATCCTTCCCCTCATACAAAATAATGTTACAAAATTCTTAAAATTCGAAATTAACGTGTTTTAAAGGGGGGGGGGGGCCTTTCACCTCTTAACATATGAAATGAACAAATATGTTTTTTCAAAAACTTAATTGCATTCTATAAAAAAATATACAAAATGAAGTTCTTGCATATTTGAAGGGATTTTAAATTATTGGCAACTTTCTTATCAGTAACTTAGTTGCGAATTAATTTTAAATATTGCCAACATGCTAAATGAGTG
This sequence comes from Amaurobius ferox, assembly GCA_951213105.1. Classification (NCBI taxonomy): domain Eukaryota; kingdom Metazoa; phylum Arthropoda; class Arachnida; order Araneae; family Amaurobiidae; genus Amaurobius; species Amaurobius ferox. Next base: position 88,320,380 of record OX578147.1, on the reverse strand, counting down.
CGGCAATCCCTATATATCTCTAAAATGAAACTTTTCGCGGGGCAAACCTATTTCGATGGCGTGACTTTTTTCAGGAAACATTAGTTAATTTTTCAATGTTGCAATTGTTTAATTTGGGACCCCCTCTGACACTGGGGGCCCCGGGACCGCTGCCCCGCATGCCACTATTGCGTAAGTCAAACCCTAGCAACAGGAGCTCGATTCTATCATTGTCCCTCCCTCTCATACCAAATAATGTTGCAAAATTCTTAAAATTCGAAATTATCTAAGTGACGTCAATGAATTGGATACATTCCATAGGAAGGGGGTGCCAGTTAGAGGGGACGGAAGCCCTCGGATTTTCAAGTCATTGTATTTCTTATATAATTATCCTGCCGACGCGGTGGTCGAACGATCAAGGCGAGAGTTTCCAAGAGATCGTTCAGCCGCCGCGTTGTGGGTTCAAGTCCCACGTAAGGCATGGATATTGTGTTGTTGGGCGCAGTGTGTTCCGCTCCCCCCCCCCCCTCTGGTGCGCCTGAGGCAACGTCCCAGGACGGCTAAATGGTTCACGTTTCTGGTCGACAAATAGGCGAATGATGAAAGTCAAGTGCCTGGCCATTTGACTAATAATAATAATTATTATTATTATTATCCTTACCGACCCATATTTCCATCATTATTAAACTTTTGCGTCTTAAGGAATACTTTTGTACTCTCCAAGAAATACGTCATGAAATTTCGTAAACTTGTGTTAATGTGTATGCACTATTTTAATACAATCTACATCCATAGAGGTAATACGTGCATCCGTTTAATGTTATTACGCCCACACCTCACCCACACAAAGACATACCTTTCCTATATAATGGAAGTGTTAGAAATATTCTCAGAAGGTTTTAAAATCTGTTCTTCCGCTAATATCTTGAATTCGGGAATTTTCTGACTTTCTCTGCAGGATATTATGAGAAAGTAACTGGTGCAAACTTTTCAATAATATTTAAAAAGTAAAAATGAGAAAGAAAATGTATTCATTTTTAAAGCTAGATCGAGGGGTTGTGCATGAACAACCCAATTGTCTAAATAGGTCTTCATGAACGTACTGACACCTTACTAATACTTTCATTATTAAGCAATTTCTCGGTAAACGCTTATGAACGTGACGAACATCCTAATCCCATTTCTGTTTATTTGCACCTCTGAGCACGGCGATAACTTGCTGTACACGGAATACATCCATAGAATTTTGCACCACCAAGAAGTAAACACGCCAGCTGTAGTCCTCCCGAAATACAGCATTTTGAATCCACTGGGGACCCATCTGCTGATTCTCTTTCGCCATTCGCCCTTGAACCGCTACTTTGACCGCAACCGCGGGCAGGTGGTCTGGGGCAGCTGCACCCCCCCACCCCCTCTACAATTCTATTTTTATATTTTTATTATTTTTCCTCTGTTTACCTGTGCTTTTCAGGTCCTTAATCGCTGAATTACCTCGTAATGAAGTCGCCAAAAACGATTATTGAGCTTCGCCCTCCTGAAAGTTATGAGCTTCGCCGAACATGAGAAGAGGAGGGTTCCGAACGGGACCTTTTGGAGTGGGGGACAGGGAGAAAAATATATAATTCTTTGATCATTCTCTGATTATTTATCGCATTTATCTTCGAATTCGTTTGGGATGTCAGCCTTGGCCGGACGTTATTTTCGCGGGGCTCAAACATTTTTCATCGCGGCTTATTTTGGTAGAATAGTGTCCCCATTTTTAGGCCCATATTTTGATTACAAAATAACATAACGGCATACCTGCATCATTTTAAATTAAAATTAAATCAATTTTAAATTTAAATTAAAATGTTAAAATTAAATATTAAAATTTAAATATTTAAATTAAAATAAAATATATCCACAAGAATGCGATTTTAGCTTCGAAGTCTTTCCTTTAGGTGGGTTCTGTGAGTATGGGGTGCATAAAGTTTAGTAAAAGATTAAAGCCCGTACTCCCGCCTGCATCGCTTGCGCTTCTAAACTCCCCAGCCAGACCACCTACCTATTTCCATCAATATTATTAATTACTATTCAATTCGCGTCGCTAACAAAACGCAAATTCTATGCAGCTCCCTAACAAAATTCACTTGTTTCATGAACCCTGAAATTAGCTAAATTTTGAATCAAAAACATTACATTAATAATGCCTACAAAGCGACAGAGATTATCAAAGACATTCAATTCAATTTTCAAAGAAATTGATCTACCTACGAGTCTGAAAAATTTTCCCAAAATTTCCGAATTTATTTACTGCACCGGCCGTCCAGCTCGCTCAAAGAGTGTAGAGCAGTTATAAGGGATGACCGGAAAAAATATAGAACAAGAAAGATCAATCATGCTTAAAGCATTGATTATGAAACACTTTCCAACTTCAATGCAATTTTATTTAAACATCTCTAAAATGCAATACATTCCTCGGTAATATTTTAAAACTTATCAAAATACTACATTAATATATTATATTTGAAAACTTAAACCTTCTTCGAAAAAAATGAACTTCATTCGAATGACGGCATTGAAATATAAATTGCCTGGTTTAAACATCTCTAAAATGCGATATATTCCTCGATAATATTTTTAAAATTATCATAATACTACAAAAATTTATTGTATTTGAAAACTTCATCGAGAACAACCGACATTCATTCAAATGACGTCGTAGAAAAAACAACACGCCTGGCTCTCTCTATAAAAGCAGCATTTCATTCATAACATTTTCCCATTCATTTCATTCATCACAGTACCAAAATAATTTATTTTATTTAAAGACTTAAGACCATGGAGCTACAAGTAATTAAACTCTATGCTTAAAACTTCATCGAAAAAAATCGTCCTTCTCTGTAAAATCAATGAATATTTCATTCATATCAGCTATGCTGACTCCATGAGCTAAATAATTTTGCGTTAAAGAAATACAGCAATTCTTATACAATTCATCCTACATATTTTGCTGTTTACATTTTACATAAGTGAAAAATAGGCTTTGTTGTAGAAATAATCAAATTTAGATGATCATTTAAATTCAAATATATTGTAATTGCGTTGTTTCAGTATGTAGATGCACAGAATTTAAGCAAAAATAAAATGGTTTTAGGAGGGATACAACACTCAATATGAATTAAAAAGAACTTTAAAAATCACGATTTTGACAAGATGGATGCCATATTTCATTTTGAAGTGGGTCACGTGATCGCTTCATATAAGAGGTGTAATTATTATTTTAATTTTTATTTAAAAAACTATACTTAATATATTTTGCTGAAATTGTTTTTATATATTTTATGGAATAATTTGAATATTACCTAAAATTTTCGAAGCAATTTGTGAATTTTAAATCCGCTTAAAAAATGTTTGAAAAATTTGGTCTCATAGGGTTCAATGTATTTCATTTTTTCAACCCGGGTTCAATCCGAAACTAATTGGGTGATATTATTCATTTATATTCCCATAGGTCCTACAGACCGTCTGAACAACATACTAAAATTTCATTTTGATTAAGTCATTTTTACAGCAGTTATCGTGCTAACGGACAGACAGACAGACAGAATGAACAAAGTCATAAACACTTTTCAACTTTGTTGTAAAGTGTTAAAAACAACACATAGACACACATAGATGCATGCAGACAAAACACAATGCACATAGACATACAATACGTTAACGTAATTGTAATGTAAAATTGCGCAGTTATCGTTATAATACCAGTGTTTTCGCTAAGGTCACACATTTGTCGCCAAGCGTCAGAGAGATACATATCAGCCTCAATAAGTCTCCCGTCTAACTAAGTAAAACAATTTTTTTTTTTAGAAATTTGACTTTTTCCATCAACATACTCTCCTTCAAGAGTGATACATTCATTCCAACGCTCCTCTAACTTTTCGATGCCATTTTTGTAGAACGATTTATCTTTGCTCTCAAAATAGGCCCCAGTTTCGGCAATCACTTCTTCATTTGAGACAAATTTCTTTCCCTGGAGCATCTTTTTGATGTCTGCAAAAAGCTAGTAGTCACTGGGGGCCAGATCTGGAGAGTACGATGGGTGAGGAAGCAATTCGAAGGGTAATTCATATAATTTAACCATTGTTTTCATCGACTTGTGACACGGGGCATTGTCTTGGTGGAACAGCACTTTTTTCTTTTGCATTTAAGGCCGTTTTTTCTTGATTTCTACACTCAATCGATCCAATAATGCCATGCAATATTCGCTATTGATAGTTTTACCTTTCTCAAGATAGTCGATGAACAAAATACCATGCGCGTCCCAAAATACGGATGCCATAACCTTGCCAGCTGACTGTTGGGTTTAGGGTCGCTTTGGACGACTTTCACCAACTGCTGTCCACTCAGCTGACGATCTTTTTAATTCAGGTGTGTACTAATGGATCCATGTTTCATCCATTGTCACATACCGACGCAAGAAATCCTTCTTATCTCTCTTGAACAGCTTCAAACAGCGCTCTGAATCGTCGACGCGTTGTTGTTTTTGGTCCGGTGTGAGCAAACGCGGCACCCACTTCGAAAGCAACTTCCGCATGCTCAAATTTTCGTGTAAAATTGTAAACACACTACCTTCTGATGTTTTTAAGGTGTCAGCTATCTCACGCAACTTCACTTTACGGTCTTTCAAAACTATTTTGTGGACTTCTTTATGTTTTCCGGAACAACTGCCGATTTTGGGCGACCAGAACATTCAGCATCATCGGTGTTTGTACGACCACGTTTAAATTCAGCATACCAGTCAATAATAGTTGATTTCCCTGGTGCAGAGTCTCCATAACGCTTATCAAGCCAACTGTTTGGCTTCAACAGTATTTTTCCCCCATCAAAAAACAATGTTTAATCAACACACGAAATTTTTTTTTATCCATTGTTTTGAAAATTACAAAACTGGGGTCACTAAAACCACTGTAACCTATAAACTAATTGTCAGAATCTCATGAAATTTTGACACGTATCGTTTGAAGGTTGGTACTATCCAGTCAACAGTGTTGCCATATATGTGTCAGACCGGAGACTTATTGAGTGATGTGTTATATTGATGATCGTCCTATTGTTTGCCAATTGTCTTTGAATGATTGGGAAATACGAGAAATCACTTGCGGCAATTTCCTTTCAGGATGAGCTCCGAGGCAAATAGTCAATGCAAAAGCGTACCTAGCTAGACATCTTAAACAATTTTGAGCTAAAAATGTAGGGTGGGGGTGGGGGGGGGGATGACTTTATCGCCGGAAAAATCCCCATCAAAAATCAATTGACATTTAATTAATACCTTGTGAAATAAATGGGTATTAGCGAATTTTATGACGTTAAAATACGAGACTATTACAAACAGTACTATCTCTCGTGAGTCCTGATCAAGCCAAAGAGGGGCCCAGGACCAGGAGGAAATTTAGGGCCCTCATACACTCACGGCACACAAAACACCATCACATGCCTATCTAATTTACTCTATTGTGCATGTAGACTTCCATACATTTTACTACAAAATAATGTATTAAGAATTAAAAAAAATGTATAATATTTAAAAATATTGACACATTTGTAGAGAAGCAATATGCCTACAAAACAAAATTTAAAGCTGGAATTTTTTTTCTTTTTCAGTAAATTTTTTTCGTAATTTTAGTTTTATAAATAAAATTGGCATCATGTCTGATTTCAACCAGCGGAAACAACAAGTACACAACTATAATAGAAGGTCTTTATTTTCACTTCTTTATCTACCATCCTAGGATTTTCCGTCCCTTTATTCAGTTCTGCTCTGAATTTGGTTTCAGGCCTGCTCACTCTAATGTTTCTTCTTTATTTAACCGGATTCGGTCTGATAAGCTGGGTGATAAGGATAACTTTAAAAGCTTTGCTGGGGTGTATGTGGTTGCCCTGTTGTCCATCGATGGTAACTTTAAATTTTATATTGGCAGTACAAAACGTACTATTGGTATCCGTTTGGCAGAACATGCTAGGGATGTCAAAGGTGATAAACTTTCTACGGCCCTTGCTCATTTTGTTGTTAAAGAAAATTTCCGGCCCATTTTTGAAAGAACTTTCCTTCTTATGCGTTGTAATAACCCTCGTAATATTCTCCTTTTTGAGTCCCTCTTTATTTATGTTTACCGCGAGTCGATTTGTAATTTTGACACCGTTCAGATTTTAAGTTATGCTTGGCGACTCATTCTCGACTCCAAGCAATTCAAGTCTCTTCATAGTTATCTTTGACGTCATCCTCTCGGAGATTGGACCTGATTGCCCCCATTTTTTTAAAAATTTTTGAATTTGAAAATTCTGTAATAAAATTGTAAATTTTTACTGTTCTTTTCGTGATTTATGCTCGATTTCTCAAATCTGTGCAAAATGTTTTGTATTTTTGGATTCTCCTTAGATAAACGTAAGTTTATTGATAATTGTATTTATGCAAATTTGTCACCTTTTCTGGTCTATATATGAACGATCATTCCTATTTCCATGTAGCCACTGATGAAGAGCGTATTTACGCTCGAAAGCGCTCTGGTCTTTTTAAGTTTTGTACGTCTTAAAGAAGTGAAATAAAGACTTTTTCTTAAAAAATAAAAATTATTTCTGCTCGAAGTTTATCACATACGAAAGTAAGGGGCCCTTAAAATTTTGGAGACCAGGGCCGCGGCCCGGTGGCCCGTGCGTTAATTAGGCATTGCTCGTGAATGGTACGAACTAGATTCACGAAAATAGTGTTGCATAATATTGCATATGAAATGTGGTCATATTTAAAATTTTTTATATAAATTTACTTGAGAAACGTGAAGTATCTTCAGAATGGTTCATGCTAACATTCTAAAGTTTATATCATTCGCATTTTAATGACAAATTACGTCTGAAATAATTGTTTATTTTTCATTATTAAAAGTGCTGATTTGTTAATGATTTTTTAAAAAATTCATTCGAAAATTGGAAGTGGGGTCTGAACATTAAATTTCATTAAAAATCAATAGAGTTACAGTATGCATTGATTGTAATAATCGTACCAAATTATATTCGAAATGCTCCATTCTTACTCGTTCGTGATACTTCCATAGACTCACGGATAAACAAACAGAGACATCACCTTAAAAACGTTCGATTCGAGCTCATGAATGCTAGAAACGTGCTCTTCCATCGAAAACTTGAATTCGAATTTTCGACCTCGTCACATATTAGTTATTACTTTCCCTATACATTATACTACATATATAAGGTAAATAATAATGTTAAAAATTATATTTTTCCATACACGGATGGATATGTTTGTTATAATTTTTTGTTACAGCTAATTTTAGAGCTATTTCATTTTGTTAAATTAACGCGCTGTTGAATGCATCAATTAAACAAGTTTTATTATTTCAAATGTTAAATATTTTTCAATTTTTATTGACTACAAGTATACATTTTTTTTGTGACTCCTCGTTTTTGCATACTTATTTCTCAACAGCAGTCGTTTTCGCAAAAAATAATAATAATTATATTTATAATAATAATCGCCATTATGAATTGAAGACCAACTTCACATATAATATCCTTTGTGTAATTATTTAAGCTCTAAATTTAGATACACTAAATTTAAAAATTTTTAAGGGAATTTGAAATAATTCAATGTTGATGTGGTTGACTAAACAATTTCAGATTCGTTCGAGGTCCTTCTTGCGAACCACGTTTAAAAAAACACTGGCATAAGATATCGTAGACCTTGATATGTAAGACTTTCAAATAAGGACCTAACTTAAGGATGTTTCTGTAAATAATCTACTAAAGATATACAATATTAATATTTCAAAATATATAAGTAAAATATTGATATTATATATATTAATATTATGTATATTATATATTTCATATTATATTTTACAGGTAAAATATTAATATTTATATATTTAAAAAATGAATTGTTTTAATCTTTTTTTTCAATTTTTCAAATTTTCTGGGCTTAAAACGTTACAGGCCGATCACCCTGCTTGATAGAGAAAGCATTGTGATAGGTTCGAAAGTTGGAATTTAAGTTTTCGACTCGAAGAGCACTTTTCAAACATACCTGAACTCGAATCGAGGTAATGTCTGTGTATGTGTCCTTCCGGGAGTCTGTGGAAACTGTATCTCATGAACAAATGGAGCTATTAAAAAAAAGCGATTTCTGTGGTCAAAATGAAGATTAAATGGGGTATTGGAAATATAAAAATAATTTTTAACTGTAAAAGGTTTTGACAATATTGATTAACAATAATGCTAATGCATAAATTGGTCTACATGTTTTATGATTGTTGAAATAGTGATTTAATTTGTGCCACTCGTAGGGGGCCAAATTTTTATCAGCGTTTTGATCTACCTAAGCTTCTGTAGCTCCGATTAACACTGTTATTTAGGGGGTATCACGCCCACCACGCGGATGTACACGGATTGCAAGAAAATTTCACTTTTCTTTAGGGAGTATCATGTCCACTACGCGGGTTTACACCGCGGCTAGATGTTAGAACGTAAATGTGATGCGTAAATAGATGTTGAACGTTCGAACAACACCTGTAATAATTTCATTCACATCATTCGCATTGTTCCCTTCCCAGCATTGTACTGTGCACCACAAGTTGTGTTGTAAACATGCTGTCAAATAAATCTTTTTGTAGTTATTATTGTACTTTTTGTCGACCCACATGACGTCAGAACCTGCATACGTATTTTCGCGATTTCCACCGACTAAATGTGGTTTGCGACACCATGTTCCATTTCTATTTTGTTCCTCTTGATGTCTACTAACAACCCTCTGAGTTTGTCGCCGCATTATCTGAATTATATATATATTCAAAGTAAATAAACTTCAACATTTTTATTCCAATCTTTCAAAATCAGTATATAGAAATATTAATAATACCCAGTTATTAAGAATAAAAATTAAGTACACCATGTTACTACAAAGAACATCTTCTTAAATTCATAAACACCACTATCAAATATACCTACCCGCCCAACCTTATTTTTTCATTTATTAAAACACATTTCAATTTTAAATTCAACACCTTGCTAAAATTACAGCAACATATTGACAGATCATTTTAAAATAATTTTTCATCTCCATGTTTCAATTCGAACAGTTGAAATCTTTGTATATGAAATTAATTGTAACCTATTTTGAGATAAAATGCTTAGTCAGTATCACGAAATCTAAGATGTTGAGCAGAACAAGGGGTAAATACATATTTATTATATTCTTATGACTTTTCATTCCATTGTATTCTCCTATAAATACTTTGCTAAACGCTGGTGTGTTTGATTATATTTGATTTATATTTGATTTCTTGTGTATCTGATCCAATTTGTATTTTCTTCTACGTCGGGCCATGTGCATTATTTCTGTAATACAATTTGCAGTAATGTACACAGAAACGTAGAATCCGCAACAACGAAACATGTATGGCCCTTGATAAAGTACATGGTTTCGGAAATGCTTCTCACTTTATTCAATAAATTAAATTTCCAATTTTTATTGGGAGCTAGAAAAGGCCTAGCTCATCGTGCAAAACAATGTTTCTGCTTTGTAATTTTTCATCATACAATTTTTGCATTTACACCATGTATGTTTATGCAGGGAACAAAGGGATTAGTACCTTAAGTACCTGCATTAAATATATGAGTTATAAAATTACTTTCTTATATACTTTCATATAAAAATATTTTTTTCACCCTTCTTTACCACATGTATATCTTATTGTCTTTAACTTATATATGGAACAGGGAAAAAAGGGGTATTTTATACCAATTTAGTATCTGCTTTATTTATAATGTTTACTTATCCAGTTTTTTAAATATTCAACAGCTTGTCATATAGTCGTTTTGTTATCACATTTACATTTCAGTCTATCTTCATTTCATTCTTGCTATACAGAACATTTTCTGATATTGATAAATCTCAGGTATATATATATTACAAGTAAAATAAAAATTCTTACACACACATATATATATATATATATATATATGACCAAGTAGAAATAGTTTATAGACATAATCTATCTATTTCTTCAGAAACATACATTTTTTGTGTTTGCTTCTTCAAAATACTTGGACTCGAGAAGAGTTTTGGAGAAGTGAACAAATCCATGATTTAGGCCTAGCCCTTGTCCACGCGTATAGCATTAATACTTGGATTTCATTTGTTTTTCTTTTATTGATTCCATACCATTGATTTTTGCTGATTTTCTTTAACTTGATGATTCGAAATTTGTATTTTTGATTGAAGATTTGCTGATTTATACTTTTATTTAGTAAGCTTGTTAGAAAGTTAGGTTTTTCGAGTTACAGCTTCTCACTTTTCTTTCATTGGACTTTCAAACTATATATATATATATATATGCAGTTGTTAGGTTTTTCGAGTTGCAGCTTCTCACTTTTCTATCATTGGACTTTCAAACTATTATCAATGGCCAGACCCGTGAACCTGTTAGCCGTCACATGACGTTGCCCCAGCGCACCAGTGGGGGTCGGAACACGCCGCGCTCAACATCACAACATCCATGTCCACAGCTGGGACTCGAACACACAACCCGGCAACCGAGCTATCACAAGGAAACGCCTGCCCTTGACCGCTTGACCACCGCGTCGAAATATATATATATATAAGGGAGGGCAAAATTTCCTAATACACTTTTTTGCCGTTTACGAATTATACCTATCTTTCCTAGTTTCGTAGATATTTTGAGTGAAAGTAAGAAAAAAATAAAAAAAAAATTAATAAAGCACTCCTTCGAATATATACTATTTTAAGTTTTTTCGAAAAAAAGTTCAAAATATTGAAATTATTTTTATATATTTATAATCTGGACTATATTTTCGACAAAATAAATATATATATATATATATTTTCTTTATTAGGTTCGGATCTACAAATATAAGCGTCCAAATTGTTTACATTTTTCGTAAAGCTTCTTTTCCGCCGTAGAAGCATAGATGTTATTCACATCAAAAGTGACATGAGACATTTTTTTTTTTGGGGGGGGGGGAGTTTGAATTACAACACAATTTTCAACACAACTGATTACAACACACGCTGATTACAACACAATTTTTAATTTCGTGAAAACGAGACTGTGAACATCGCGCGGGAACTCTTCTCGGACTTTTTTCTCCTTGATTCACGGGAGAAACTGGTTTGTTTACATGCGATTTTTTTACAACTCAACTTAAGAGGCGATGCTAGCGAAAGCCGTAGATTGTCACAAACATTGACTTTCTTCTGCTATTTTACGATATACGAATACGAATTTTTGCTGCGTGGGTTTAATTTACGTATAAAATAAGAAGCACATTATTATAAAACGTATTTGGTAAGTTAAGATGCATCATACTACTGTGAGCTTAGTATCGTATGTTGTCCTTTTATGGCTACATACCTGGCTATCGTAATTTGTCTATATTCCAAATTTTTATACATATTGCATTGGCTTCTCACATTTACATTTTTTTAAACAAAGATTTACCATGTTCATCAGTGGGTTTATACTTTTCTTTGGTTATAAAAGAGATACACATTTGTTAATAGAACGTATGAATAATTATAATGAATGGAACTTTTTTTATATAAAATTTTGTGTCGATATAAATATTAGAATGTTTCAGGTTTTTATTATGTAAGAATTACCAAAAACAAAATTTCAATTTATGTTGTCTATAAAAGGTGTTTCAATTATTTTATGCAGACAACCACATAAGTTTTTAATTATTCCAACCAAAGTGATTAATTTACAAAGAATTTGTTTTGTTTCTATCTTTAGCAAGAAACACACTTATTTTACGATATATAAAATTATGTGCAACCTAAGTTCTTTAGACATTTTTAATTAAGTAACGTTTGAAAAGACACCTTCCTAAAAATTATTAATCAAATGTAATTTTATTTTGTAAGTTGTATGGATGTTATTCTAATAATTTTTAAAGTGAAGACACATTCATGATGTAAGAATTTGTAGCACTATTAAGGTATTTAAACCCATAAAAATACAAATATTATGAATTGCTTTTTTTTTAATATAGATTTTATGTATATGTAATCGAAACTAAAGTAAAACTTTTATTTACCAGTATTAAAGAGTAAACACATGTTTCTGCCCAACATGTATTTACATATCTCAATTGCTTTAAACACCAGAAGTAAATATATAAATAAGATTTATTATTATTACAACTTATTGAAGACAAATTAAAACCATTTTGAACCTTTAGTGCTTTTGGGCACATTGTTAATAGAATGTGCGAATAATTATAATGAATGGAACTTTTTTTTTATATAAAATTGTGTGTCGATATAAATATTAAAATATTTTAGGTTTTTATTATGTAAGAATTACCAAAAAACAAAATTTCAATTTATGTTCATTATCAGTTAAGACCACTTTATTCATTTTCTTTAGTTAGTTGTTAAATAGCTCAAACATTATTTTCGCAGTTGCAGTCATAACATAAAAAATTTGTATAATATAACTATTACTTATTTATAATGTTTTAGCTATCCTTGCATGAGCTACAACCCAATATTTTAATCTAAATTGCTTTGCCTCAAGTTATAAGAATTTAGTAAAGTGGTTTCAAACTGTAAGTTTGCATAACCTTTGAAGATTTTGTAGAGCTGTATCAGGGGATTCACATGAAAACATGAATTTTTGTATATAGAGAGAAATATTCTTTTTACATACTAAAGCATACATTCCCAACCTGAGAGGAGAGGTACTGTTTTCCAGTGACATAACAAGATTTTTGATGCACTGAAGCAAATAATTTCAGGGTGCCCTTTTCTAATGCATAGTCTTTAACCGTTAAGCTAAAACTATGGTCACAAAAAGCACCACCTTCTTGTTAAGTTCACTGGAGCGATTGCTTCATTCTATTCTATGATAGTATATCATTGCTGCTTTCTAGAGTTGCAGATTGGCATTAGACAATTGGTGAGTAACTTTTAAAAAATGGCCAGCAAGAAAATGTGCAACACTCGACAAAACTGATGAGTACATTTTTTTTTTTACTTTGCAAATTATGCTAGCAAAACCACCTTTTTATAATTGTTAGCTACCTTTAAAAGTCACCTATTTTAAATTGTATTAAAATAGAAATGGCTGATTATAAAATAAGGCAAATTGTAGAACTAACAGGAAAAGAACAAAGAGAAGACAATTTGAAAATAGAAATCAAAGTAGGGAGTAACATTACATGCAATACACCTAAGGGCTGTATTACATGTAATAACTTCCTCATATACTTCCTAGCCTGGGCTTCCCCATTGCGAAACAGCACATGTAATATGGGCAATACATAGGAGAGAAGACCATATGGGGAAGTTGTTACATGTAATACAGCATTTCACGTTGCTTTCCCATGCGGAAGCTTAAGCACATGGGAAAGTTGTTGCATGTAATGCTGCCATAATAAATCTAATCTTGAAGTTGAAATTACAGTATTTTAAAGCCCAATTTTAATATGCTTCAACCAAAATTTAATATAGTTTTATAAAAAACACATAATTGGAGTGTAAGTTTGGAATTCTTATATGCAAAATAAAATTTTGTTAATAATCACACATAATTGTATGCATATGATAATAAATTTTAAGTATATGTTTATAGTAAATAATATTTAATGTTTTAGTGTGTGACACTGACATGGCATATATGTACACCTTTTACATCTCAATAAGCAACAGAATAGGCTAAATTCATAGTAAAAATATTTCATTCTCATCATCAATGTCGTGACAGCCCTCTGAGGGTCTTGGCCATGTTCAGAAGATTTTTCCAAGCCCCTCCCCCCCTCTCCTTGGAGCAATACTTTTCCAATTTTTAATCTTGAACACCTCAAAGTCATTGTCAGCATAATCAATCGATCTCAACTTCAGTCATCCTTTAAAAGTCTTTTCCCAATCAGTGCGGATATAAAAATTTTCTTTGTGATTCTGTTATCCATTCTTAGCAAATGTTCTGCCCATTGCATTCTGTTAATTTTAATGATTTGATTATTATAATCTTTATATAATTTGGAATTGCATCTTCTTTGAATATCATTTTTCTGAATTCCATTGAAAATACTTCACACAAATTTTCAAAGGATACAAAGAGTCTTTTCATTATGTCTTGTGAGAATTCAGGTTACTGAAGCATAAATTAAGGTAGATCTTATAAGTACTTTATATAGTTGTAGTTTTGTTCTCCTAATCAGATATGATCTGAATTTCTTAACTCATGAAAACAGTGATTTGCAGTTATAATTTACTTTTGCATTTCTAAACTATTATTTTTAAAGTTTATTGGTAATGTATTTGGTCAGTGAAAATTTTTTTTCACCACAAAACTTTTAGGGCTACTGGCCAGTAACTAAAACTCTTAATCTGCAACTTTTAAGCTATGAGAAATTTTACTTTCAACGTGGGGTGGGTAATAGATTCTAAAGTGGCGGTGGGGTGGGGGGGCATTTTCATGTTCTGAATATAATATACCCTTAACTTTTTAACAACCTCTTGACTATTTGAACCGTTCTTTGTTGATATAGAGAAGCATTCAAATAATAATGTTTTAATAATTTGTTTTAACCCTAGAATGCTAAACATTCATCTCTTAGATGATATGACTCGCAACTGGGCTCTTTCTATAACCCCTTATGGTTGAAATATAGTCTGAACTCCTATGTCCATGAATGCTATTTTTAGCTTGGGTGCAAGTTTTAAAAGGTATTTGAATCTTTGGTCTACCGTGGGATTGTCATCTGACAGTCGAATATGCTTAGTATTAATGCAATTGTTTTAAGAAATTGTCAGATAGTGGCTAAGAATGTATATTACAAACAAGCCCTCGAAATATGGCATCAAAATTGTTGTGCTGTGTGATGTAGGTACAAAATATCTGATTGATGCGTATCTAGTGATAGTAATCCTTATTTATATGGAATCTCACACTCGTTCAGAAGGTCATCTCTTAGTTAAATTTTTCATGCAAGAACTAACAAAAACTTCATCACGAAGAAACATGACTATGAATAATTGGTTTACGCCTATTCCATTAGCAGAAAAATGTTTTAAGGCACCATATAATTTGACAATTGTTGGTACAGTGAGAAAAAGTAAGAGAGCAATTCCTTTCGAACTTTTAGATCTAAGGATCTGAAATTTTGGTATGTTAATGTTCTGTTTTGATTCGAAAAGAAAACACTGTGGTATCATACAAAACCAAAGTACAGCAATAGTTTTATTATATATATCTCATGATATGCCAGATGCAAATTCTGCAATTAAAAAGCCCGAGATACTAGAATCCTACAAAACAATGAAAGACAATAGACTCAATTGATCAGATGTGTAGCAAACAGTAGTGTACCCTCATTGTGTGAAGGGCCCAGGCCGCCAAACTCACCCTAGGGCTTGAGCAGCAAAGTAAGCGGCCGGTGCCCTCATTTTTGACATGCCAAATATTGCATTAGTGAATGGCCATATAATATATGCTCACAATATCAAAGCTAGGAATGAAAAACCTTTATCCAGGAGATAATTTGCTGAGATACTTAGCGAAAACTTATGACACCTTGGGTGACCAAGCAGCTGAACATTCTTTACAAAATATATGAGAATATTTTTTTTATATATGTGCACTTGAAATGTTATTAATATGATACATAAAGAGCAAAATTATGAAAATATGCTTTTAAATATCAAAAACTATATGAGCATTTTTGATAAAACTTTTTTAGGGCATAACGTCTAGAGAACACCAGATTTTCTGAAAGTGCAGTTTGCAGCCCACTGCTAAGCCATGAACATGAAAGAATATAAAATTTCAAGTCTGTCAAAGATAAATAAATGAGCATGAGTGTTGAATATCTGATGAAAGAATTCTCGCATGAGTGGAAATTTTTGTTGGGAAAACATTCATATCGTATCTTGAGTACTGGATAATATTTACCCCCTTTACACTAGCTAGTAATCGATTAAGAATTTTCGGAGTCCTGTCGAACAGTATTTTAGATGTTCAAAATATTAAATTAACAGATTTACATGCTGTGTTCTGAAATTTTTTTATGACATGTTCTGTTAATAAAAAAGTAAAACCAATTAATTTTATTTATTTATTTATTTTAGAAGCCAGCTATTGAAATTTAAATCAAAATATTTTTTTTTCACTGGTAGGCTTCATTAAAAATAATAAAAGTTATAAAATAATAAATGTAAATCTAAAAATTACATAAAATGTAGCTAATAATTATTTTAAGTTATTCTTCTGTGTTTTGTTATGAAAGCAATACTAGATTAACTGGAGTGTGACTCAACTCGACTTTCTCATACCAGAATTCATTTTATTTTTCAAATTTTACAAGATAAAATTTGAAAAATCGATATTATGGATCCAAATTATTATGAGCGAAAGTTGTTTTTAAATGAATGAATTAATGTTGTAATGGAACACGAGAAAGAACTTTTTGAAAGCAAACTAGGAAGAATGTTTTACTGTGGCAAAATGCAGATCAGTTGCACATTAAAGAATAAATTAATGGTTATGCAGAATGGAAAAGAATTAAATGATAAAGTACGGAACAGGGATGAAAAGAAAAGTTCTCCGATGTAAATGCATTATTTAGCATGGTTGTAATGTACCTCTAAACGACCACCATTTTTTCGAAATGCCAAGTGGTCACTTTAGAAAGATTTTGCTGGATATAAAGCGATTTTCTCAAACACCAAACTTGTAAATGTATAATATATGTGCATTGTGTGTACCTAATAGTTTATGATATAACTTGAACTTTAAATTAATCGTATGAAAATATTTAAAAGCATTTATATAAAACCATCATTGCATGTCAGTTTTTAAAACTGTTGTAAAACTGCTCACCAATGTATACAGGGCATATTTATGATTGCTAATATGATTAGACAAATATTCTTGCGATTGTCATTTTCATGGATTATATCTATTAAATATATATAAACTGAATTTATAAAATTTAAGATAGACCATCGTCTTAAGTAGTTTGGACAGTAAAAGAAAAAATAAGATACATCATCTTGTATAATAAAATATGTTTGTGTCTGTGTAGCAGAAAATTTAAGCTTCGGACAGCCGCGAAATTCGGTACTAGGTTAGCTGATCTCTCGATATAACATACCTCGGCAAGATTTCTTTTTAAATATAAAATTCGAATTAGTTTTTTAGTTATTACTTTCCTTAAATACATAGTATAATGTACAAGGAAAGTATTGTGACGGGGTCGAAAATTCGAATCCAAGTTTTCGACGACAGAGCACGTTTCGTGAACACGAATCAAACGATTTTGAGATGATGTCTGTGTATGTGAAGTGAAAGTGTGTGTGTGTCAGTGAATCTGTGGAGACGATATCTCACGAACGAATGGAACGATTCGAACGAAATTTGGTATAAAAATTATAATCCGTGAATATTGGAAGCCTATTGCTTTTAAACGCAAGCGAATGTCCAGAATCCCTCCTAAATCTGAGAGTGAAATTTTGAAAAAATCATCAAAGATCAAAACCTTTAATAATGTTACGTAAATAGTTATTTCTCATGTAATTTTTGATTAGAAAACGATTGACATAAACTTTAGAACGCTAGCATGAACCGTTCTTGAGATATTGCACATTTTTCAAATAAATTTATCAAAAAATCCCATAAATTTTAAAAATAATAATAATAACTGTTGAGAAACATGTTCACTTTTCATATGTAATATCAGGCGATGAATTTGGTAACATCTTTCTTGTGGATATAGCTCGTTCCATTCATGAGAAAAGTTACGTATTGGGCAATACTTTTATATTTGAACGCCAATAGTCATTTATCTGCTAAAAGAATAACTTATTTCTCCGTCCATAGCGCTTGGCGAGATTTTTGCGACGAATTTGGGGTAATGTCATCAACTTGGCGACTTTTTTTTAATTGTTGCCAAATTGATAGGAATGACCCCAAATTGATAAAAATAACGCCATATGGGAAGTAATGTTTCACGAATTCTGATTTCCGTCATATGACGGGCATACCTTCTAATATATAAGAAATGCTCTTCTCTCCGTTTGTTTGTAACACTTGGTGATGAATTTGACGAACTTGTCGAATAATTTAGCAAAGTATTGCCGACTTGGCGCCGCAGATTAACAAAAATATCGTCAAAATTGAAAAAATGACGCTAAATTAATGAAAATGGCGCCTAATTGATGAATTAATTATTAAAATGTTTTAATGTATGGACTATATCGCTTATTGAGGATGCTATCAATATTGATAATTGTTTATTTAGAGTTGTGCAAAATATAAATTACTTGGGTACTTTGAAATAGTTTTACATGTTATCATCCGGAAAATCGTCAAATGTACAATCCAACAATAAAAACACAGTACCGTGGACCTTATACATTATTTTTTTATTGTAAAAGTAGTAAATTCATTGCATTATATAAGGAAAGTCATGTGCTGCCCACATCAGATTTCTTTTTATGTTGAAACGCAATTTTGAGCGATATTCACACAAATCGGTTCTTTTGCGATCGAAAATATTAATACAGTTTCCATCTTGACATCATCATAAAGATCGAAGAGCTTTCTTTCTAACGTTCTTTGAATTGAAACCGCAGGACAATTCCTTCATATTTATTTACTAGCAGCATACCCGTTCTTTGTATATCGAGTATATAATATAAAGAAACTTAAAATTCACAATCATGTGCAAATTCCTATAGTATACTAAATGACATTTTTAATCATATATTCTGTTAAAATACTTAATGCTCCTAAAAAGAAGTTTAAGAATCTCTGTTCTCGCTATACAAAATTATCTTCACGGGCAGATCTGAAGAATAAAACATCCTGGCCCCTTTTGTAAGCAAATTTACAAAAAAAAAAAAAAGGAATTGAACCAATATATGCAAAATGAAAGCATTAAAATTGTATGGGACCCGTACTACTTATATACGCGAATATTAGAAGATATAACCTGTATTATTCAAAATATCAATAAACCCGTAATTGACTCCAATATATGCCAGAATGAAAGCACTAAAATTATATGGGAATATATATATATATATATATATACCCCCGTACTACCTATATTGTCGCAGATTAGAAAACATGCCAATGTGTTAGTAGAAGATTATCCGTATTATAATGAGTCTCAAAAATATTTGCCAAAATAAAACAGATGACGTAATAAATTGAAAATATCAATAATTCCCGTTATCTTTATACCTGAAGGTCGTAATTGATTCCTATATATGCCAATATATATCAAAATATATGCCAATATACCTGTACTACTTATCTTCTCGTAGATTAGAAGATATACCCGTGCATTTGTAGAAGATTACTCGTACAACGTACAATATATGAGTTTCAATTTCTGTTATAATAAAACAATGGCACAATAACTTGACAATATCAATAATCTCTGAATCAATAATCCCCCAAAATATCAATAATAATGGTTAAACCTGAAGACCGTAATTGATATTATCCAGTCAAAAATGCAATGTCAATGAAATTTATTTTATATACATATCTTTATTATTCAAATCGGAAAAGATTTAATAAAAATCGTATGCCGCATAACACATTGGATTTACACATCCATTGCTAAATGACATGATATCATTTGCCTCAAATAAATTAATGGGAATCATATCGTCTGAATAATGCGATCTCCATGGAAGGTTTGGTGACATTTTCGTCAATTTAGCGATAATTTAAAAAATCGACTTGATATTACCATTTTGCAACAAATTGACGAAACATCATCACAATACTATCCCCTAACAAAACACAATTATATTCATTTATTGAGCTGAATTTTATCAATTTCATGATATTTTTATGGATTTACAAACTTTTTTTTTCAATTTGGTGATATTTTAAAAATTCACTAAATGTATTACTAAGTAGGGTGGATGGACTGACCGACAAATGCTACCGAAACATCATTTCAAGTCTCTCTTCTAAAAAAACAAATTTAATTTCATTGATTTGCGTCGTTTTTATCAATTTGGTGACATATCCGTCAATTTGGTAAAGTTTAAGAAAAGTTGCCAAGTTAGCGATATTCCGCCAAATCCGTAGCTCTGAATTTGGATATCTGAAGAATAAAAATCCTGATCCTGTTTGTATATACTAAATGAAAACACTAAAATTGTATGAGAAGATATACCCGTTCTATTCTTTTTCTGTTTCAACAATCGGATAAATGAATTTATTGGGTAAACACAATATATGACTATTAGCTAAACACAATATAAAAGCTTAAAAACTCTTTGCTAAAATAAATGAAAGTGATGTACGCAGTCCGCAATTAATATAATTGAAAAAAAAAAATCAAACCGTTCTTTTCTAAAATATATTTTTATATTCATTTATTTATTATTCAAATCGAAGAAATAATTAAAATTAACAGACAGATTTAATTTAATTGCGTTCCTGAGCAACATGATATAAGATAGAATCTTCCTCATAAACTGCGAAATTAAATAACCACTTTGATTTCTTTATACTTTTCATTGTTGAGTAAAAGCTTGTGAAAAATAGACCATGGAGATAGATTTTCCATTAAATTTCATGTTTTCATAAAGTGACTAATTAGCGCAAAAAATCTCCCACCAAACTCAGAGATAAAGTTTTATTCACTTTCAAACGATTTTCAACCTTTTCATTTGGATAAACCGCGGAATTAGAGAGTAGAATTCCTAGGAAAAAGTTTCGTTTTGAATTAACATCTCGACAACCCCTGGTCTTAGAAACTCGAAATTAAATTTATGGGGGACTATTTCAAATCTATTCACAAAATTTCATTAAATTCGGTTCAACCTTTCTCCCGTGATGATGAGACAAACAAAAGTTTCGTTTTTTACTAATATCTCGAGAACCACTGGTCGTAGAAACTCCATGGACTAAATTTTAAGTGGAGCTATTTCCAGGCTACCCACAAAATTTCATCAAATTCGGTTCAGCCGTTCTCCCGTGATGATGGGACAAACAGACAGACTGATTTTCAATTTATTTTTTTCAATTTATTTATATCTGATTTTATTTTTTTTATTTATATAGCTTTATTTTTAAATACATGGAAATTTTCATCTTTTAGGTAATCTGATTCTTATTTCGCTGCATCCTAAAAAGTGAAAACACGGTTTTAATTAGGTTAATTTCTCTGTTTGTTTGGGTCAAATTTTGAAATCAAATTTTCACCCACTTCTACCGAGCCTATTTTCTTAAAATTTTACGTCTACGTATTTGTGATGACAGTACAATATTTCATCAAATTTAAGTTGATCCTCGGAATGACCCACAAAAATCCCATTGTTGTAAGATAGTTAAAAATCTGATGTGGGCAGCACACGACTTTTCCTACAGACTCAAATTTATTTTCTCTTTATTTCTTTAATAATTCATTAAATTCAGTTTAATTGCACAAAATAACACGTATAATTATTTGATATTAAACTGAATTTGCTTCAGTTTTCTTTTTTATTTGGTAACTGTACTTATTTTCAAAGGCGGCACACAAAAATGCGAAAAAATTAAAATATCTCGAGAACAGCTAGTCCTAGAGTAATGGAGTTAGTATTATTCTGTTCATCGTCAAACATTACTTATAAAACAGGTATTTAATTGATTTATTTGACCAAACGTTATTTTTTATTCTAGATTTGCGGGCCATTTCGCAAATAAAGGCAGGTCCCAATCGTACCAAAATCCAATCAGCACCAGGATAACTCATAAGTAACTTATTTACCTAATCGTGTGAAATTTGATCAATTACTTTTTTAACTAGACTGGATACATACGATTTTTGCGGGCCATTTCGTAAAAGAGCAGGTTCCTTTTACTGAATCATACCAAAATCTAATCAGCATCACCAGTGACTTACCTACCAAATTTTATGAAATTTGGTCAGTTGAGAGGTCGTGGAGGTTACTCCCAATTTTTTCATCTGTTTTTTAATCTATCATAGCCGATGTTGCTCCGATTAACATGCAATTTTCAGTCACATTTAGGGCTTATGAAGCCCGCTGCATGGACTTGATACGCCCTAAATACGGATTACATAAGGAAGACATACATACACAAATACAAATGTGTGTATGTCTCTAGAAATGGTGGGAAGAAGTTCTGAGAAAATGCTTTTTATGTCAATTGCTATTTGGCACCATTCTCAAATAACAAGTTAAAGAAACGTTAAAGACCCAGACCGTCCGACTCGTCCAGAGGACTTTTAATTTATAAATTACTATTAGCTATTAATTGCCATTATTAATGACCGATTCTTATTAATTAATGATATTTAATAAAAACATTTTTATCCATGGAAAGTTTCTAGGTAACTTATGTCATTGATAAATCTTTAATTGTATTAATGCTTGCAGTGCTTTTAACTATTTCAATTTCACAGACCTGTAATTTTGTTAGGTTTTCAATTTGAAGCATATGTGCATAGGTTTTGTTCCTTCATCCAACTCATCATATGGTAAGTGAAATTTTGAATTTCTAAATATTTTGTTGTATTGTAAAAGTGGGATTTGATTATTTCAAATAAAATGCAATATCTTCAGGTTAATTACACTTGATGCATTTTATTTTTTTTTATACATTTATTCCAGAATATATATTTATTTTATTTTATTTTATTTCGCTCCAAGGAGCTAAAACTCAGAGGGTATGGCACTTAGCCTTTCCTCTCACACTATATATATATATATATATATATATATATATATATATATATATATATATATATATATATATATATATATATTAATATTTACAGCAAATCTAAGAGTCAATCAATATTGTTTTGTTTTAAAATATTTTGAAGAAATATCTATTTCCAGAATGTTTGAAAGAAGACCGAAGTCTGCAGTATCATTTATTTTTTATTTATTTTTGTCGTTTTTATTAGTATTGTTCGATTTAAATGCAATGGATGCGCATGTAGTCCCCTCAAATCTCTGCCACACATGCATCCTGTTCTATTCCTATCAGTGGGTCTTAACAATCTACTTTCATATCAGAATTTCATATAAATCAGGTAGAAAAAAAAACTATGAAATCTGTTGTAAATGAACTATTGTAAGCTGTGAAATGGCTCATTAAGATTCCTTTGATAATTCAAGAGCTTCATGAAGGACGCTTTTTGTTTCAGCTACTTATTCAGAATCGACTACATTATGAAGACGATTGCACCAGATGCTCAACGCCTTGGATGAAAAGGCGAGCACAAATGCTATTTTGGGTATAATGAATTGAAAACTTTGAAGTATCGAATATTACATTCACTATTGTTTATTCTGTATTATATATGTAAATATATATATGTTTTTTGCACGTGCCAGCTATTGAATGCACAATTAATGTTGTATTTTGATAAACCTATCTGAAGTGTAAGTAACGTTTACACTTTGAAAGAATACATTGAATAAGCATACGTATGGCACACGCTCGCTGTCTGTATGGCTTTCTTGTGCGGACTTCTTATTGTTATTGTGTTTCTTTAAAAAATAGAATGTAAACTGTAAATCTAATTTTAGCTAACTTATAGGGCTTCAATTGTAGACTGTATATTGGATTTAGCTTACAGAGAATTTTTTTATGTGAATGACATTTATGGCTTGTGATTTTTGCGGTGGAAAACGGAGTGTTACGAAAAATGTAAATACTTTAGACGAACCACCTCCTTTTTACAGATAAAAATACTAGAAAAAATATGTTCATTTTTCTCTTGTTTTGTCGAAAATAGGGTACAGATTATAAATATATAAAAATAATTTCAATATGTTATTTATTTTTATTAACACTTTTCAATAAAGTTGAAAAGTGTTTGACTTTGTTCATTCTGTCTCTCTGTCCGTTAGCACGATAACTGCCGTAAAAATGACTTAATCGAAATAAAATTTTAGTATGTTCTTCAGACGGGTCTGTAGGACCTATGGGAATATAAAAGAATAATGTCACCCAATTAGTTTTGGATTGAACCCGGGTTGAAAAAATGAAATACATTGAGCCCTATGGGACCTAATTTTTCAAACATTTTTTAAGCGAATTTAAAATTCACAAATTGCTTCGAAAATTATAGGTAACATTCAAATTGTTCCATAAAATATATAAAAAAAAAATTCGGCGAAATATATTCAGTAGTTTTTTAAATAAAAATTAAAATAATAATTACACCTCTTATATGAAACGATCACGTGACCATGATATGAAAAGATCACATGACCCACTTCAAAATGATATATGGCATCCATCTTGTCTCAAAATCGTGATTTTTTAAGTTCTTTTTAATTCATATTGAGTGTTGTATCCGTCCTATAACTACTTTATTTTTGCTTAAATTCTGTGCGTCTACATACTGAAACAACGCAAATACAATATATTTGAGTTTAAATGATTATCCAAATTTGATTATTTCTACAACGAAGCCTATTTTTCACTTATGTAAAATGTAAACAGCAAAATATGTAGAATGAGTTGTATTAGAATTGCTGTATTTCTTTAACACAAAATAATTTAGTCCATGGAGTCTGCATGGCTGATATGAATGAAATATTAATTGATTTTATAAAGAGAAGGACGATTTTTTTCGATGAAGTTTTAAGCATAGAGTTTAATTACTTGTAGCTCCATGGTCTTAATTTTTAAATAAAATAAATTTTTATAGTATTGTGATGAAGGAAATGAATGGGAGAAAGTTATGAATGGAATGCTGTTTTTATAGAGAGATCCAGGCGTGTTATTTTTTCTATGACGTCATTTGAATTAATTTCAGTTGTTTTCGATGAAGTTTTCAAATATAATAAATTATCGTAGTATTATGACAGTTTTAAAAATATTACCGTGGAATGTATCGCATTTTAGAGGTATTTAAACCAGGCAATTTATGTTTCAATGCCGTCATTTGAATGAAGTTCATTTTTTTTCAATGAAGGTTTAAGTTTTCAAATATAATAAATTAAGGTAGTATTCTGATAAGTTTTAAAATATTACCGAGGAATGTATTGCATTTCCGACTTTTTTAAATACAATTGCATTGTAGTTGGAAAGTGTTTCATAATCAACGCTTTAAGCATGATTGATCTTTCTTGTTTATTTATCTTTTCACTTCTTTTTTCGGAAAAACTAAAAAGTTTTTCTGAACGAATTTTTGCTTCACTTTGCTTATTTCGAAATATCTTCTAAACTATAAAAGTGACAGTAAGCGACAAAAAATATTTAGTAGAAAATCCAATTTCCAGATTGCTAATTTGTTTTTACAAAAATCCTAGTTTTCGAGAAATAGTCTTGTCAGGTTGAAGGAGATTAAACATTTTCCTTTTTTTAAGGTTTTAATGTTTATATCTTATAAAGGAAAAGTGCTAGCTATAAACTATAAGCAGTAGTTTGTAGCTCTTTAAAAGCCTTACAGGGATTATATAATTGGATTTTGGTAATTTTTCGGTATAAATAAATAAATGAAAAATTCCGCACTGGTTTCGCTCTTACAGACCGGTTTCACTCTGTATATGATCGTCTGCATGGAATAGCCGATACATGCAATGACAGCGAAAAATTTTGATAGTTGTTATAATGTTGCTAACTTTAGAACTTTTTTTTTTTGCAAATTACAAACTTGGGGAACGCCTCCTATTGCAGGATTCTGCGAGTACAAATTGTAAATATTCCACTGTCTGATCGACTATAAATAAGCAATTGTAACACTTTTCTACAAATGGTGGCAAAACTCGCCGATAGATGGCGTCAACAACGGAGTCTGAATTAAGTCCCTGTATTATATTAAATTCCCCGCTATGTAATTATAACCTTGACATCTTTCACTCGGTTTCTCATATCACTCCAATTTTTGAAGTTAAAAAGTTTTTGGAAATTTTTAAGCATAGATGTTGTTGTTGTTGAGACCCAGACCGTCCGACCTACCAGAAAGGTGTAAGGTGTGGAAAAGTTAAAGATTTTGACTTTTTCACGACTTTGACATGTTACTTTGTTCGATTTTTTTTAATGTTTAGTAAAATATTACAATTTTTTCTTCTAATCAGTTTCATAATTTTGAATACCTACATCGTTTTAAAAAGTTAATATTTTGAAATCAACAGCTTTAACCATTTTGCTTTCTTCTGTTCTTTTTATGTCATAGAACCCATTAAATGCATATTCGTAACAAAGCCAGCCTTTTCGTGGTGAATTTTATTTTTAAATGGTACTTCTTGGAATTTACAATGTATTAAATCTTTACATTGTAAACAATTGAGTTATCGATATATCATAGCGCATGTGACTTTCCTCGCACTTTGATGTCTACGTTGACTATAATTTTGTTTTTTTCTGTAGCTTTTAAATTTTGCTTTAGATCCGACGAATATTTTGATTTTATCAATTTCGCAAAATGTAGCAACATTTCAGAAAATCTAACTTCATTTTCCAATTCGTCAAATCAAATTTTAATATAAAACTAGCGGACTTTTCCCTTAAGCAGTCATTAAGTATAGTAAGCAGTTAGCAGTCAGTTGTTTAGAAAGTTCTGCGGGCGAAAAATTCGCAAAGTAACGAAAGTGTGTCGTGAGTGGGTCCATTGCAGAGTAGAAAATACAACGTGAAAATTACATCAAAATCGGAGCAAGAGTCACCGAGATAGATAAAAACGAAAATTTGAAAAAAAAATATGGGGGTGGGGTGGACACACCTCTACCGCCACCGCCCTCTCCAACACCCCCTACCCGCACCGCCCTCTCCAACCACAGTCGCCCTTCTGTTACAGTAAAAATTAAGAGCCTAAAATATCTGGAGTGTTACACTTGACATTCTGATACATTCATTTCATATTCCATATTGTTTAGTTGTGACATAAATAGTTAAGTTATATCATAAATTCGTGAAGTGTGTCACCGCTGTAAAGACAGTTTTATAGACAACCATTCTGATTAATTGAAGGTCCTTGTCTCTTGACTTTTGCGACAAATTCGATGAAATATCGCCAATTTGGCAAGTTTTGAAAGCTGAATGTTGTGTAGTGGTGAAGAATTTCTCTAGTTACGTGGGTTTTTCGAGAACTTTCCATAGAGGTTGTATAGCGACACTCATTGCTCGGAGAATAACGTACTCAAACGAGTAGAAATGAATACGTCTTTGTTTTGTACAAAAAAAAAAAAAAAAATGAGCATTTTATTTCACTCATTTATTTATTTTTATTTTATTTTTTTGTATCTAACAGTCATTCTGAGATTTTGCTAAATGGCTGAATATCTGATTATTGTCAATTGTTCAATTCAAACAATTTTTACTTTCCTTATATACATAATGTATAAGGAAAGTATTGTGACGGGGTCGAAAATTCGAATTCAAGTTTTCGACGGGAGAGCACGTTTCAAGCATCCCTAATCACGAATCAAACATTTTTGAAGTGATGTCTGTGTGTCAGTGAGTCTGTGGAGACGATAACTGACGAGCGAATGGGCCGATTCGAACGAAATTTGGTACAAAAATCACAATCCGTAAACACTGGAAGCCTATTGTTTTTATACGCAATCGAATGTCCAGAACCCCCCCTAAATTTTTGAGTGAAATTTTGAAAAATTCGTCAAAAAATCAAAACCGCTAATAAAGTTACGCAAATAGACATTTCTCATGTAATTTTTCATTAGAAACATAAATTTTAGAACGCTAACATGAACCGTTCTCGAGATATTGCACATTTTTCAAAAAAATTATCAAAAAGTCCTAAAATAAAAAAAAATATTTCCTATTGAGAAGCATGTTCACTTTTCATGTGTAACACCATGCGATAAATCGGGTGACCTCATTCTCGTGGATCTAACTCGTTCCAGTCATGAGAAAAGATACTTTGAGTAATACTTTTGTATTTGAACGCCAATAGTTATTTATCTTCTGTAAGAATAACTTATTTCTTCGTCCATAACGCTTGGCGAAATTTTGGCGATAAATTTGGCGACTTTTTTAATTGTTGCCAAATTAACAAAAATCTCGCCAAATGGATAAAAATAACGCTAAATCAATCAAAATAACAACTAATTGAAGAAAATTCAATATCTTGGAAAGAATATAAGTATCTACTATAAGAATATAATTTTTTTAACTGTAAAAGTAGTAAATCCATTGCATTATATAAGAAAAGTCATGTGTTGCCCACATCAGATTTTTTTTAATTTGATAGTTTCTAGAAACTTTTGCTTGGAATTAGTTCTTGGAAATGTCTTTTAAGATTTCTAACGAATGACAGAACTGTTTAACATAATACTAGTGCAATTATACGCCCGCAATAGGAAGGCACACGATTTTGGGGAATTATTCAAGAATCGAAGCAGCTAGAAATATCGTTGTGTTTCGTGGTACGCATTTGTTTTTCGGATTTAAACCCTTACCTGTAGCCCGTCCTGGGCCCGAATAGGAACGTACACGTTTTTTTGGGGAATAACTCATTTCATTTTAATAATGATTGCGATCAATGTTTCTTTCAGGATATTTTGGCCGGGTGGATGAAATTTTAGGGGGGGGGCAAGTTTTCTATTTGCTCTATATAAATATATCTACATGCTCTGTCACATAAATAGGAACTAGGTTAACATAAAATGTCTCCCGGGAGAGGGGGGAGGGGCAAATACTCATCTCTGGGCATCGCCCGGAGGTATGCTTGAAAGAAACACTGATTGGGATACAAGAAGCTCAGGCGTAGCATTAATCTCAAAATGTGGTGGTGGTGGTGGTGGGGGGGGGGGGGGGGGGAGGGTCTTACTGGAAGTGGTTTTAAAGTGCTGGATCTTGCTTTACAATAATCATCCTATAGAGAAATAAAGTAGTTTTTCTCCAGTGTGGGGGAATAATGACCCCTTGGACATTCATATCCTATACAATTAAACAGTACGGAATATAAATGTATTAGGGTTGGTCATTTTGCCGGTAAAATGGTATTTTTGCCAGGACAGTGGCAAAAACCTGGCAAAAACTGGAAAAAAGGGCTGGATTTAAAAGAATGTACAAAAAACAATATAATTTTGTACATAATATAATTGAGACTTAAATCAGAATATTAATTAGTTATTTCATTAATATTAATTTGATTAATTAAAATGATAAAACATAATTAAACATTAATTGATTAATAAGAAGTTGTGAAATCAATCTTCATTTTATCCTTATTTGAACCTCTAGGTATAACTTTTATGAATAATTTATAGAAGTAATCTTTTAAAATGCCTACAATTTTTATTTTATATATATATATATATATATATATATATTGTATAAAAAAAAACATATGGACCAGGTAAAATTAATATACACAAGATTGGGGAGGGTGGATTAATTTTAATTTATTATTTAATGTTGCAAATATAGGCAAATTAATCTTTTTGGTGATTTTCTCACCATTTTTTTAAAGATCAAGTGATTAAGATTGTTGATGTTAATAAATGGTGGAGAAGTATATAGTAAGAGCATGTGATATTTCTAAAGACTTTTGCAAGTTAGTTGCACATCTCCAAACATGCCCTTTCAAGCAGTGCTACAATAGAGAGAATATTCTCTAATTTTTCATTTGTGCATTCAAAGACTCGAAACAGGTTGGGAATAGATAGTGTTTCAAAACTTGTTTATTGCTATGCAATATTGAAAAAACAAAATATGTACTGTGATGTAGAAAATTCAATTGAATTTGATGAAATTTAATTATCTTATGTGTAATTCTTCTCATAATTAAAGTTATAATTTAATATGAACTATACTTTTTTTTAATATTTATATTATATAGTAATTAATATACTTTGTATCTTCAAATTACTATTCTTCTGATTCTGATAGATAGTAAAATTCGTATTATTATTCAGACTTTGTTAAAAATTAACTGAAGCATAATTAGTTGTTTAATAATTATGACTGTTTAAACCAAAGCTAGTGAGTTATTTTATTGTTATTTACTCTCTCCTTTCTCATGTTCTGCATTCATAGTATTAACTAAAGTATTTTACTAAAACAATACAAACTTAATAGCATTTAGATTACTGTTTCAATGATGCATTGAACATTCTAAGTAATAAAAAAACATTAAAGTTATATATTATTAGAGTTAAAATTAGTAAAAATTAAAATAACTTAATTACATTCCCGTAAATAAAACATATCTATTTTTGCCACTGAGGCAAAACTTGGCAAAAATGTATTTTTGTCAGAACGGTTTTTACCGGTTTTCTCCATGGTTTTTTCCACCTTTGCAAAAACGTGCCAACTCTTAGAATGTATTGTATCCATGTATTAAAATTAGATAAATACACTTAGTTTTTCGAGTATTCAAAATATGAGCAATTAAAATAAAGAAGTACACATTTTGGTACCAAAACATCTATTCAAAAATGGTAATCGTATTGTAGTTTGGGAAACGCTGCTAAGGATGGTAAGCAACTTTTAGTGTTAAGTGTAGTCACCCCTGTAGAAAAGAAAGTAGAAATTTTTAAACCGATTAAAATCTCATCCTGTAACTGAGAATTTATACTACTAGACAGTTTTGTTTTTCTAAACTGCCTCTTTGTCGTTTCTCCTGGTTTCGGGTTTCTCTGGCCTTAATCCCGTCTTTTGTTGAAAGACCTTGCTGTGTCATTTCTTTTAGTTCACTCCACTCACCAGTGCACGTCTATAGTGCTGCTAACACTTTCGTAACTTGCCGCAAATATTGTATTTTCATACACATGTAAAAATTCGTTCAAACTGCTGTCTGAAATTATCTGAAGTTAATTAATACGTCATTAGCAACAGCACAAGGAGTTCGACGGTTTCGGAGGCAAAAAAAACAGTCTAATTTAGAATAAAAATTCAGAGCACTATACCAGTAGAGGCAAAAATTATACTGTGGCAGGTGAGGCAACTGTTTATTGACAGACATCTTCTTGTGCTTACTCTTTTTTTTTTTTATATATATTCTGAAGAAGGAGGCAGTTCTTTTCCTTCCGAAACGGGTTGTGCGTCCTACCAGGTTATTTTTCTTTTCACTGTTTGCATTTTTCGTTTGGTAACAAATACGTTCCTGGATCACGTGATGCAATTATTAAGACAAACGCCTTCATCCCTTTGTGTTGCGCTCTGTCTTTTTATCCTGCGAAGGAGGCAGTTTCTTTTCCTGATTTTTCTAAAATTGTATCGGACCGAGTTCGAACGTTATTAAAAAAAAAATTGGGTTCGGATGGATGCATTTAATGTTTGAAAGGTTTATAAATGAAATTTTTACAGGGTGCATGAGATAATTTTGTTGATTTCAGCTATGTAAAGATAAATGTTTACTAAAACAAACTTTTGCTGTAATTTATTTGTACAAAAGTTGCTGATAAATGCGACAAATTCATGTTTCTGTAACATTTGGATAAACATCATTTCAGACCGTACCGAGCAAGACCGTACCCAAGGTTCTTTGGAGCGAGTTGGGCTCAGCATTTTGTCAGGCTGAGACCGGGGTCGAGAACTGGTACTGTTAGGCCGGGCCGGGTAAAATTCTAAAATTTCGACCGTGCAGACCTCTAAATGGGAGAGCGTTCCTATTTAAAAATTTGTTATGTCTTCTGCATTAAGTGCACGTCCAAAGTACATTTGCGAATTGCACGATATTGGGCTGTCTCTGTTAAATTTTGCGCTGTAGTTTTTGTAAACCCGTTGCATACGGTCTGTTTGATTAATCATGTTTATACCTTTCTGACTAACCTTTTAAATCTTTTATGAGTCAACTTGACCCGCCAGCAGCTGAACTGTTATTCCGACGAATGGTTTTTTTGGGGCCTGGGTGTGAACCTACAAACTTGGCGCCACATCGCGGGATTTTTTTGTGTACTTTTCTCTGTGATGATCTGCGTTACATTGCTGCTTCCCTTTTTTATTACTGTACACATCCGGGGTCGAGCAGCGAGGGTGGCAACTACCACCCTCACTGATTTGGGGATAACAAACGTTTTTGCCCCCTTTCAGGTGAGTGACAATTGCTGTTGTTTACAGAGTGACTTTTAGTGGTGGGTAGGTGTGTAAATAAGTTGTTTTGTTTCATTATGTTATGCTTGGCTCGTTAACTGTCCTGTTCTCTGTTATGGTTAACTTACCTTGTGGGCGGATTTATCAGTATGAAGACTAAGCGCCGTGCGTCAGAAATAAATACATGCCTAAATTTATCGATACATAACTAGTTTTTTTAGTATGAGTATTTTATAAGCAAGATTTTGGCATAATTATTGTAATGTTTTTTATACTGTATTGACTTGATTATTTTCTTCAGGGTTTTGCTCTACAATAAAAATTAACGGGAATGTGGTTCAACTCGACTTCCTCATACCAGAATCTATTTTTAAATAGCTTGTGATTTTTTTTGTCTGCACATTTTGCAAGAAATTTTTTATATGTATCATTGGTTCAAATGATCATAATTATAGCATGTTACCCTTCATTTTAAAGGGCTAGAAAAAATATTTCGATTGATACAAAGTTTGATAATGTAACCATCGGGGGGGAGGGGGGGGGGGGTAATTTACCATCCCTTAGGAGGGCTAATGACGTCACGAACACAAAAATTATATCGCAGCTATTTCTCTACAATGATTGAAACTGTTAAGTTTCGTGATCATTGAGCCATAAATAATAACCCTTTTATACATAATTATGTCAAATTTTTGTCATATGCTGCCATGTTAAGAAAATATAAAATTTCGAAGTTTTAGCTCGAATTTCAAAAAATTCTATGTAATTCTAGATTTTTCTATCGGATCTAAAGTTTCATGAAAATCCATTGATATTTGTGGTAGCAGTCATGTACGAAATTTATTAAATTTTATATTACTTTCCTTATATACATAATGTATAAGGAAAGTATTGTGACGGGGTCGAAAATTCGAAATCGAGTTTTCAATGGGAGAGCACGTTTCAAGCATCCCTGATCACGAATCGAACATTTTTGAAGTGATGTCTGTGTGTGTGTGTTTCAGCGAGTCTGTGGAGACGATATCTCACGAACGAATGTAGCGATTCGAATGAAATTTGGTACACAAATCACAATCCGTGAATACTGGAAGCTTATTGTTTTAAAACACAATCGAATGTTCAGAACCCCCCTAAATTTTCGAGTGAAATTTTGAAAAAATCATCAAAAAATCAAAACCTTTAATAAAGTTACGCAAATAGACATTTCTTATGTAATTTTACCTTAGAAAACGATTGACATAAACTTTAGAACGCTAGCATGAACCGCTCTCGAGATATTGCACATTTTCCAAATAAATTTATCAAAAAATCCCATAAATTAAAAGAAAATATTAACTGTTGAGAAACATGTTTACTTTTCATATGTAATATCATGCGATAAATTGGGTGACATTATTCTCGTGGATCTAACTCGTTCCATTCACGAGAAAAGATACTTTGAGTAATTGCATTTGAACGCCAATAGTCATTTATCCGCTGTAAGAATAACTTATTTCTCCGTCTATAACGTTTGGTGAAATTTTGGCGACGAATTTAGCGGAATGTCGCCAACTTGGCGACATTTTAAAATGTTGCCAAGTTAACGAAAATCTCGCCAAATGGATAAAAATGGCGCTAAAAAATCACAGCATAGGACAAAATTTGACATAGTCATGTGTAAAAGGGTTTTTATTGCTGGGATTATTGTTGGATCACGAAACTTAATAGTACTTGAATAGAAACTTGTAGTTTCATTCATTGTAGTAAAGAATAGCCGGGATACAATTTTTATGTGTGTGACATCACTAGCCCCCCTCTCGGGGGAGGGGACAAGTTAGTTCCACCCCGAGGGGTATATTGTTAAACTTTGTATCGATTGAAATACTTTTTTATGCCCTTTAAAATGAAGAGTAACAATCTATAATTGTTATCATTTGGACCAGTGGTTGGAAAAACTACTTTAATATTGTAATGATCTACAACTACATTATGACAAATGTAGTTAACTACAACTACTTTTTTTTAAAAAAGTAGTGACTACAAACTACTTTTAAAATGTAGTCACTACATAACTACTTTTATAAGACGAATTTTGCCACAGAATCAATTGACGCAAAAAGTTGAGGATATGGGTATACTGTAGTAATTTAACAAACTTATTCTGAATAATTAAAATTTACGGATCAACTTACCAGTCTTTTACCCATTTCTGAAAACAGTAAAATAAAAAAAAATTATAAACTTTAAAATCAAAGATAACCAAAAATAGGTTTAAAATTTCTTTAATAAAATCTCCTTTCCTCGACGTACAAACATTACACAGTTAAAGCGCTCCGGCCGTCCAAATAGATACTCAAGTCCTCTGGATGAGTCGGACGGTCTGTGTCTTCAACAGCCAAAGCGCATTGGCCGTGTAATTTTTGTACGTCGAAGAAAGGAGATTTTATTAAAGAACTTTTAAACCTATTTTTGGTTGTCTTTGATTTTAAAGTTTAATTAAAGTTGATGTGTATCCATTTTATTTATTAAAAGTATAAAATAAAATAAAAGCAAAAACTATTTATTTAAAAACAAGTTTATTTATTAATAGTAGAATTTGTATCTCAAAATTGCAATCAAATAAACAGAATCTTTTGGGAAATAACACATCTGAATATATCCATATAAAAGATCAACTTCATGAGGCAATAGCCTTCCTAACCCTGCAGCCATTCATCGTACGTCGTTGCTCAGAACACTAAATTTCATACAATTGAAGAAAGGGTGATCACATGATATGTAGAATGGCACCTTGTTTGTTTACTGAAGTAACGTTAAAAGTAGCGTCAAAACTCGATAAAACTAGTGATTTATTGTGTCGCGTTACTCGCTACACTACTTATTTTTAAAAGTACCGCGTTACACTACACACTACGAGAGCCGTCCAAATGGATGCTCAAGTCCTTGTTGACGAGCCGGACGACCTGGGTTTTCAACACACTACGAGAAAAAGTAGTGACTACTGTAGTTTCGCTACTTGGTAGCGCGCTATTTTCGACCACTGATTTGGACCAACGATACAGATTTTTCAAAAATTTTCTTGCAAAATTTGCAATAAAAAGAGAAAATTACAAGCTACAATGAATTCTGGTATGAGAAAGTCGAGTTGAACCACACTCCAGTTAATGTTCATTTGTTTGTTAAGCTTAATTGATAGCAGGTTTATAATTGAAATATTTTAAATTTGTATCGTATCAATTTCGTTTCAATATTATCCGGGCGACGTTGAATATTTCTGTTAGTATATAATAAATTAAAAAATCGTGGAATAGTTTTTTGCCCTACAAATATTAAAAATATAACACATTTTTTGAATTTTCGAAACTGCTATTCCAAAAATATACGATATTCTAAGCCAATCGGGGGGAGGGGGGGAGGAGTTATGTAGATGTTTTACAAGAATAGGTGCTAGCTGCGAACGCAGCGTCACCATTCTTGTTTCATTCATTTTATCTTGTTTTGAAAGTTCATTCATTTTATCTTGTTTTGAAAGTTCATTCATTTTATCTTGTTTTGAAAGTTGTACACTCTTACTCGATGTTGGAAAGACCCAAACATGAGGATTTCCTTTCCGAACTTGTGCCACGCGACATTGAAATTAAAGTACTGAATCCTTAATTTAATTGTAAAAAGTTAACAAATAAAGTGATAACGAAAAGAATTGAAGTTTTCTAGAGTTAAGGAATGGGACTACACGATGGCAGATTTTGAAGACCTTACCTAGAATTTCTTTGGAGACAGATTAAAACAAACAACACGGAGAAAAATTGCATAACCGCTTAAAAAATCTGTATAAAAAATATCGACCTTTTAAAAATCCGCCTGCTATAGGCTTTTGGTAATTTAACCGTTTCCCTTTCAAATAAAAATTCGAAATATATCAACTTTTTTTTTTGTAGAAGATACATTTTCGAGTAACCTTTGTTTTTACTCAAATTTTTGAGGGTTTATTTATTTATTTATTTATTTATGTTTTACAAATATTGATAAATGTATTAAAATTTTCAAATTTTAAAAACTCTACCCTCAAAGTACATTCGTTAGTTACATGAAAAAAAAAACGCCAGGTTCTAGGCCAAGTGGGGATTTCTGTAGATGTTTTAACAAGAATAGGCGCTAACTGTAGGAAGCAGCTGTGCATTTTAGAAGTTTCTGCAAATATTAAAAAATTTATCAAATTTTCCGAGTTTTCGTAAACGCTATTACATTACATACACTCAAATTACCTTCGTTTGTTACTGTAGTTGGGAGCGCAGCTGTTGGCGTTTTATTTTTAATGATGTAGATTATTTTATAACGGTTTTTCGATTTTCGAATAAAACGTTCGAAATAAGGCCCTGATCCATTCATCCGTCAATAAGCCTCTAAATTTTATCCATTGCAATAATCGTACAAATTTTTATTTGATTTGCTAACAGGCATCATTGAAAAGAATGATTAATTCGTATTCAGAGATGCTTACAACGTTTAGTAGATACACCGCAACCCAAGTCGGATTTTTGATTGTAGTAAAAGTAAAGATAATAATAATAATAAACTGATTTTAATTTTCTAAAATAAATTTCTTATGACATTTCTATTTTGTGGGAAGAAATATTTCGAATTAACTTTACTTCGGTTCATTAGGAGAGCCATTTCTCTCTTTTTCTTTTCTGTTGTTGACTGATGAAAAGCAGAAAAGTCAGCTTTATTAAATGAGAAGAGACGTTAATTAGCATATTCTCTTTCCTTAACGTCACATTATTAGATAATTCGGGGTGCACTTCTTTCACATTGGATGTTTAGTAAGAGATGACAGAATTATACAATACAGCAAATAAAGAACGGCGCCCGATGATGATGGAAAAATCGTGTTCTTTTCATAAACGTCACAACAGAGAGAAAAGATGGAAAACAGGCAATGTGAGCTGCAGATTGGGGTCGATCTATTTTGAATGACTTCCAGACGAAATTTTCTACAGATTTATGATTTGAGTTATTTGCACCAATAATTTGAGATATTGTTACCACGTATCCTGTGGAATCGTGGGTATACTTTCAGGATACAAGAATGAGTCTAGATTTCTGTATAACTAGCACGTTTATTTACAAGCACTAATAAGCATAAATAGGAACACTATACAGCTAATAGCTCAGTAACCATCTCACAAGATCAGTAAAGAACTGTCAGTATAATAAAACAGCAATTAAATGCTTAATTAATTTCACGAAACAGCAATTAAATGCTCAGTTAATTTCACGAAACAGCAATTAAATGCTCAGTTAATTTCACAAAACAGGAATTAAATCAGTTAATTTCACAAAACAGCAGATACTATTCGCAAAACACTGACGTATTTCACAAATATGACAACCCTGACCCAAGTGTTCAAATATGGCAACCCTACATTGACGTGTAATAGGATTATCGGCCTGTAAAGGTGTTTTCCCCTTCTGATTCTCGGAAAGAGCCTCCGGTGAAGGCATTTTACATCTTCATAACAATATCGATCTGTGCAAGA
Source organism: Amaurobius ferox (assembly GCA_951213105.1). Taxonomy (NCBI): domain Eukaryota; kingdom Metazoa; phylum Arthropoda; class Arachnida; order Araneae; family Amaurobiidae; genus Amaurobius; species Amaurobius ferox. Next base: position 88,282,873 of record OX578147.1, on the reverse strand, counting down.
AATCAAGATGTGAGCAAAAAGATCAATGTAACGTTTCGCGCTAGCCATCAACGTACAGCTCAGATGATGACTGATTTGGATTCAGCATCAGATTAAATTGGAGAATGGGGGGGGGGGGGCTATGGATTTCCATTTCTGGTGTTTTTACCATTTCCGGTTTCAAACATTTTATTTTACTCAAAACATATATTCTTTAAGATTGGGTGTAGCACTGTAGATAGAGCTTAGGTGATAATTGATATAGATTCAGAATCAAATTCTGGAGGAGGTAGGATGGTTTACTAAGCATTTTCACTTTCAATTTCTTTCCTATTTTCGGTTCAAAAATTTCTTGGATAATCTATTTCACAGGATTGGGTATGGGTATAGCTTAGATGATGACTGATATGGATTCATCAGCGAATTCCAGAGGGGAGGGGGGTGGGATTGGAAGGTTCACTAAAGATTTCCATTTTCGGTTCTGGAGAGTTCCGGGTTTTTTCGAATATTCGTAAGACAGTACGAAATAAGTACGCAAAGATGCGTATAATAGTTCCGTGAGAAATAAAGTGTGCATCATTTGCCACCATATGAAGGGCCCTTCATAAATTTCTTGTTATTTTATTTGTTCATGCGTTTGTGGATGCGATATTTCACGAGCGAATGGTTCTTTTCGAACGTAATTTGGTACGATTATTACAATCAGGGGACATACTGAAACCCTATTTATTTTTAACGCGATCGAATGTTCGGAAGATCCCCCAATTTTCAAATAACTTAAAAAAAAATCATTAATGTAATATTCAATAATGATAAATAAATCATTTCAAATATAATGTTTCATGAGAAAACGAAAGACATTTTAAACGAAAGACATATATATATATATATATATATATATATATATATATATATATATATATATATATATATATATATATATATATATATATATATAGATAGATATATATATATATATATATAGATATATATATATATATAGATATATGTATATATAGATATATACATATAGATATAGATATCTATATATATATAGATAGATAGAGATAGAGAGAGAGAGAGTACAAATTAAGTACCTTCAACACATAAAACTTCATATCATACTTCATTTTTTATTAGAAGACGAATGACAAACTTTGGAAAGCTAGCATGAACCGTGTTCGATATATTGCTCTTTTCTCAAATAAATGTCTCACAAAAATTGCACAAAATTAAAGTAGTAAGTGTCATTAAATATGTTCACTTTCCATATGCAATATTATGCGACAAATCTGTTAACATCACTCTCGGGGTCTATAGTTCGTTCCCTTCATACGAGAGAAGTTACTTTTCGTAATAGTTTTGTATTTTGAACCGAAAGTATTGGTCAAAAGTTATTTATTTCACCGGGTACTAATTAAATGTTAATTGCATTTTAATGAAGACTTTGGTGAGTATGAATAAGTTGCCGCAAGCACCCAATTTCAATTGGCGTGGCATTCATTCAATACCAAAATCATTGTGCTGTGGATCTTGTACACATAAAAATATTGCTGTAAAAAAAGTCATTGGATTATGTAGGGAAAGTCATATGCTGCCCACACCATATTCTATTTTATTGCATTCAATACCTGTACAGAATTAAAACTGATATTGGTACCAGTATTTCTGAATTTTTAGCTTTTCAAAATACAATACTTTTTAAATTCAGTAGTATGGAAAAGTTAGAAAAAAGTGGGGCTGGGGTTAATTTTGGTATCTAATCCTACAGTATGATTGCGCTTCCAGGTCCGAAATTTTTGAGATCCAGCTATATGTGATTTCTCTCATAGCTCGGATGTGATTTCCCTCATAGCTTGAATGTGGTTTCTCTTGTAGCTCGATTGGAATTTCTCTCACAGCTCTAATGTGATTTCTGCCACAGCTTAAATGTGATTTCTCTCACAGCTCGTATGTGATTTCTGCCACAGCTTAAATGTGATTTATCTCACAGCTCGGAGGTAAGATCTCTTACCAACTTCGATGTGATTCTTTTCACAATCTGGATACCAATATCTGGACCGCTTATCTCGAGGTCAATCAATTGTACCGAATCCATCATTGCTTCCATAAGCTCTGTACTCTCTATTATTTTTTCCTCAAAGAATTTACCTCCGCTGCTGAGGAAGAGAAGCAGATAATAGATGGGTTCTTAAATGCTGTTCATCTAATAAAACCAACTTCTCTGTTTTTCTGCTGTCAACACATGAAGAGAAAAACGGTCTAGACTCTAAATGAACCGAAATAAAGTGTGCTTCAGCGCATTCTCCGCAAGAAAATAAAATCGAAATCCTCCGAGATAATATTGTTTTGTTGAAAAAATACAAAAGCGCTGGTTCAAATGGGTCGTGGCTGTGCTCTCTTTTTTTTGTGGGGGTGAATCGCATTCTATATTTAAACCTCTGACGCCGGCGAGACGTAGAGAATCCTCGTATGCCACTTGTTGCAAATCGTGTGTGGCCCCGCAGAATATTTATTTTTGTGGGATCTGTATGATTAAACTGATTAAGAAGCAGTTGCTAAGTGTTGAGATAAACAGAAGCTTAATGCGGAACAGTGGTGCGAAGTAAAAGTGTTATACTTTCCTGCAAAGACATCCGAAAAGTTTCAGTTTTGTGCAAAAATTACTGAGTGTCTATTATCCCGACATAGTAATCTCACAAAAACACCACTTATTCGTAAAATACTTAAGTACAAGTACAAAGTATACCAAGTAAAAAAACGAAAACATGCTCCCAAAAAAGTTTAAAATAGTTTGCACCATGTTCCTGCAGGACTTTAGCTGTACTTTCAGGTCTAGGGTACCCTGCTAAAGAACCTTAACCTTCCTTCAAATCACACGTAATACTTTTTAGTCGTATCTAGTTTTTATAATTGACCACTATTAAACAAAACCCTGTTTTTGAAACCTCTAAAATTTAAAACGGAAAGTTATATTTCTTTTACAACAATAATACTTTCTCTTCGAATCAAATAAAACGTCAAGCCAAAGCAAGATTCAAGGAAAAAACATCAGTCGTATTTATTTCTCTTGAATTCTCTCGAATTTATTTTCTTGATTTGAAGAAAAATAAGAACTACGCGAAAAACACCGGTAAAGAAATATTATGTCAGGGGTCGATTGCTTATAAAGTTAAACGATTTAAGGAAAAATAAGAACTATGAGAAAAACACCGGTAGAGAAATATTATATCTGGGATTGATTATTTATAAAGTTTAAATGATTTATGGGAAAATAAGAACTATGAGAAAAACATCTTTTTTTTTTTTTCCTTAACAGTGTCAAATTTGAATGTTTCTAGAGTCATATTATATGAGGGCCAATTATAAATTTAAATAGGAGATCAAGAGTGAAACCGAAGGTGTATTAGAAGGCTACAGTCATGATACATAACCTTTGCGGACGAAGTGTTCTGACCTTAAAGGTGCCACCTCAACATCCCGAGTATGAGAGAGAGAGAGACAGCCCTAAAGCGTAATATCATAGGTTTGCGTATTGATTTGGAATCACTTTAAATTGTAGGTGGTCAGATTATCTCTCGTGTGCATAAAACGACAATATATAATTCCAAAATAATCGCAACCTTCAATCGAGTTTCGGGATACAAGAGCTGCCGCTATTGTGCAAAAATAGATCTTTATTCTTTTAGTTGTGTCATGATCAAGAAGTTTGAGAGCAAGTGACGTCTGTTCCCGACAGACGGGACGAGCTACTTCTGTAATTCGGCCGCCTCGAAATCGGAATCTTTGACACCGAAAGAAAAACAGTAGACAAAAGGATGTTGAAGGTGGTAATCAAAAGAAAAACAGCAAGGACATAATAATTGTGACAGACGGGACGAAACTCAGTAATTTTTTCTCAAAGCTATTCTTCAAAGAAGCTCGTTGTATTGAAAAAAAAAAAATCTGTTTTAGAGGGTAACGTGAATTATTAGATACGAATTGATACTTTTTGCTTTTCCTTTACATATGGTAATGTATAAGGAAAGTATTGTAATAAGGTCGAAAACTGGAGGTTGAGTTTTCGATGAATTTACATGTTTGGATCACTCTAGAACGTGAATCCACAATTTTCAGAATGACGTCTGTGTGTATGTGTAATGTAATGTAATAATTGTAGCTCAGAAACGGTTCAACATTTTTTTAAGTTATTTATTTATTTTTTAGTGGTTGAGTCTCTTTTGGGTTATCCTGGTACTTAAATTTTAATACAGTTAGAAAAAATATCAATATCCCTTTTTTAAATTAACGGGAGTATGGTTCAGATTTTGATACAGTTAAAACAATAGGATGATCCCTTTTTTAAATTAACTAGAATGTATTTCAGATTTTGATACAGTTAAAACAATAGGATGATCCCTTTTTTAAATTAACTAGAATGTATTTCAGATTTTGATACAGTTAGAAAAAATATGATGGTCCCTTTTTTAAATTAACGGGAGTGTGTCTCAGATTTTGATACAGTTAGAAAAATATGATGGTCACTTTTTAACACTTTACAACAAAGTTGAAAAGTGTTTATGACTTTGTTCATTCTGTCTGTCTGTCTGTCCGTTAGCACGATAACTGCCGTAAAAATGAGTTTATCAAAATGAAATTTTTGTATGTTGTTCAGACGGTCTGTAGGACCTATGGGAATATAAATAAATAATATCACCCAATTAGTTTTTTATTGAACCCGGGTTGAAAAAATGAAATACATTGAACCCTATGGGACCTAATTTTTCAAACATTTTTTAAGTAAATTTAAAATTCACGAATTGCTTCGAAATTTTTAGGAAATATTCACATTATCCCATAGAATATATAAAAAAAAATTCAGTAAAATATGTTAAGTAGTTTTTTAATTAAAAAAATTATTTAATATAGGGAAAAAAACAAATTCAATTAAATTCTGACTTTGGGATATCTTCCAGAAAGAAAAGAGAGAGATATTATATAATAAATATCTCTCCATTTGTTTAAACGTTTTGCATATGGGAGTGGCTTCATATTTTAAAATAAATTTGGTAGATAACAATTTTTCATTTTTTTTAAATTTTATATAACTCTTCTTGATAAATTTAATTGATGGCATTTTAAATGCACTTTCCTACGTCCTAGAGAGTTAAAATTTGGTACACAGCTTAAATTTGTTGAACATTTTATTCGACAAAAATTTGATGGATCTTTAAATATAGATCATACATTTTTTTCGAAATGGTCTGAAAATAATCCCCGTTCACTTCTATAAATCATTGTTGTAATATTGTAAAAATTCTGATGTGGACAGCACATGTCTTTCTCTGCAGACTCATATTCGTTCTCTTTATTTATTCAATGATAATTTGAGTTTATCTGCACAACATAAGTATTTTAAATGACATTGAATTTACACGTTAAACTTAAATTTGGTTCTCATTTGATAGCTGGACTTATTGTCAAAGGTGGCGTAGCGAAAACGCGAAAAAACTAGAATATCTCAAGAACGGCTAGTCCTAGAGTAATGGGGTTAGTCTTATTCTTTTTGTTGTCAAAAATCACATATAAAATAGGAATTTAATTGATATAATTGAGCACACGTAGTCTTTTATTTTTATATATAACGATTTTTGCTGGCCATTTCGCAAAAATAGCCCGTTCCTTTTTCCCGAATCGTAGTAGAATAACCTACAAATGATTTATATACAAAATTTTGTTAAATTTGGTATATAAATCACTTGTAGGTTATTGAAATATTATACTCCAAATTTTGTTAAATTTGGTTCATTAGTTTTTAGCTAGAGTGGATAAAGGCAATTTCTGCGGCTATTTCGCAAAGAAGCCAGATTCTTTTATTACGAATCGTACTATAATCTAATGAACATCAGGATTTCCCACAAAAAACATACCTACCAAATTGTATGAAATTCGGTCCATTAGTTTTTCAATTAGAGTGGATGTAATATCCACACAGACACACAGAAACATACACAGATACACCCTTACACACACAGACGTCTTCCTAAAAGTAGTTTTTTCGTGTTCTAGAAGTCCCAAAACGTGTAGATCCTTTGAAAATTCGAGTTCCGATCTTCGGCACGATTCCAATACTTTGAGTACATACACATACACATATATATTATCTGTGTATTATCTGAGTATCTAAATTCCGTGCCTATGCAATTACAATAGTTGTGATTTTAAATGATCCTTAAACTTTTATTATTTCTTCAAGGAAACCTAATTTTAACATATGCAGAATGCAAATATCTCAAGCGATTGTAAGATGAATTACATAAGAATTGCTGAATTTTTTTCACACAAAATTATTTAGCTCTGGAGTCTGGAATACAAGTTATATGAATGAAATATTCATTGATTTTGCATAAAGAATCAGATGATTTATATTTCGATACAGTTTTAAATATTTAAGTATAATAAATTACTGTAGTACTGTGATAATGTAAAATATATTACCACTGAATGAATCACATTTTAGAAATTTTTAAATGAAATTACATTTCAGTTGGAAAGTGTTTCATAATCAATGCTTATGCATGATTGATCTTTCTTGTTATTATTCATGTAGCCACTGATGAAGGGCGTATATACGTCCGAAAGCGTTCTGGCAGTTCTTAACATATATTGTACGTCTTTTAAGATGTGTTAAATAAAAGCCCTTTTGTTTTTTAACACTTTACAATAAAGTTGAAAAGTGTTTATGACTTTGTTCATTCTGTCTGTCTGTCTGTCCGTTAGCACGATAACTGCCGTAAAAATGATTTAATCAAAATGGAATTTTAGTATGTTATTCAGACGGTCTGTAGAACCTATGGGAATATAAATGAATAATATTACCCAATTAGTTTTGGATTGAACCCGGGTCGAAAAAATGAAATACATTGAGCCCTATGGGAGCTAATTTTTCAAACATTTTTCAAGCGGATTTAAAATTCACAAATTGCTTCGAAAATTTTAGGTAATATTCAAATTGTTCCATAAAATATATAAAAAAATTCAGCGAAATATATTCAGTAGTTTTTTAAATAAAAATTAAAATAATAATTACACCTCTTATATGAAACGATCACGTGACCATGATATGAAACGATCACATGGCACACTTCAAATTGATATATGGCATCCATCATGTTTCAAAATCGTGATTTTTTTAAGTTCTTTTTAATTCATATTGAGTGTTGTATCCGTCCTAAAACTACTTTATTTTTGCTTAAATTCTGTGCATCTACATACTGAAACAACGCAATGACAATATATTTGAGTTTAAATGCTCATCTAAATTTGATTATTTCTACAACGAAGCCTATTTTTCACCTATGTAAAATGTAAACAGCAAAATATATAGAATGAGTTGTATTAGAATTTCTGTATTTTTTTAACACAAAATAATTTAGTCCATGGAGTCTGCATGGCTGATATGAATGAAATATTAATTGATTTCATAAAGAGAAGGACGATTTTTTTCGATGAAGTTTCAAGCATAGAGTTATTTTTTTGTAGCTCCATGGTCTTAAACAAAATGTTTAAATAAAATAAATTATTATAGTATTGTGATGAATGAAATGAATGGGAGAAAGTTATGAATGAAATCCTGTTTTTATAGAGAGATCCAGGCGTGTTATTTTTTCCATGACGTCATTTGAATTAATTTCTGTTGTTTTCGATAGAGTTTTCAAATATAATAAATTATCGTAGTATTATGATAATTCTAAAACTATTACCGAGGAATGTATAACATTTTAGAGAGTTTAAACCAGGCAATTTATATTTCAATGCCGTCATTTGAATGAAGTTCATTTTTTTCGATGAAGGTTGAAGTTTTCAAATATAATAAATTAATGCAGTATTGTGATAAGTTTCAAAATATTACCGAGGAATGTATTGCATTTTAAACTTGTTTAAATAAAATTGCATTGAAGTTGGAAAGTGTTTCATAATCAATGCTTTAAGCATGATTGATCTTTCTTGTTTAAATTAACGGGAGTGTGGCTCAGATTTTGATACAGTTAGAAAAAATAGGATGGTCCCTTTTTTAAATTAACGAGAGTGTGTCTCAGATTTTGATACAGTTAAAAAAATAGGATGGTCCATTTTTTAAATTAACGGGAGTGTGGCTCAGATTTTGATACAGTTAGAAAAAATAGGATGGTCCCTTTTTTAAATTAACGGGAGTGTGTCTCAGATTTTGATACAGTTAGAAAAAAATATGATGGTTCCTTTTTTAAATTAACGGGTGTGTGGCTCAGATTTTGATACAGTTAGAAAAAATAAGATGGTCCCTTTTTTAAATTAACTAGAGTGTGGTCTAGCTCGACTTTCTCATACCAGAATCCATTTTAAGACAGCTTTTTTTTCCCTTCAAATTTTATAAGAAAAATTTTGAAAATTTATATCGTCGTTCTGAACAATCATAATTACAGCATATTAACCTAAAATTTAAAGGGCATAAAACAGTCTTTCGATTGATGCCAAGTTTGATAACGTACCCCCTGGGAGGTAACTTCCAACCTCCCGAAGGGGTCTAATAACGTCACGAATGGAATACAAAAATTGTATCGCGTCTATTTTTAACCACAATTATTGAAATTTCGTGACCATTGAGCCGTAAATAATGCCTTTTATGCATAACTAGCCGAATACCCGTTTAAAATCAACGTTCTCGCAATAAACAACCCCTGAATATTGTAATTTTTTAATAATTCGCGTTTCACATTTATTCGGCAAATCGAATATTTTAGTGTGCAGAAACCCCTAAAGAAGAAAGTATTGGAAAACTTAAATTCTGCAGTTTTTCCTTTCGAAGTATCTACCAGTATACCAAATTAAACTCTATCTCACCCCGAAGCATGCTATTTTATCATCTCCCCTTTCGAACGTTTTTCCTATGAAGCACACCCATAAATGAACATTTTTGAAAAACTAGGTTCGTCTTGGTTTTTTAATCAGATGATTGGCTCATATACCAAATATCAAGCCTCTATCACATTTAAAAGGAAGCGTGTCTCATTTATTAGAAAAATCGTACATATTGGTGTGCGGCACCCCCTAAATTAGCAAATATTGGAAATTTAAAATTGCACATTTTCTTCCTTTCAAACTATTTACCCGTACACCAAATTTGATGTCTCTATCCTATCGTGAAGCATGTTTTTCTATCATTTCATCTTTCGAACATTATTTTTGTGTTGCACCCCTTAAATGATCATTTTTGAAAAACCGTAATAATCTTAGGTTTTTTTATTAAATGATTAGCCCATATACTAAATTTCAAGTCTCGATCGCGTTGTAGGCATTTTTCATTTGTTCGTCAAATCGAACATTTTAGTGTGTGGCACCCCCTAGCACCCCTGTGACAAACGTTGGAAAACTGAAATTGCACACTATCTTCCTTTCCAACTATCTACCCGTGTAGAAGCATGCTTTTTCTATCATTTCACCTTTCGAATGTTTTTCTGTGGCGTACTCACCTCCTTAAACATGCATTTTTGAAAAAATCCATTTTTCTTGAGTTTTCTATCAAATCATTCGCCCATATACCAAATATCAAGCCTCTATCACGTTCTTAAAGGGGTGTTTCTACTTCATTCCGAAAATCGAGCATTTCTGTGTGCGACACCCCCTAAAGTAGAAATTATTGGAAAACTGAAATCGCACACTTTCTTCCTTCCAAACTATTTACCTGTACACCAAATTTCAAATCTCTATCTCATCCCAAAGCATGTTTTCTTATCAATTCACCTTTCGAACGTTTTTCTCTGGTCTACCCCCTTAAACGAACGTTTTTGAAAAACTATATTTGTCTTGGGTGTTTCCATCAAATGATTAGACCATATACCTAATTTCAAGCCTCTATCAAATTTTAAAGGAGCCGTTTCTCATTTATTCGGTATATCGAATATTTTGGTGTGCGGCACCCCCTCAAGTAGAAAATATTGGAAATCTGAAATTGCACACTTTCTTCCTTTCGAACGATTTACCCATACACCAAATTCGAAGTCTCTATCTCATAGCAAAGTATGATTTCCTATCATTTCACTTTTCGAACGTTTTGGTGTGGAGCACCCCCTCTAGAGAACGTTTTCGAAAAATTCGATTTTTCCAGGGGGTTTTATCGAACGATCGAGCCGTGTACCAAATTGCAAGTCTCTATCTATTCGGGAAGTGCCTAAAAAATGCGTGACAGACAGACAGACGGACACTTAGCAATTAGTATATACTAGCCGAATACCCGTTGAAAATCAACGGTCCCACATTAAGCAACCACCGAATAAGGTAAATTTTTAATAATTCGCGTTTCTTATTTATTTGAAAAATCGATCATTTGGTTTTAAAGCACTCCCAAAAGTTGAAAATATCGGAAAACTGAAATTGCACATGTTCTTCCTTTCGAACTATCTACCCGTACACCAAATTTGAAGTCTGTATCTCATTTCCAAGCATGTTTTTTTATCAATTCACCTTTCGAACGTTTTCCTTTGGAGCACCCCCTTAAACGAAATTTTTTGAAAAACTATATTCGTTTTGGATGTTTTCATCAAATGATTAGTCCATATATCAAATTTTAAGCCTCTATCAAATTTTAAAGGGACCGTTTCTCATTTATTCGGAAATCGAACATTTTTGGGTGCGGCACCTCCTTAAGTAGAAAATATTGCAAATCTGAAATTGTGTACTTTCTTCCTTCCAAACTATCTACCTGTACACCAAATTTGAAATCGCTATCTCATTCCGAAGCATGTTTTTTTATCAATTCACCTTTCGAACGTTTCCCTCTGGAGCACCCCTTTAAACGAACATTTTTGAAAAACTGTATTCGTCTTGGGTGTCATCAAATGATTAGTCCATATACCAAATTTCAAGCCTCTATCAAATTTTAAAGGAGCCGTTTCTCATTTATTCGGAAAATCGAATATTTTGGTGTGCGGCACCCCCTTAAGTAGGAAATATTGGAATTCTAAAATTGCACACTTTCTTTCTTTCGAACGGTTTACCCATATACTAAATTTGAAGCCCCTATCTTATCGCAAAGCATGCTTTCCTATTATTTCACTTTTCGAACGTTTTGTTGTGGAGCACCCTTTCTAGAGAACGTTTTCGAAAAATTCGATTTTCCCAGGTAGTTTTATCGAACGACTGAGCCGTGTACCAAATTACAAGTCTCTATCTATTCGTTAAGTGCCTAAAAAAAGAGTGACGGACAGACAGATAAACGGACACTTGACAATTAGTATATATAACTAGCCGAATATCCGTTGAAAATCAACTGTCTCGCAATAAGCAAACCCTGAATAATGTAAATTTTTGAATAATTCGTGTTTCACATTTATTCGGCAAATCGAATATTTTAGTGTGCAGAACCCCCTAAAGAAGAAAATATTGGAAAATTTAAAATGCGCACGTCGTCTTTTCGAATTATCTACCAGTACACCAAATTAAAGTCTCTATCTCATCTCGAAGCATACTATTTTATCATCTCCCCTTTCGAACGTTTTTCTTTGGAGCACCCCAATAAATGGACATTTTTGAAAAACTCTGTTCGTGTTGTATTTTTTATCAGATGATTGGCCTATATACCAAATATCAAGTTTCTATCACATTTAAAAGCAAGAGTGTCTCATTTATTCCGAAAATCGAACATATTGGCGCTCGGCACCCCCTAAAGTAGCAAATATTGGAAATCTGAAATTTTCACACTTTCTTCCTTTCAAACAATCTACCAGTACACCAAATTTGATGTCTCTATCCTATTGTGGAGCATGTTTTTCTATCACTTCATATTTCGAACGTTTTTATGTTTTTCTGTGTTACACCCCCCTTAAATGATCATTTTTGAAAAACCGTAATAATCTTAGGTTTTTCTTTATCAAATGATTAGCCCATATACTAAATTTCAAGCTTCTATCACACTCTAAAGGAGGCGTTTTTCAGTTGCTCGTGAAATCGAACATTTTAGTGTGCGGCACCCGTTACAATAGCAAATGTTTGAAAACTGAAATTGCACACTTTTTTCCTTTTAAACTATTTACCCTTATACCAAATTTGAAGTCTCTAACGCATCGCGGAGTATACTTTTTCTATCATTTCACCCTTCGAATGTTTTTCTGTGTAGTAACCACCTCCCTTAAATATATATTTTTGAGAAACTCCATTCTTCTTGGGTTTTCTATCAAATGATTCGCCCATATACCAAATATCAAGCCTTTATCACGTTCTATGAGGGATATTTCTACTTCATTCCGAAAATCGAACATTTTTGTGTGTAACACCCCCTAAAGTATAAAATATTGGAAAACTGAAATTGTGCACTTTCTTCCTTCCAAACTATCTACCCGTATACCAAATTTCAAATCTCTATCTCATCCCGCAGTATGTTTTCTTATCAATTCACCTTTCGAACGTTTTCCTTTAGAGCACCCCCTTAAACGAACGTTTTTGAAAAACTATATTCGTCTTGGGTGTTTTCATCAAATGATTAGTCCATATACCTATTGCACACTTTCTTCCTTTCGGACGATTTACCCATACACCAAATTTGAAGTCTCTATCTCATCGCAAAGCATGTTTCCTATCATTTCACTTTTCGAACGTTTTGGTGTGCGACACCCCCTTAAGTAGAAAATATTAGAAATCTGAAATTGCACACTTTCTTCCTTTCGAACGATTTACCCATACACCAAAATTGAAGTCCCTATCTCATCGCAAAGCATGCTTTCCTATCATTTCACTTTTCGAACGTTTTGGTGTTCGGCACCCCTTTAAGTAGAAAATATTGGAAATCTGAAATTGCACACTTTCTTCCTTTCGAATGATTTACCCATACACCAAATTTGAAGTATCTACCTCATCGCAAAGTATGCTTTCCCATCATTTGACTTTTCGAAAGTTTTGGTGTGGGGCACCCCCTTTATAGAACATTTTCGAAAAATTCGATTTTTCCAGGGGTTTTTATCGAACGACCGAGTCGTGTACCAAATTGCAAGTCTCTATCTATTCGGGAAGTGTCTGAAAAAAAGCGTGACAGACGGACACTTGGCAATTAGTATATATAGATAGGTAGATTGTGTCAGATTTTTGTCTTATGCTGCCATGTTAAGATAATATAAAATTTCGAATAAATTTCGAAGTTTTCGCTTCTATTTAAAAAAAAAAAAAATTCTATCTAGTTTTATCTGTTTCGTTAACAAAGTAAAATTTCGTGTAAATCCATTAATATTTGTAGCAGCTATCGTGTACGTAAGAAATCGACCACAGACAGACGGACATAACTCCAAAATTAGTTAAAACGTGTTTAAGACTTTCTAAAACATGCACCTATGTCCTATAACATATTGGCATCAATATCTCGAAATTGAAAATTTTTGTGAAACGAAAACTTTCTCAATACTACATTTGAGAAAGTAGAAATCTATATAAATAAAATTGAAAATCTGTCTGTGTGTCTGTCTGTCCCATCATCACGGGAGAGCGGCTAAACCGAATTTGATGAAATTTTGTGAGTAGCTTGGAAATAGCCCCACTTAAAATTTAGTCCATGTTTGGAGTTTCTACGACAAGTGGTTCTCGAGATATTAGTAAAAAACGAAACTTTTGTTTGTCTCATCATCACGGAAGAATCGAATTTAATGAAATTTTGTGGATAGCCTTGAAATAGCCCCCCCCCCCCCCACCATAAATTTAGTCCAAGTTTCGAGTTTCTAAGACCAGGGGTTGTCAAGATATTAATGAAAAACGAAACTTTTTCCTAGCAGTTCTACTCTCTAACTGGTTTATCCAAACGAAAAGGTTAAAAATCGTTTGAATGTGAATTAAAACTTTATCTCTAAGTTTGGTGGGAGATTTTTTGCGCTAATTATTCACTTTCTGTAAACATGGATTGTTTGAAACATGAATTTAAATGGAAAATCTATCTCCATGGTTTATTTTTCACAAGCTTTTACTCAACAATGAAAAGTATAAAGAAATCAAAATGGTTATTTAATTTCGCAGTTTATGAGGAAGATTCTAGCTTATATCATGTTGCTCAGAAACGCAATTAAATTAAATCTGTCTGTTAATTTTAATTATTATTTTTTCGATTTGAATAATAAATAAATGGATATAAAAATATATTTTAGAAAAGAACGGTTCGATTTTTCTTTTAATTATATTATTTGCGGACTACGTACATCACTTTCATTTATTTTGGCAAAGAGTTTTTAAGTTTTTATATTGTGTTTAGCTAATAAACTCATATATTGTGTTTACCCAATAAATTCATTTATCCGATTGTTGAAATAGAAAAAGAGTATAGAACATGTATATCTTCTAATACAATTTTAGTGTTTTCATTTAGTATATACAAACGGAATCAGGATGTTTTATTCTTCAGATCTGGAAATTCAGAGCTACGAATTTGGCAGAATATCGCTAACTTGATAACTTTTCTTAAACTTTGCCAAATTAACGGAAATGTCGCCAAATTGATAAAAACGACGCAAATCAATGAAATTAAATTTTTTTTTTTAGAAGAGAGTACTGAAATGATGTTCGGTAGCATTTGTCGGTCAGTCCTTCCATCCTTCTTAGTAACACATTTAGCGAATTTTTAAAATATCACCAAATTGATAAAAATGTTTGTACATCCATAAAATTGGTAAAATTGAGCTTAATAAATGAAATTGTGTTTTGTTAGGGGATAGTATTGTGATGAGGTTTCGTCAATTTGTCGCAAAATGGGACTATCAGTTCTACAGTCCCACTTGGCGATAAATTTGGCGATTTTTTAAATTATCGCTGAATTTACGAAAATGTCTCCAAACCTTCCATATAGATCGCATTATTCAGACGATATGATTTCTGTGAATTTATTTGAAGCAAATGATATATCGTGTAGCAACGGATGTAAATCGAATGTGTTATGCTGCATACGATTTTTATTAAATCTTTTCCGATTTGAATAATAAAGATATGTATATAAAATAAATTTCATTGACATTGCATTTTTGACTGTATAATATCAATTACGGTCTTCAGGTTTAAACATTATTATTATTGATATTTTCGGGGATTATTGATATTTTTAAGTTATTATGCCATTGTTTTATTATGACAAAAATTGTTTAAACTCATATATTGTACGTTGTACGAGTAATCTTCTACAAATGCACGGGTATATCTTCTAATCTACGAGAATATAAGTAGTACAGGTATATGTGCATATATTTTGATATACATTGGCATATAGTGGAATCAATTACGACATTCTGGTATAAAGATTACGGGGATTATTGATATTTTCAATTTATTACGTCATTTGTTTTATTTTGGCAAAGATTTTTGAGACTCATTGTAATACGGGTAATCTTCTACTAACACACTGGCATATTTTCTAATCTGCGACAATATAAGTAGTACGGGGATATATATATATTACCATATAATTTTAGTGCTTTTATTCTGGCATATATTGGAGTCAATTACGGGTTTATTGATATTTTCAATTTATACATGTAATGTACTAATACAGGTTATATCTTCTAATATTCACGTATATAAGTAGTATGGGTCCCATACAATTTTAATGCTTTCATTTTGCATATATATTTATTGAATTCCCTTTTTTTGGTAATTTTGCTTACAAAAGGGGCCAGGATGTTTTATTCTTCAGATCTGCCCGTGAAGATAATTTTGTATAGCGAGAACAGAAATTCTTAAACTTCTTTTTAGGAGTATTGTATTAAATATTTTAACAGAATATTTTGATTAAAAATATCATTTATTATATTATAGGAATTTGCATATGATTGTGAATTTTAAGTTTCTTTATATTATATACTCCGTAAGAAAAACCGGTATGCTGCTAGTGACACATATAATTCGATATAAAACTGAAATAAAAAACTAATTTCTAGATTATGCCGCAAGTCGTGACAGTACATTTGGATTTCCTTAATCTTGCGCCATGTATTCTTTTTTATCGGTCTATTTAAAGAAATTGATTTAGTATTTTGCAGACTGTCTGGGTTTCATCAACTGTCATCTCAATTTCTTGATATCAATCCCATTATCAGTTGAGTTAAATCTCATATCAGTTGAATAAAACCGTAACAAATTCAATTGTATCTCATATTTGATAAGGGACTGACCATCTCCAGGTTTGTTACAATAGAAATAGAACCCCTTTGTTTTAAGTCAATATAAATAAATCTGACGTTGTGTGGAAAACGCCTTCTTTCCAGCAGTTTAGACGAGTAGCGGTGTGACTGGACTCCACATCTATAAAGATAGCGAACATCAAAGATCGCGATACTATAAATAACAACATAGTGAACAAGCCCCTTGGCTACAAAAGAGTGTTGAAGGGGAAAGTGTTAGAGAAAAGGGTGAATTTATCTTATTCATTCATTGTTTTACAGATTTGCGTGGTATCAGTATTAACTTTTTATGTATTAATAGATTGTATCAAAGTCTATTTAAAGGCACATACAGGGTGAGTCAAAACAATCTGTGCAAACTTTAATGGGAGAAAGGGAAATTCGTTGGATCTATAAATTTGCCTGGCGGTACATAAATACGTACTTGACTTTCATATTTCCATTTTTTATCTTCATTAATCATTAAACATCTTTAAACACACCTAAATTCACTTCACTTTTTAATTTGTTTGAAGCAAAGCAAAATGTCTCGTACTTGTGCACCAATATTTGACTAAGGAGGAAAAGAAACATATCGAGCTGCAACACTCGTGGTATTTTGAATGTTACGGCGGCCTTCCCTTCCATTGGAAAACTTTAACGGGCGGGCCAATATATTAAAATATCGAAACTATAACCACTGTATTTAGAAAACTAAGAACTCGATGCGAAATTAAAATATATTACCTTGTAGAGCTTTTGAAGGACTTCAAATTACTTGCTTACTGTTCATAACTAGCATTTTAGTTTTGAGATATAAACATTAAAAACTTCAAAAACGGAAATTTTTCTATATTCTACAACTTTACAAGATGATTCTCAGAAAACTATAAGAGCTTTGTAAAAAGAAATTATTAATCTCGAGATTGGATTTCTTACTGAACATTTTAGTCCCTTGCAGTTTTTATCTATCGTTTACAGTTTAGAAGATATTTCGAATGAAAATCGAATGAAGCGAAAGATCGCCCGGACAAACATTTTTTAGTTTAAAAAAATAGTTCAAAATATTAAAATATTGAAATTAATTTTGTTTCATAAATGGTATCCTATTTACGACAAAAGAAGTAAAATTGTTTATATTTTTACCCAATAAGTTCGGAAATATTAGCATCCAAAGCGTTTACATTTAACGCAGTGCATTTGCATGCAACGTAACTCTTTGATTTAAGGCAGATATACCCCAACCATAGATACTATTCACATCAAAATGATGGTTTAATATTATGATCTTCATCACTACATCGGTATACGATGTGTATAAAACACATTAAAGGATGCAAATTGTGGAAATGAAATTTTAAGAAAACGCAGTAAATGCATGTTTGGGCTGTCTGAAAAATGTTTCAAAGAATTCCACATAAAATGAAATCTTAAACGTTAAAAAAAAAGTATTAATAATAATTTTAACTTGCAAATTTTAAAATTTTAAAGTGAATTAAGAATTCCTAATTGTTTTACAATACTAAGATCACTTTAATATCAATTTCTAGAAGAAATCATATATATGTTGTATTGGTAAAAATCTGTACCCTTTTGTGTCTAAGTTCCTCAAACCTGGGACGTTTTAATTTGTTTAAATAAATACGATTTCTTGTACTTGTGATTTTTTACTATTTTTAACACTTTACAACATAGTTAAAAAGTGTTTATGACTTTGTTCATTCTGTCTGTCTGTCTCTCTGTCCGTTCGTACGATAGCTGCCGTAAAAATGACTTTATCAAAATGAAATTTTAGTATGTTGTTGAGACGGTCTGTGGGACATACAGGAATGTAAATGAATAATATCACCCAATTAGTTTTGGATGAAAAAATGAAATACATTGAACCCTATGAGATCTAATTTTTCAAACATTTTTTAAGCGAATTTAAAATTCACAAATTGCTTGGAAAGTTTTAGGAAATATTCAAATTATCCCATAAAATATATAAAAAAAATTTCAGTAAATATGTAGTTTTTTAAGTAAAAATTAAACCAATAATTACCATATAATACGTTTTCCCGGCCATCCATCTTGCTGCTCTAAGTCTTAGGACGAGTCGGCTGGCCTGGGCTTTCGACTCATATAATACGAAGAGATCACGTGACCCACTTAAAAATAAAATATGGCATCCATCCTTTTTCCCAGAGTAAAAATCGTGATTTTTAAAGTTCTTTTAAATTTATATTTTGTGTTGCATCCGTCTTAAAACCGCTTTATTTTTGCATAATTTTTGTGCATCTACATTCTTTCTGCTCCAACGCAATTACAATATTTTTGAGTTTGAATGATCAACAAACTTTGATTATTTTTACAACGAAGCCTAATTTTAATGGATGCAGAATGTAAACAAGTGATTGTAAAAATTTGTATAAGAATTGCTGAATTTCTTTTACGCAAAATTATTTGACTCTGGAGTCTGGAATAAAAGTGTATGAATGAAATACTCACTGCTTTTACACAGAGAACCAGAGAACCGGCCATCCAAATAGCTGCTCTAAGTCCTCGGACGAGTCGGGTGGTCTGGGCTTTCGACAGAGAACCAGACGATTTATATTTCGATGATGTTATTTGAATAAAGTTCATATTTTTCGATGAAGTTTTAAGTTTTCAAGTAAAATAAATGATCGTAGTTCTGTGATAATTAAAATAAATATCACCGCTGAATGTATCGCATTTCAGTTGGAAACTGTTTCATAATCAATGCTTTATGCATGATTGATTTTTCTTGTTTATTTTAATTTCACACTATTTACTACCACTCTACAGAAAATTAAAGGCAAACAAAATACGGACATAAATGGATTAAAATATAAAGTAATTGGATAAGGCTAAAAAGAAAAAAATTGGAGAAAATTATTAGACTGCTTAAGTCATTTTGTACACAATCTAATATTTTATATATATTATTTCTAAGTATATTCGACCTTCCGCATCCATGGAAATCGCCGACAGAAACATTGCACCTGCTGCAGCAGGTGCAATGTTTCTGTCGGTGATTTCCATGGACGCCAATGCCTGCAAAGGGGGTCGAACTGTTTGGGATAGGGTATGTTAAATACCTGTCTTTTTGGGAGGTTCTTCGTTTGGGATGAACGCTGTCCCACCCGTAAGCAAAAGGTTGAATGCATTTTTTTTCGAAACGGAATTTTCAAAGGTTTTACATTTTTAAAATGCTTCATGCGTCTTAATTTTTGTCTGAGATGCAAGGAATTTGGCAAGAATATACCTCTCATACTTTTTAATGAAACTGGGTATGCATTTTATAATAGGACTTTATTAAGGTAATTAAAAGTGAATAAGAACCGAATTAAATGATGAAAATTAAATTTTAATGCAGAAAAATATTTAAAAAAAATTAACTTTCCAAGGGATTTAAAAATGAATACACAAATTTGATCATAATGTAAAATTAATCAAAAATGTGAACAAATAGCACGCAAGGAGCATTTTCAAATTTTCGTTAAAAAATTAAATTAAAATAAAAAATACAAAATTGTAACAAAATTGAAAAAAAAAATCTGATGTGGGCAACACATGACTTTCCTTATATAATGTAATGAATTTACTACTTTTACAGTAAAAAAATATAGGTTTTTCTTATAGTAGATACTAATATTCTTTCCAAGATATTGAATTTTCGACAATTAGTCGTCATTTTCATTGATTTAGCGTCATTTTTATCCATTTGGCGAGGTTTTAGTTAATTTGGCAACATTTCAAAAAGTCGCCAAGTTGGCGAAATGCCGCCAAATTCGTCGCCAAAATCTCGCCAAGCGTTATGGACGAAGAAATAAGTTATTCTTACAGTAGATAAATGACTATTGGCGTTCAAATACAAAAGTATTACTCAAAGTATCTTTTTTCATGAATGGAACGAGCTAGATCCACGAGATTGATGTCACCCAATTTATCGCATGGTATTACATATGAAAAGTGAACATGTTTCTCAATGGGAAATATTTTTTTTATTATTTTATATGACTTTTTGATAATTTTTTTGAAAAATGTGCAATATCTCGAGAACGGTTCATGTTAGTGTTCTAAAATTTATGTCAATCGTTTTCTAATGAAAAATTACATAAGAAATGTCTATTTACGTAACTTTATTAGCGGTTTTGAATTTTTGACGATTTTTTCAAAATTTTACTCGAAAATTTAGGGGGGTTCTGAACATTCGATTGCGTATAAAAACAATAGGCTTCCAGTGTTTACGGATTGTGATTTTTGTACCAAATTTCGTTTGAATCGGTCCATTCGTTCGTCAGTTATCGTCTCCACAGACTCACTGACACACACACACACACACACACAGA
Organism: Amaurobius ferox; assembly: GCA_951213105.1. Classification (NCBI taxonomy): domain Eukaryota; kingdom Metazoa; phylum Arthropoda; class Arachnida; order Araneae; family Amaurobiidae; genus Amaurobius; species Amaurobius ferox. Next base: position 88,262,406 of record OX578147.1, on the reverse strand, counting down.
CATCACTTCAAAAATGTTTGATTCGTGATCAGGGATGCTTGAAACGTGCTCTCCCGTCGAAAACTCGAATTCGAATTTTCGACCCCGTCACAATACTTTCCTTACACCTTTCTGGTTACTTACTGTTACCTTACACCTTTCTGGTAGGTCGGACGGCCTGGGTTTCAACAACAACAACAACAACAATTCTTTCCTTATACCTTATGTATATAAGGAAAGTAAAAATTAATGGTATTGCATATATTAATGTTAAGAGGAATATTTATACAAATTTTCACGTTTCTAAGTCAATAAATAAATAAAAAAAAAATTCAACTTCCACCGTCCCCTTAAATAGCTTGTGATGATTTTTTTTTTCTTTATAAATTTTGCAAGAGACAATTTGAAAAATCTGTATCGTTGATCCAAACTATCATAATTATAACATATCACCCTTTATTTTAAAGGGCTTGAAAAAACCTTTCGATTGATACCAAATTTGACCCAAACCCGAGGGGGCTAATGATGTCACGAGCACAAACATTGTATCCCGAGTCGCGACTGTTTTTCACTACAATAATTTAAATTGTTAAGTTTCATGAGCATGGAACCATAAATAACTCCTTTATGCATAATTATGCTTAATTTTGATCTATGATGCCATATTAAGTAAATATATTCTCTCGAATTTAAAAATAAAAATTATCTAGTTCTAGATTTTTCGTTAACAAAGCCGGATATAAAGTTTTGTGAAAATCCATTAATGTTTGTGGCAGCTATGGTGTACACAAGAAATCCAGACATGACTCTAAAAATAGTCAAAACGTGTTCGGGACGTCCGAAAGCATATATTGGCATCAAAATTTCGAAGTCGAAAAATTTCGTGAGAACAGTACTTTCTCACTATATTCTGTAGTATAGGCCCGCGAGGTGATAGGCCAATTATTGACTTCGAAATAGGGGGACATACCGACATACAAACTTGGGTTTTACCGCGTTACTATTTTAGATAAATATAAACAGTAAGCGACAAAAATGTTCAGTAGAAAATCCAGTTTCTATATCAATATTTTGTTTTTACAAAGTTCATTATAGTTTTCGAACAATCATGTCAAGTTAAGGAAGATTGAAAATTTTCCGTTTTTTACGTTTGTAACGTTTATATCTATAAAATTAAAAGTGCTAGTTATAAATAGTGAGTTATTTATAGCCCTTTAAAAGCCCTACAAGAATATATCATTGGATTTCGGATCGGGCACTTTGTTCAAAATATAGTGGTTATGATTTCGATATTTTAACTCTTATTTTGAACTCTTTTGTGACTTAAACGGAAGTTGAAATAACGGAAGCGACATCATATATTATTACGAATACGTAACAGAAAATCATGTAATTTGGAATTCAAGGTCACTTGACCTTGGCGACGAATTTGGCGAAATATCGCCAGCCAGTGACTTTTTGGCGAGTTTTGAAAACATCTTGAATTTTGTTGATTGGCTAATTATCATGAGTTACTTGCTTATTCCAGGACTTTCTGGGGCATATAATGTCGTCATCGTGCAATTGGTTTGTTGACGTGATCTGCGTAAAAATATCTGCCGACCTCAATACAGAACCCAATATGTATTGTACCTTCTGATTTTATATATTCTTAAAAAAAATTCTAGTAGAAATGTGTAAAAAAAATTAAATTTTAGATTAAAAACATCGAAACCTATTCACTGCTAGCTTATACTAGTGTCACATGCAACATATAAACCTTTTCCCATTCGAAATATGCGAATAATTGGATGTTTCACATTAATCTATAACGAGTAACAGTGTTACTCACTATTTTGGTTTCTTTCTGATAATGATTGTAATATAAGTAAAACTAAGCGCTGTAGAATATGGATGTATGAGAAAGTCGAGTAGAGGCTCGCACTCCAGAATTTTATTTTCTGGCTCACCGTCACAATAGTTTGGATGAAAAATTGCTTTCTGTCATATCTAAATTGAACATGGCTGGTCTGTATCAATCAGCGCCTTAAGTGTTTTAAATCTCAATGTCGCCGTCTAGCACAAATGAATGATTAAGTGAATATTGCAGTTTTTTATTGCAGATTCTCTAGTTGGGGTTGTTTTTTAGAATATAGGGTGGAGGAGGATAAAAAATAGTCTCGAAAAAGACAGACGGACCGAATTCTTCCCTCGCACCCCCTTTTTGGGAGGGGTATGCATCATCGGTGTAGCTATTTTGGGGTTTCCTGCTGACATTTCACTGTTACATTTATGAAAAAAATATAATGGCCCGAATAATTTGTCCCTTTCTTTCACCAAGGTTGATACTTTGGTACAGCTGAAACACTTTAATTTCAGTGCTTTGTATTTGAAGACTTTGAAATTCTGATGTAGCAACTCTGTAGTACCTATAGTACCTTGGGATAGAGAGGTCAGCGCGGGTCCGACCTATGGGTCTAAGCCCCGCCCGAACTTTGTGCTGCATCGGGCCTAATTTTTCATTGAAAGTTTCGGCTGTACCGAACTTGAGTTGAATTTGGAACGTTTTAGGCGGGGCTGTATGATATCGATCTGTCTTTTAAAAAGTTATTGGTGGCCATCAAATTTGCCTTCTCTGTTTTTTACAATTTTTTTTTTTAAGTATTTATTACTCAGAATTTGCTGTAGATAAGAGTTTAGATGATGACGGATGTGGATTTATCATCAAATTCTGGAGGAGATAGAGTGGTTTACTAAGGATTTCCGGTTCCAGTTCTTTTTTCCATTTCCGGTTCAAAAATTTTCATTTCCCTTGAAACATCTATTTTTCAATATTAGCTACAAATAAAGCATATAGATGAGAACTGACATGGATTTAGCATCAAATTCTTAAAAGGTAGAGTGGTTCACTAATAACTTCCACTTCCAGTTAAAAAAATTTCCTTGAAAAATCTATTTCTCAGAAACGACTATGAATAATTAAAACTTAGATGATGGATTCAGTATCAAGCTCTTAAGGGGTTGGGAAATTTGCTAAGGATTTCAGTTTCCGGTTCTTTTCCACTTCCGGTTCAAAAATGTTCCTTGAGACATATTTTCTTTCAGAATTCAGTCTCAGATGATGACTGATATGGATTCAGCATCGAATTTTGGAGCAGGTGTAGGGGTTCACTTCCGCTTCTGGTCGATCGAAAATGCGTATGACTGTACGAAATAAGTCTGTAAACGAGTATAAAAGTGCTTAATAGTTCCGTCTAAAATAAAGTGTACACAAATTTCCGCCATATGAAGACTCCTTCTTAAATTTCTTGTTAATGAATATTAACACCGAATGTGTTTAAAAATTGCTTTTATAATTTCAACAATGTGGAGCCAAAAGCTAAGAAAATATCTCTTTACATAATTTTAAGTCGATAGATGACTGGTCTTTATTCTTTAATTTTTTTAAAAAACAATGCTCCGGACTGAGTCGGGTTTAGACTCCAATATTTTCGGTCTGGGTTGAGCTCGAACTTTAGATTGGAACATGTGGCTTGAACCAGCTTCGAACTTTTTACTGTCGGGACTGGCTGAATAAATTCTAAAATCTCGGCCCTCAAGGTTCCCATTATCTTTAGAAAGATCTTATTACGTCCCTATATGCCTGCTCGGTGGCTGAGAGGTCTAAGGCAAGTATTTTCTCGTGCTGTCTCGGTTTCCGGGTTGTGAGTTCGAGTCTCACCTGCGAGCCATGCTGTAATGATGTCTATTAGGGACGTAGTATGTTCCGCCTCCTCTGGTGCGCCGGAGCAACGTCATATGACGACAAAATGGTTCATGATCTGGCTGTTTAAAATGGGCGAATGATTAGAATACTGGGAACTTATTTGTCACATGTTCTTCGGAAAGCATCCAAATTTTCAAATTATTTTTTGAAAAAGAAAAAAGATAATCAGTTATTTAATCATGTTAGATACACAATCATTTATACAAAATTTATCATTAGAAAATGGATGATTGTTTAACTTATTGTTTAACCCCTAGCACTCATCTATCTCGAGATATTGGACGTTTTTTAAATAAATTAATAAGAAAGTTATAATGAAAAATATTAAATTTCGTTAAAGAAGTTGAATTTTTATGTTTAATGTTATACAACAATTGTATTGACACAATTCTTTATCTAGTACGTTCCATTCATGGGGAAAGATGCATTTCGTAATAGTTTTTAACACTTTACAACAAAGTTGAAAAGTGTTTATGACTTTGTTCAATCTGTCTGTCTGTCCGTTAGCACGATAACTGCCGTAAAAATGACTATCAAAATGAAATTTTAGTATATTGTTTAGACGGTCTGTAGGACCTATGGGAATATAAATGAATAATATCACCCAATTAGTTTGGATTGAACCCGGGTTGAAAAAATGAAATACATTGAACCCTATGGGACCTAATTTTTCAAACATTTTTTAAGCGGATTTAAAATTCACAAATTGCTTCGAAAATTTTAGGTAATATTCAAATTATTCCATAAAATATATAAAAAAAAATGTCAGCAAATTATATTCAGTAGTTTTTTAAATAAAAATTAAAATAATAATTACACCTCTTATATGAAGCGATCACGTGACCATGATATGAAAAGATCACGTGACCCACTTCAAAATAAAATATGGCATCCATCTTGTCTCAAAATCGTGATTTTTAAAGTTCTTTTTAATTCATATTGAGTGTTGTATTCGTCCTAAAACCTCTTTATTTTTGCTTAAATTCTGTGCATCTACATACTGAAACAACGCAATCACAATATATTTGAGTTTAAACGATCATCCAAATTTGATTATTTCTACAACGAAGCCTATTTTTCACTTATGCAAAATGTAAACAGCAAAATATGTAGGATGAGTTGCATAAGAATTGCTGTATTTCTTTAACGCAAAAGTATTTAGCTCATGGAGTCTGCATAGCTGATATGAATGAAATATTCATTGATTTTATAAAGAGAAGGATGATTTTTTTCGATGAAGTTTTAAGCATAGAAAGTCATATGCTTCCCACCTCAGATTTTTTGATTTAAATTACTGCTCTTGCGAACAAAGCAGCCTTATGGGCCACATATGTCGCACAAAATTTTATATGAAGTTTTTTTCGACCCCCTCCTGGGGGGATGAATTCTTGAAAAATTATGTTGAAAGGGGAAAATTCAGCGGCAAAAATTAACTCGATTTTGAGGTGTGGAAAATTTTGAAAAGCGGAATTTTTGCGAGTGCGGAAAACTTGCTTTATAGACCCATTATAATTACTAAAAAATATCAGCCAGATCGTTAAAATTTCAAATTAATTTCATTAATATGTAATTAAATCGATAAATTACGAAAATTATATTACTTAAATTTCAGGTTCTCGATAACGCGGAAAAGTTATAATATAGATGCCTTCTAATGTACAAAAATATTAAACAAAATATTTAGTGATCCCTCGTCCCTAAGTTTTCTGTACAAGTTCTTCTAAATTTCTATTATTATTGGCACTTTTGCATTAAATTATAACACCATATCACAGAAGTTATCACATGCTGCAAGTCTGCATCCTCCCACTCTTCCATTTTTTTATATCGTAATATAAAAATTGGCTAGGTTTAAAGCGTGCGAAAAGTATATATTTTTTTTAATTTCTCGAAATTTCGTCTATTTAATCGTATGGATTTCGTTCAAAGTTGCTTTGAAAGGGAATTTTACGGTTTTTCCGAAGGTATTAAGATGGAAACTGTATGATAACACTTTCGATCGCTAAGGAAACGATTTGTGTGAATATCGCCCAAAATCGTTGCAAATTGGGGTAAAACATAAAATAACTGAAAAACAATTCGAAATTTTAAAAAATGCCGAGGTGCACCTATTTAGGTCTTGAAGTACCCGTGTACCAACTTTTATGACCGTAGGACGCTTAGATTTCTCGCTACAGACTACACAGACACGCACACACAGAGACAGACATGTTTTTTTATTATTTAAGATGATCGAATATTTCTTTCGAATTCTTAGCGGCGGTTATGTTTGTAAAGTGACTAGCCAGGGTGGTACCGTATAACGTTCGGTTTGAAAAGTCGGGCTCCCTCCTGCTTAGTACACACTGCAGCTGCGACCGCACATAACGTTCCAAAGTCCTCACTTACCTATAAATTGGCAAAGTGCATCAGTAAGTACATTGTTGGTTTTTTGCATCATTTTGTGGTACTCCACCTTAGTGGCTGGAACAATGTTTTTTGGAGATAAGGTGAAAGTAAGTAAATATCATTTCGATGATATATTTACGTTTGCGGCTTAGTATTCGGGTTGTTGGCTTTTCTGTTCTGTGTTTGGTCTGATATGGAGACGATTGTGTGCTATATTAGGCTTGCGGTTGAGGTGGTTCACGCCTTGAGGCAAAAAGGTGGTAAAAATAATTCCAGCCGCCGTCGCGTCGTAAGTTTCTCTTATTCTATAATCGCTGTTTTGACCCGATTTGGGAGCAGTGTAAAAGGGATTTAGTGACGTCAATTGTTTTATTTATTGACGCTTTCCCTAAAATATACAGTTCTCAGGCCCATATTTATCCCTTCCCCTCCTTCCCATAAAAATAATAAGATTTGCATATGATGGGGAAATTTTATCAATCATTGAAATATATATTTATCAGTTGATCAATAAATTGACCACTTTTTGCATTAGTTATAATTTTATTTTACGTTTCGCAGACACATTTTGTTTATATTTTATTTATGAAAAAAATAGTACTACTATCATTTAATTATCAAATTAGAATTCTTTATTCTTTCAAACAGAAATCAAAAGTAATTAAAGTTTTTATTTAGACAATCACAAATACGTTTTCGTTAAAAAAGATGGTATTAAAAGCTAGCATTTATTATGCAAGATGAACACTTTATGTAATTAACCATAGCTTTGTTGAAATTAGTTCTACGTTCTACCAATATATTAATATCAATGTTACAACGATTTTTTAACAATGTTATATGTAGGGTTTTTTTAGCAGCAAACATGTTTGAAAATATATATACAAAAAATTATAAACACCGTGTATGAATATTGTTTCTCCATAAACTAAAAAAAAATATTTTCAAAGATCAGCTGAAGTAACTGCTGAAAGAGCATAAGTATGAAAGAGCATTTTCTGCATAAGTATGGAGCTTCTAATAGCCTGACGATCCTATTAGTATCCTTGGGAAAGCAGCCCTTCTTAAATGAGTCCCGATTTTGATTGAACTCAGGGGTAAGATATATTATTCTAAGACAATACAAGTGCTATAGAAGAAATGTTTTTTTTTTTTCGTTATTAGCCATTTCTCGTGCATTGGGCCTCCTATCAACCTCCCGGGCTCCTTTACAATGCATTCTCTTGCTCTACCCTGTCGACGGCCCTGATCTCAGCTCCACTTTAAAAAGAAATCTGCGCATGACTTTCCATATATAATGCAATGGTTCATGCTAGCGTTCTAAAGTTTTATGTCAATCGTTTTCTAATAAAAAAGCGCACAAAAAATGATTATTTGTGTAATTTTTTTGAAGGTTTTAATTTTTTGATGATGTTTTCAAAATGACATTCGAAAATTTAGGGGTGTTCTGAACATTCGAGTGCGTAGCAATGCGCTTTTAGTATTTACTGACTGTAATTTTTATACCAAATTTCGTTCGAATCGCGTTCACACACACACACGCGCGCACACGCACACACACACACGCGCGCACACGCACACACACACACACACACACACATACACACACACAAGCTTTTGTAGCCCTTATCATTTTATCCCTTATCATAGCTTATTTTGATCGCGTCCTTATCATAGCTTATTTTAATCGCTCATTTAATGTTTGCATTTCTATCCCTGCTTTGCCTGGTGAAATTAATTTTATTTTTAATCTTGACCATGAGGCTGCTTATTCTTTTGAGTTTATTTATAAGATTTTCGTCCATGTTCGCCTTAAATTTACTCAGTTTGATACTAAACTTGTTGCTATTAAAGATCGTTTAGCTCATAAATCTAGTGTTTCTTACCATCCTAAGGTTTTCCTTCCTTTTATTTAATTCTGTCATGAATTTGGTTTCAAACCTGCTCACTCTAATATTACCTCTTTATTTAATCGTATTCGTTCTGATAAACTTGGGAATATTGATGACTTTAAAAGCTTTGCTGGGATGTATGTAGTTCGCCTGTTATCTCCTGATGGTGACTATAAATTTTACATTGGTAGTACAAAACGTACTGTTGGCATTCGTTTAGCTGAACACGCTCGCGATGTCAAATGTGGTAAATTTTCTACGGCTTTTGCTCAATATGTGGTTAATGATAAATTCCTGCCCATTTTTGAAAAAACTTTCCTTTTAGTTCGTTGTAACAATCCACGTAATATTCTCCTTTATGAATCCCTCTTTATTTATATTTACCGTGAGTCGATTTGTAATTTTGATCCCGTTAAAATTTTAAGTTATGCTTGGCGACTCATTCTCGACTCTATGCAATTCAAATCTCTTAATAGTTATTTATGACGTCATTCTCATGAAAATTACACTTGACGGTTCTTTCGAAATTATGCTTTTCCTGTAACTAAATAATGGTACTTTTTTTGTAATATTTTTACGATTTGAAAGCGTTTAAAGTAATTTTTGTATTTTCCGTGTATATTTCTTGGATTATTTTGTATTAATTAATAGTATGTTCATTTACCATTTTATATTTTTATGCAAATTTGCTGTATAACTGGTCTCCATATATGAACATTCCATGTTTTACCATTCATGTAGCCACTGATGAAGGGCGTATTAACTCCCGAAAGCACTCTGGCAGTTTTAAAATGCTTTATACTTACGTCTTTTAAGATGTTTTAATAAATGACCTTTTGTTTTAAAGACGTTTTGGCCTTAATTTTACTTATCATTTTAATTAATGTATAATACCAATTTACAAATGAATTTTTGTTGAGGGTGCTGTTACAACTTTCGGGGATGCTTACTACCCACAAACCCCCCCCCCCCCCCCCTGTAGCTCCGCATATTTAAAAAAACTATTCATCGGATTTAAAGCAGTCAGAAATATGTGACTCTTGTGCTTGTTAGATTTTGGTGCACATCCAAAAATAGCCCCCTCCCCCCCCACTTTTTTTTTTTTGCGATCTTCCAGTACATCGGGGAATAACTGATAAAGTAATCCATTCAGTTTCGTGTTCTCCGTTTACTTGAATTTATATTATTTTCAATATTGTTAGGATGTGTTGTTGTTCTCTGAAATCGGGGATGCGTTTTTCCATAAAAATATTGTCACAGTTATCTGATCTTTTCAAGTCAATGGTTTTCATGCCGAAGCACAACATGTACCATACCTAATTGCCATTACTCTCAGGTCCACATCGCATGGACATTACGACAACTTTGGCGACCCATTTGTCAAAATATTTCCAATGTATAGCGACTTTTTTGCGAGTTTGAGAAAATTCGTAAATCGAAGTGATTAGACAAGAATTTTAAGTAGTTTTGTTGAGAACATACCGCAGAAGGTATACATAGTGTCCCAAAAAGATTGAAAAGCGCTTTAATTCTTTACCTGTTAGAGATAAGTGGGCAATGTAAATTGCAAAAATGTTGAGAGTAAGGGAGGAAATAAGACTACGTTAATGAAATAGTCCTACCATTAATTTGCTTGAGCTTGAGCAGTGCCTAGTAGCAGAAGAGGGGAAGGGCTTGCCAACAAATCGCGAATTCCTAAAAGCAAGGGAGGAGTACAGCTGCTAGAGTCTGCAACTAAAAAGGAGAGCACATAAAACTATGCTGGACGGAACCGCTTTTTAGGGCGGAAGAAGATGTCTCTCACCGATCGAGCAGGTAACGACCGGGGGCGCTTGCGCGTGTCCGGCCGACCTGGCCGATAGTGCGGGACATTGTCCAACGTAGGGTTATTAACGCTTCTCAGACCTCTGTGAAAATTTAGAGAAAGCTTTTTGACATGTTCCAAAAAAGGCCTAATTCTGAGGTCTCTGTGTAGGACTTCTAGTTGGACGTAGTTCGGCAGATCAACAAACATACGCAGTGCGTTATTTTGGATGACTTGAAGCTTCCTAAGGTGAGTCTCCGCTGCGGTACCCCAAACAGGGACACCGTACGTCATAATGGGACGTATATAGGACTTGTATAGCAATAACTTATTATGAATGTACAGGCGGCTATTCCTAGCCAAAAGGGGACGAAGCTGGGCAAGTGTAGACTTCACTTTCTTACTAGTTTCAGAAATGTGAAGTTTCCACGTAAATTTGGAATCAAGGTACACACCAAGGTACTTGTAACTATCTTGCCAGGGAATAGGCTGATTATTTAAGATCAGATTAGTGGAAGGGGTTTGCCGGGGGGGGGGGGGGAAGGTGACAGCAGCACACTTACTTACATTGACTTTAATTCGCCACTTGATCAGCCATTGTGTCAGCTTGTTCAGATAACTTTGTAGAGTGTCATGCACGACTTGTGTCTGTTTGTGATGTGTGAACAGGGCAGTGTCATCGGCGTAGAGGCCAAAGGAGACACCGGGGGAACGTGGAAGATCATTAATGTAAAGGTTGAACAGTTTGGACCCAACAAGAGAACCTTGCGGGACCCCGCTGAGAACATTCCTGGGGGGGGGGGGATATGATGTCGGAAACACGGACGGCAAAACTTCGACCAGTAAGATAAGAATGAAAGATGTGAATAAGATTTGGAGGGAAGGGGCGTTTGATAAGTTTAAACAGGAGTCCATTTATCCACACCTTATCAAACGCCTTCTGCAGATCCAGAAAAACAATGGACGAGCTTTCGCGCTTGCTACGCGCCTCATGAACGAGCTCTACGACCCGCAGCAACTGGTGCTATGTGGAATGCTTCTTCCTGAACCCATATTGTTCAGGAATAACTATTTTCCTCAGGTCGCAGAACTCGTCCATGCGACGCAGTAGAACAAACTCGAAAAGCTTCGACAGACCAGAGAGGAGAGAAATCGGACGGTAGTTGACCGGAAGAGAATGGTCAAGACCTGGCTTGGGGAGGGGGGCGACAATGGCCACCTTCCAAGCCCCAGGAAAATAATTATGTCGCAGGAGGAGGTTGAAGAGCTTGACTATGTAGCTATATAGCAAAGAAGGCAAGTTCTTCAGCATCAAAGAGGTGATGAGGTCCTTCCCAGGAGCTTTGTTCTTCTTGAGTTTTTGAATACGGGGCTGTAGCTCATCGAAGGTGACATCAGTCAGTGAATAAGGAATAGGTGTTGTGATGAACTGTTCAACCTTGGAGTCCACGATCGCAACCGTCGTAGGATCGATTACGTGGTGGTGTGGTTGACAGCTCACTTCTCGCAGCATAAACAATTTTATAATTGAGTTCCGGGTCTCGTTCTGATTTTAGTTTTTATTGATTTCGTTGCTGAATTAGAGGAATATAAGAGATTATTTTTTGGGGTGGGGTGGGGGTAAAGGAATGTGCAACAGTGAAATGATTAGGCTATTTTGGATAAAAATATGGGAGGTTTGAGACTTTTTATTTCTGTGGAAGAATATACGCGTTTGGTAAACGAACCAGACAGTAATGAAAGCAAAGCAGATAGTGAAGAATCGTGGAACAGTGTTATTTCTGATAATGATTCTGAAAATGCAATTGATTCTTCAGGTTCTGAGCGTACTATTATTACAACGCCGCCAGCTTCAGTTGCTGTTTTTTCGAATGATGTTTGGACATGTGATTTGAAAGATCTGAATTCTTTGGAGGTTTTTTAACATACCTGGAATAAATCACAATATCATGCCGCCTAATTTAGATAAGGAACTTGATTTTTTTAGCATATTTTTTGATGATGAACTAGTAGAATTTATCGTAAAAGCAACTAATGAGTTTGTAAAAAAAATGGGAGAAAAATCTCCTCTCTCCTTCCACACCGAAGACTCCACCTAAATGTATTTACACCTGTGACAGGAAATGTATTTACACCTGTGACAGGAAATGTATTTACACCTGTGACAGGAACTGAAATGTATTTTCACCTGTGACAATGTATTTACACCTGTGACAGGAAACGAATTTCGTGTGTTTCTCGTACTAGTAATTTTGACGAGCATTGTCAGAAAACCAAATCTTAAAATGTATTTTTCTAAGAATCCAATTATCAGTACTCCTTTTTTTAATTCAGTTATGAGTCGCGATCGATTTATAGGAATATTACGTTACCTTCATTTTACTCTTGATAGTAATGCCCAAAAACTAGATAAATTGAAACCCGTGTTAGATGCATTAGTTTCAAAATTTAAATCTATATACACTCCTAGAAGAAATGTGTTCATTGATGAATCTTTGTTCTCATGGAAAGGAAGGCTGGGATTTCGTCAATATATCCCCTCGAAAAGGTCCAGATATGGAATAAAAATATATAAATTGTCAGAATCGGAATCAGGCTATAAATGGAATTTCCTTGTGTATACTGGAAAGGACACGGAATTATCAAGCTCTGATGGTGGGTATGGAGAACGCGTTGTGAAAACATTTCTAAATGAACTTTCAGGAAAAGGATATACTTTGTATTTGGATATATTTCTTACCTCTCCGGTACTTGCAAAGTATTTGTTGTCTAAGAATACGCATATATGTGGTACAGTTTTAAAAAATCGGAAGGACATGCCAAAGAATAATCCATCTATACCTAAAACATATATACACTAAAATTTTCAATATTTTGATAAAGAAAATTTATATAAAAAATAGAGATCAAATAGAAAATAAGTATTTCCTTTCTTCCTGAAAAAAGTAGAATGCTGTGTTGAACGGGTGATTTTTAGTGATTTTTTTTCGAGAGTTAGGCTTAGCGCAAAAAATTAGCCGTCTTTTGGGAAAAGTTCGGAAACAAAGCGCTCCGTCCTTTGGGCCACGGCGGTTTCGGAATGCCGCCGTCCTCAAGCTATCGGTTGAATGAGTTATTATTTTTGGCGAATTTTTTAGAACCATTTGTTTATTTTTAGATAATATTTGACAACACTTGTGCCAGTAGCGTGATGTGTTTTGATGATGTTCGTTATCGAGGAGAAAGGGGAATCCCGCCGCTGGATCTGCTTCACCCGTTCTTAAAGCCACGAGCCGCCACTGGGTTGTGAATATGCGAAGGTTTTAAGAATACAATTTTCTAAGGAGAATACAATTATTAAAAATTTATAATATTATTAAGAATACAATTTTAAGAATATAATTATTAGTTGAACAGTTAATTGCCGCTTTATTGTATGTGGAAGTTGTTTAGTTACTTTGCTAGATAGCTAGAGGGTTATTTGCGTATACTGTTCCGGTTTAGACACTTATTATAAGAGCATGGGCACGAACGTAAATAAACAGTCTGCGTAGTAGAATGCGCAGAAACGTAAGGGCAAAAGGGCATTATTTTTACCACAGCGGGTAATGGTAAACGGACGATGATGGCCAATAAAAATTGAAACTAAACCCATTAAACACCGAAATTTACCTTTGTGCTGAAAATAAGTTATTTAGAAGACTTGAGCAGCAATATATGTGTAAAGATTTCATTTGTTAAATTGTTTAAGTGATTTTAAGTGAATGTACACTACTTCTCATTTTTGCCGTAGTCACTAGCTAGCGTTCTGAAGATGTAGAATTTATTAGAAAATTCAATAGTGTATATGCTGAATTTTCTTAAAAAACTCGTGTACTATATATTTTATTGAAAGTGAATATTTTATTTTCCGATAAATTAGAAAAAGAAGATAAATTTAGATATATCCTACTAAAATTATAGGTTAAATGATTGTAAATTTCTAAAATAACCGGTTTCAATGCAGAAATAATGAAAATTTCCATACTGCCAAGCAGATGAGTTTGTTTTGGAAACGTATTTGTAGATTTTGTTTTGGAAACGCAAGGGCAAAATTCTCAGTGTGACGTCGTGTGCCAATGCTCTATTGTATCCTAATAATACACCTGCGAATACAAAACACATCGTAGCAGTATTGAAAATTATCTAAATTCGTTTAAACGTAAATCACGGAAATGAATTAGTTGATTTATGTCTTTACTAGATCAGGGTTCCCACAGTTCTTGAAAATCCTTGAAAAGTGCTTGATTTTTATTTGGGCCTTCGAAGGCCCTTGAAAATGCTTGAATTTTACAATAGGTTCTTGAATGTCCTTTAATTTTACTCTTTCATTTCAAACTTTGTTTTGTCGCATAGTTTTATTCAGGCTTCGATCATCTGAGAAATGTTGCTACAATTGCTTTTACTTAATTTTCTTTTCTTTCCTTTTTTTTTATAAAAAGTTTATTTGTTGTTTCTTTTAAAAAAATTAATTGCATGTTTGATATTTAAAAAAAAATATTCCTTTGTTTTGAAAATTTAACAGAAATATATAATAGTCCTTGAAAAATAACATTTAGGTCCTTGAAAATGCTTCATTTTCATTTGTAGATAGCTAAAGAGTTATTTACTGTATGTTTCTGTTTACTTATTTTTTTTATACTGAAAACGCACCCTCGATTCCAGAGAACAGCAAGCACATCCTAACAATATTGAAAATAATATAAATTCACGTAAACGGAGAACCCGAAAGTGAATGGATTACTGTATCAGTTATTCCCCGGTTTACTGGAAGATCTCTGAAGTCTTGATCTTGAACTCCATTTTCTGCCATTTTTTACTCTGTTGGGCGTTGTCGTCTAGATACTTTCGGTGCATCCTCCTATTGTCCAGGGGCAAGCTTAGCCACAACCCGCTGATCACTGCCGCCACAGTTGGTCACCGCTCAGTGACGGTCTCTGACACTTTGGGGACCATTGAGCCTCCTTGCAAGGAAGAGTCAATTGACTGGCCACACTTTCGGGTTTGGTCACGCTTAAGTCGTGTGCCACATTTCACTTGGACATTTTTTTTTATATTTGGTTTTTCTTTCCCTTTTCTGTAATTCAGTGTTTTCTTAAGATTTCTGCTTCTTTCGAGTTAAGCTTCAGTATTGTCAGTTGTCGCGTGGCTGTGGTCGATTGCGTAGCCATGATGTGAAAAAAAGTTACTTTTTTGTAGACATGTGATCTTTTTTAGGGTTTATATAATGTGTCTTCTAAAGTGTATGCGTGCAGTTGGCCTCTGGTTATTTCTTATTTGTTCCAGTCGGCAAAGGTTGAATTTAGAGTTGGGGGAAAAAAAAAACTGGGAATTTTGAGGGGCTGGACTAAACCTGATACTTTTGGAAATTTTGGAAACTTTGATAGAAAGAAACTTAATTTACAAGTTTTATGCGTGTTTCTGATAATCGTGAATGTTACACATCTAAATTTTTTGTAACAAACATTTCAGGGTGATGGGTTTTACTTTTAGAACAGTTTCATCCTTGATATTAGTATGTAACGAAACATTATATTTCAAAATTTAGAATTAGTAAAATTTTGAAGACCATATGCAAGTAATATTAATTTATGTGGATTTCTTTTTAAAGTTTAGTGCTAAATGCGATTAAATTAATAACTTGAAACAAATATTTTATAGTTTAATGTATTTTTGAGATTATGATGAAATCAAATTTTCTTTGTAGAATTTTTTTTTTTTTTTTTTTTTTAAATCTTGAATTTAAATATTATTCTATGGTCCAACATTTGTTACAGTTAACGCTTTCACAATTTTAAAGGTAAATATAATAATAACAGTTTCGTTTACATGCTTTACATTCGTTTCTTTTACAATAAATATCATAGCAGATTTTTGAATAACATTATGCTGAATTTTCACACTTTTTGGAACCTTCTCAAGTTTGCAATTTTTTTCTAAGTTCCCTTCCCCAATATCCCCCTACTCCCCCCCCCCCCCACCCTGAAATGAACATCTAAAATGCCTTGGAGGCTCTTTTGAGAATCAGAAGAAGAAAACTTACTTATTCTTCATTTATTCTTTCACAATTCATATTTATTTTCTTTAAATTATTTCTATCCAAGTTTCTATTCTTACATTGATCCAATAACGCTGTCAGTTAAAAAGGACTTATCCTCACTTGTGATTGGTATATCCTCATCCCAGTACCAATGACAAGGGGTAAGTAAAAGTTTTTATAAAATAAAAAGTTTACTTTCAACACAGAATCAGTTACTTTTTGTTTACATTAATAGATCTCTGCCAGGGTCATTGATCCTCTCTTTTTTTTTTATCATTTCTCATATTGTAATTTACACCATATAATATTTATTTCGTACTATGTAATATCCTTCTTTAAAATTTATAAAATCAAAATCATTATCATAGTGTACTTATCATTATCATAATATAACTCATATTAGCTTTCATTATTTATCTTCAAACTTTATTTATATTGCATAAAGTGGAAGAGGCAAAATTAAAAACTGAAAAAATTTATGCTGAGAACCAAGGCGTTTGGATTTCCTTAGATCCAGCATCGATATTTATATTTATATGGTAAAGGTGACTTGGTTAGACTAACATTTCTTATTATTTTCCTTATATGCATAATGTATAAGGAAAGTATTGTGACGGGGTCGAAAATTCGAATTCGAGTTTTCGACGGGAGAGCACGTTTCAAGCAACCCTGATCACGAATCGAACATTTTTGAGGTGATCTCTGTGTGTGTGTGTGTGTCAGTCAGTGAAACTGTAGAGACGATATATCACGAATGAATGGAGCGATTCGAATGACATATATTACAAAAATCACAATCCGTGAATACTGGAAGCCTATTGTTTTTAAACACAATCGAATGTTCAGAATTCCCTTAAATTTCCGGGTGAAATTTTGAAAAAATCATCAAAAAATCAAATCCTTTAATAAAGTTACGCAAATAGACATTTCTTATGTAATTTTTTCTTAGAAAACGATTGACATAAACTTTAGAACGCTAGCATGAACCGTTCTCGAGATATTGCACATTTTTCAAATAAATTTATCAAAAAAAATCCCATAAATTAAATAAATTTGGTGACATCATTTTCATGGATCTAACTCGTTCCATTCACGAGAAAAGATACTTTGAGTAATACTTTTGTATTTGAACGCCAATAGACATTTATCTGCTGTAAGAATAACTTATTTCACCGTCCATAACGTTTGGCGAGATTTTGGCGACGAATTTGACGGAATGTCGCCAACTTGGCGACATTTTTAAATTTTGTCAAATTAACGAAAATCTCGCCAAATGGATAAAAATGACGCTAAATCAATGAAAATGACGACTGATTGAAGAAAACTCAATATCTTAGAAAGAATATAAGTATCTACTATAAGAATAACATTTTTTTTAACAGTAAAAGTAGTAAATTCATTGCATTATATAAGGAAAGTCATGTGTTGCCCACATCAGATTTTTTTTATAATAGATAATGTAATGTAAAAGGAATTAGATAAATTTCAAAATATTCTTAATTTAGTTAATTTATTAAAGGCATTAAAGTTGCACTAAAATCATTAAACATTATTACAGAATTTTGAGCATTATAAAATAAACTAAAATATTAATTTCAATGGATTATTCTAAAAAATATTTTATATTGAGTTTCAGGACTGACCTTGACAAGTATTTTATTTCGAAAATAATGAGGGTATCACATGATAATAATCATGACTACTATTAATCAAAATATAATAAAATGAATAAATGCACTTCAAGTTCTTTACTGCACGTTAAACTGTTGATCTGAGTTTCAAAAATATCCCGCAAAAACGACGACCTTGATAACTTTTATAAGATGATTCACACTCACTAAAATGAGCGCGGTATTGTAGTTTACTTGGAGAATTTGTTTTTTGGTCATAATGGTTCGAAAAGAGTTTCACATTTGTGTAACTTTAGAAACTTTGTCGGTTTTCGTCTTTTCTGATTATCTGAACTTTGTTTGAGAAGTACAGATAATCAGAATAAGAACGTAGTCTTAAAATTATAAGAATATGTATTTCTTTTTTCGCTCCATCTTGGATATTGCAATAATTTAGAAGATGGAAAACGATGAGCATAATTGTAAATTCTTTTATAAAATACCTTGGTAGTTTAGTTGAGAGACGAAAAGGAAATTAATTAAACAGGATAATAACTTGAAACACAGTTGGTCAGCAGAAAGGAAAATGGAATCGGAAAAGATAGTTTAGACTTTCATAGCATCAGGAGCACCACACATGTCGATGACCGGCCGTCCAGGCAGTTGCCTTACACCTTTCTGGTAGGTCCGACGGTCTGGGTCTCAACACATGTCGATGAAACGTCGATTTTCTTGATTAGAGAACACTTAAAAACACTGGGGACAATATGAAGATCAGGATCGGTGGGAAAAAATTCGGTAGCCAGAGCTTTTGTAGAAAATATCCAGATATGCGATATATATATATATATATATATATATATATACACACACTGCTGGCCATCCAAAATGCAACACCATGAAAGACGAGATATCAAAGCCAAATTTATTGGACAAAGAACATAAAGTACAAGGATGAATTGATTGAAATACAGCACCGTTCGACTTGCGGAACACGAAGAAATCAGTATTTTGTGCAGCCGCCATGGCTGACAATAACTGCTGCTACACGCCTCGGCATTGAAAGAGACTTTGGATGTGTTCTTGGCGTATGTCAGTCCATACTGCTTCCACACGTTGTCAAACTTCATCTGTCGTAGCAGCTGGGGGTGTTTGCTGGGCCAGTCGTTTGCCAATCATCGACCAGACGTGTTGAATGGGCGACAGATCTGGAGAACGGGCGGGCCAAGGGAGCAGTGGAACTTGGTGGGCAGTGAAGAAATGCTGAACGATATGTGCCACGTGTGGTCTGGCATTGTCCTGTTGAAACTTGGTCGCAGGCAAGCCTTGAAGGTAAGACAACAGGCTCCAAAACTTCAGAAATGTAGCGGTGGCTGTTGAGTGTACCGGCAATGCGTATTAGGGGGGTGCGGGAGTAAAATCCACTGCCACCCCAAGCCATAACGCCAGGTGAAGAACCGGTATGGCGATGCATAATGCAAGAGTTATGCACTCTCTCGCCACGGTGTCGTCAAACCCGGATACGACCATCGTGGTGTTGTAGGCAGAATCGTGATTCGGTTGAAAACACAATGTCGCATACGCCTATGGTCTGGAGTCAAAGGTAATCGCAGCAATGGACGCCTTGCTGAAATTGCCCGTTGCTGCAGACGACGTCGAATTGTACGTGCGGACACATATTGTTGTGCAACAGACCTTAATTCTTGCGCTAGGGTTGTTGATGTTGCAGTGCGATCCATCATTGCCATGCGCAATGCCTGTCCTCCGGCCGTCCAAATAGATGCTCAAGTCCTTGTTGACGAGTCGGACGGTCTGGGTCTTCAACATGCCTGTCCTCACGTTCGGTGGTGCGATCGTTCCTGTCGGTTGGTCCGCCCCTCCTGCACCCATTGATTCCATATTCGCATCACTGTAGCTTGATTTCGTCCAACACGAGCACCGATTTCTCGGAAGGATAATCCGCAATCTCTATAAGCCACAATTCTTCCTCTGTCAAACTCAGAAACGTGCTGGAATGGCTGTCGTATTCTTCGACGAGGCATACTGAAGCTTCCCACACAAAAACACAGGGTGAAAACAACATTCCTGTACTTAAAAACAGCCCTCTCTTCTCCCCTTCTATAGCGCTTGTAGCTGGCGCTACTGGCGCACATGATTTGCATATGAGCTAAAATTCTAATCATTTGTATTTCCTATCGAGGTCTACGTATGGTGCAAATTTCATGCTTATTGGATGCTTCCTTCATGGTGTTGCATTTTGGATTCTATCTATCTTTCTATTCTATCATTGGATTTTTCAAACTATATATATATATATATATATATATATTATATATTATATTTTATTAATTATATCTATACACACACACACACAGAGAGAGAGAGAGAGAGAGAGACAAGTATATATATATAGAGAGAGCGAGGAAATACGTGTAGCAAGTTACCTTTATCACTTCAACAACCCTTGTATAATTTTCATTAAAAAAATCGTCTGCCGAGCACCCCTGTCGCTCATTTGCGGATCCCCCAAATTTTCCGCTACTCCTTGCAAGAATAGTGCAAAAGGGGGTACATATGAAAGTATAGCTGGTCAACGCGTGTCGTATGGGTGCAAAAAAAGCGGCGGGCGACAAGCATTTGAGCATCCGGCAGATGTCACCCGATCCGTCATTTCCGTTGTTGCCCCCTTCCTTCAGCGACGGACTCTCTCCTTTCGGGGGATTTGCTACATAAAAAAGCAGATTCTGGAACCTAAAATAAGAGATTTTTTTTTTATGAAGTAACGTGACTTGTATATTTTGGGGTTTTTAAATGTATACAGTGAAATATGTTTCTAACAAAGTCGGAAATTGCAAATGTACGGAAATTGCGAAGTAAATAGATGCTCCATTTAGTAGACAAGCAGTACGTTTCGTATTTCTATTTCTCATAGCATAGAGAAGAAAATCTGATGTAGGCAGCAGATGACTTTCCTTATATAATGCAATGAATTTACTCCTTTTACAGCCAAAAAATTATGTATAAGATCCACAGCACTGTGTATTGTGAATTTTTGCGGTTTGATAGTTCCGCTCTTTTACACAGGAGCTGAACTACAATTCATCATTGATCAGGCAGAGCTTCATATTTAAAGAAAATTGAGCACAAACTGCAAAAGGCTGTAGTGGGTACGTTCATAATATCAGAATCTGCTTGTAACTAACTAAAAACTCCGAAACTTGGACTATGGATATTTGCAGGCTTTAGGAGCAGGACTTTTAGTTTTGGGACTGCCTCCCATAGGCAGGTTCTGAGAATGAAAATTTGTGCATTGCAGCCTCGTGCAGACTGAATCTTTTGTAAATCTTGCTTTGGGAATACCTCCCATAGGCAGGTTCTAAGAATAAGAACTTGTTCATAGCAGCTTCGTGTAGACTGAATCTTTCGTAAGTCTTCAGCCGGTTGCGCGATATGACTGACTTCGTCTGTTACAACAGAGGTTGAGAAAATCCCATCAAGTTTTCTTGCCATCAGTACAGTTATCGACTATTCCATTGTGATGAGATCTAAAAAGCGCTCAACCTGTTCACGGATGCTGCTCGCTGCAGTTGGGGCGCGATTCCTCCAATTAACATATATGACGAAATCGACTTTCTCTCTTACGCTTTAGTTAGTCTTATTCTGGTTTTATGATATTTTCTTTATTCACGGAATTTTTGATCCACTCCTAGTTTGATTATTCTTCCGTGCTTTGTGTTTCGCAATTCCGTCGGGTGCAGCAGATGTGACGCTGGGGGAGCCACGCAAATGAGCACTCAATTTTGTTTGGGTCCCTCCCTATCACGTGCCTCTCGTTTTCGAGATCATTACCAGGGGTTAGGAAGAAGCATTTTGTCCTCTCAACTGGACTACGTTATTTTTTCTTCCCAATTTCCATATCCTTTATAGGAATTATAAGACTGTGTTTTTCGTGAATGGGTATTTTTACGCTTACTTATTGTAGTAGAAACATTATTTTAGTGCGTGATTGTCAAAAATATTTAGCTGAAACTGCTGTCCAAATAGTTCAAAATATTAAAATTATTTTTTGTGCATTCATAAATGGTACCCATTTTCGATAAAATGAATAGAAGTTATTTACTTTTATATCTATTAGATTCGAAAAGTTAAGCGTCCAAAGTGTTTACATTTTTCGGAACGCTCCGATTTCAGCCAGAGATATCATGTCCATTTTATGTTATTCGCATCAAAAATATGTATCCCTTTCCATATTTTGTACCAAAGCTATTTTATAAAGTTTTTTTGTTTACACTCTTTACAATTTCTTTTTTAAATTTGGCAACAGCTTAGTGACGCATATGGATGCATTTGGTTAATCTAGAATTATATAAATTTTTGGATCCATCACTACCACCATTACTACCATATATATTTTCCATAGGAAATAATGCTGTGAAAATCTTAAAATTTAATTGATTTGAATTCTGCACATGAGAATTGCTAAACATTCTATCTAGTTCTAGTTTTTAACACTTTACAACATAGTTGAAAAGTGTTTATGACTTTGTTCATTCTGTCTGTCTGTCTGTCCGTTAGCACGATAACTGCCGTAAAAATGACTTTGTCAAATTAAAATTTTAGTATGTTGTTCAGACGGTCTGTGGGACCTATGGGAATATACATGAATAATATCACTTAATTAGTTTTGGATTGAACCCGGGTTGAAAAAATGAAATACATTGAACCCTATGGGACCTAATTTTTCCAGCATTTATTAAGCAAATTTAAAATTCACAAATTGCTTCAAAATTTTTAGAAAATATTTAAATTATCCCATAAAATATATAAAAAACATTTCAGAAAATATATTCAGTAGTTTTTTAAATAAAAATTAAAATAATAATTACACCCATTATATGAAGAGATCACTTAACCATTATATGAAGAGATCACACGACCTACTTCAAAATAAAATATGGCATCCATCTTGTGTCAAAATCGTGATTTCTATTCTTTTTAATTTATATTTAGTGTTGAGTCCGTCCTAAAACCGCTTTATTTTTGCTTTATTTCTGTGCATCAATATTATAAAACAACGCAATTACAATATATTTGAGTTTAAATGATCATCAAACTTTGATTATATCTACAACGAAGCCGAATTTTCACTTATGGAGATTGTAAACACATGAAGCTGTAAGATGAGTTGTATAAGAATTGCTGAATTTCTTTAACGCGAAATTATTTAGCGATGGAGTCTGCAATATAGTTGATATGAAACAGTCATTGATTTTTCATAGAGAACAGACGATTTTATAGCAGACTTTTTGATGAAGTTTTAAGCACATAGTTAAATTACTTTTTTTCTGCATGGTTTTAAGTTTTTAAGTTAAATAAATTTTTGTAGTATTGTGATGGATGAAAGGAATAGAATAAAAGTTTATGAATGAAATTTTAACTGCTTTTTCATAGAGAGCCAGGCGATTTATATTTCAATGACGTCATTTGAATAAAGTTCATTTATTTCGATTAAGTTTTTAAATATAATAAATTGTTGTAGTATTGGGATAATTTTAAAAATATTGCTGCTGAATGTATCGCATTTTAAATATGTTTAAATAAAATTGCATTGCAGTTGGAAAGTGTTTCATAATCAATGCTTTATGCATGATTGATCTTTCTTGTTCTCATTATCTACACTGAAAATTTGATAGCAATTTATCGGTATCACTAAGTTGTTGCCAATTTAAATGGGGGGGGGGGGGAGTTTAAAAATTTTTATGAAATATTTTAAAGGCTAACTGGTCTGAAAATCATACATTTTTACTTTCCATTTTGATTTATTTTTACATACATAGTGTACAAGGAGATGTACTGTAAAAGTATAATGACAGGACCAAAAATTCGAGTTCTCCATGGAAGAGCAGGTTATTTTAAGCATCGATGAACTCGAATGTTTTTGAGGTTTTGTTTGTGTGTATGTATGTTAGTGTGTGTATGGGTATGTTATTGTGTGTTCTGCTTGAATATATTTGTATGTGCGCATTCATAGTTCTGAGGACCTGTATCTTATGAAATGAAGCGTTTCAAAAATAATATGGTACAATTATTACAATAAATGAATATTGGAACCCTATTGATTTTAAACACAATGAAATGTTCCGAAGACCTCCCAGTTTTCTAATGGTTTGTTGATAAAAATCTTTAAAAAATAAAGCCCTCCAATAATGATAAATAAACAAACATTTCAGGCGTAATTTTTTTATTTAAAAAAATCAGATGTGAGCAGAACATGACTTTCCTTATATACTGCAATGAATTTACTACTTTTACAGTTAAAAAAAAATGTTATTCTTATAGTAGCTACTTATATTCTTTCCAAAATATTGAATTTTCTTCAATTTGTCGTTATTTATATTGATTTAGCATAATTTTTATTCATTTGGCGAGATTTTTGTTAATTTGGCAACATTTAAAAAGTCGCCAAGTTGGCGACGTTCCGCCAAATTCGTCGCAAAATCTCGCCAAACGTTATGGACGCAGAAATAAGTTATTCTTACAGCAGATAAATGACTATTAGCGTTCAAATACAAAAGTACTACTCAAAGTATCTTTTCTCATGAATGGAACGAGTTAGAACTACGAGAATGATATCACCAAATGTATTGCATGATATTACATATGAAAACTGAACATGTTTCTTAACAGTTAATATTTTTTTTATTTTACTTGATTTTTTGATAAATTTATTTGAAAAATGTGCAGTGTCTCGAGAATGGATAATGTTAGCGTCCTACAGTTTATATCAATCGTTTTCTAAGGAAAAATTACATAAGAAATGTCTATTTGCGTAACTTTATTAAAGGTTTTGATT
The DNA here is from genome assembly GCA_951213105.1 of Amaurobius ferox. NCBI lineage: Eukaryota > Metazoa > Arthropoda > Arachnida > Araneae > Amaurobiidae > Amaurobius > Amaurobius ferox. The sequence continues at coordinate 88,238,077 of OX578147.1, read as the reverse complement.
TTTTGATGATTTTTTTCAAAATTTCACTCAAAAATTTAAGGGGGTTCTGAACATTCGATTGTGTTTAAGAACGATAGGCTTCCAGTATTCACGGATTGTGATTTTTGTACCAAATTTCATTCGAATCGCTCCATTCGTTCGTGAGATATCGTCTCCACAGACTCACTGACACACACACACACACACACACAGACATCACCTCAAAAATGTTCGATCCGTGATCAGGGATGCTTGAAACTTGCTCTCCCGTCCAAAACTCGAATTCGAATTTTCGACCCCGTCACAATACTTGCCTTCTACATTATGTATATAAGGAAAGTAATAAAGATGGATAAATTAAGCAACACATGACTTTCCTTATATGTATAATGCAATGAATTTACTATTTTTACAGTAAAAAAATAGGTTTTTCTTATAGTAGATACGTATATTATTTTGAAGATATTGAATTTTCGACAATTAGTCGTCATTTTCATTGATTTAGCGTCATTTTTATCCACTTGGCGCGATTTTCGTTAATTTGGAAACATTTTAAAAAGTCGCCAAGTTGGCGACATTCCACCAAATTCGTCGCCAAAATCTCGCCAAGCGTTATGGACGGAGAAATAAGTTATTCTTATAGCAGATAAATGACTATTGGCATTCAAATACAAAAGTATTACTTAAAGTATCTTTTATCATGAATGGAACGAGCTAGATCCACGAGAATGATGTCACCCAATTTATCGCATGATATTACATATGAAAAGTGAACATGTTTCTCAACAGTTAATATTTTTTTTAATTTATGGGATTTTTTGATAAATTTATTTGAAAAATCTCGAGAACGGTTCATGCTAGCGTTCTAAAGTTTGTGCCAATCGTTTTCTAAGGAAAAATTACACAAGAAATGTCTATTTGCGTCTACTTTATTTTGTCTACTTTATTAAAGGTTTTGATTTTTTGATGATTTTTTCAAAATTTCACCTGAAAATTTAGGGGAGTTCTGAACATTCGATTGTATATAGAAACAATAGGCTTCCAGTATTTACGGTTTGTGATTTTTGTGCTAAATTTCATTCAAATTCCTCCATTCGTTCGTGAGATATCGTCTCCACAGACTCATTGTCACACACACACACATACACGCACACACACGTACACACATAACCTTAAAAATGTTCGATTCGTGATCAATGATGCTTGGAACGTGCTCTCCCGTCGAAAACTCGAATTCGAATTTTCGACCCCGTCACAATACTTTCCCTATACATGTATATAAGGAAAGTAATGAGGAATAAAATAAACTGTAGAATGCTAGCATGAACCGTTCTCGAGATTTTGCACAACTTACGCATATTTTTATTAAAAATTTATTAAAAAATCAGGGCCTTAAAAACTGTTAAATAAATATTCATTTCATATGTAAATTTTCATTAGAAAATGATTGAAATGAATTTTAGAACTATATAGCAAGTTTTTCTCGTTTTGGAGCAATTTAGGATACAGATCAACCATTTTTAGAGAGCTAGAAGCCAGCCAGTCCAAGGATACTTGTATCTGCAATGGGAATACAATGCTGTGCCTAAATGCATTAATTTACTATTTATTTTATACGCAATTATATTTTACATACGCGCCGACTTAAAAAGATATTGGGGGTTTCGAAAATTTGAAATCAAATGGCCTATGAATTTTTCAAAAGGATTTAAGTCTAATTTAAATTTTATTCAGTCAGATTATCTGGCACAATAGAACGTCTGAAATGCTAAGTTGAATTGAAACAAATTATAGTTAAGTACAGAAAAATATTTTTTTCCCTAAATATTTATTTCATTTATTACTTTCCTTATATACATAATGTATAAGGAAAGTATTGTGACGGCGTCGATAATTCGAATTCGGGTTTTCGACGGGAGAACACATTTAAAGCATACCTGACCACGAATCAAACATTTTTGAAGTGATGTCTGTGTGTGTGTGGGGGGGGGGGGAAGACGATATCTCACGAACGAATGGAGCTGTTCAAACGAAATTTGGTATAAAAATTACAATCCATGAATACTGGAAGCCTATTGTTTTAAAACACAATCGAATGTTCAGAATACCCGCTAAATTTTCGAGTGAAATTTTGAAAAAATCATCAAAAGATCAAAACCTTTAATAAAGTTACACAAATAAGTATTTCTTATGTAATTTTCCCTTAGAAAATGATTGACATAAACTTTAGAACGCTAGTATGAACCGTTCTCGAGATATTGCACATTTTTCAAATAAATTTATCAAAAAATCCTTTAAATTAAAATAAAAATATTAACTGTTGAGAAACATGTTCACTTTCCATCTTCTTCTATATAATAAAAGGCAATGTCTGTGTGTCTGTGTGTCTGTCTTATACACTATACGTTTCGCGACCGCGCGTCGGAGAGCTACGAAATTTGGCAATCGGAGACCCGGGGGGGAGGGAAGGGGACACGTGAAAACCGATTTTTAAAATTTTAATTATTTTTTTATTTATTTAATGTTTTATGCGATTTCGACCGTTTTTTGCCCTTTTTGCCCTTTTTTCTCCACGATCCAGACATCGTAGAAAAAAACAAATCACACCATCGGAAAGAGCAGAGAATTTCGAGTAAAAATATATCAATTTCAAATCTGAATTTCGATTTCTAATATTTTTTAAAGATTTTAAAACAAAAGTCACTTTTTGCTCAAGAAAACGATTTTTGGTTTTTAAATTCTCGCATCGTGAAAAGTACTCATAATTTCGACTAATAATTTACATTTTCAGAAAGGTCAAACATCTGGCATTCTTACAAGTCTAATCTGGTCCAGAAATAATGAAAATTGCCTTCAGGATCGCAATTTTAAAGACGTCATGATTTTAAATTTCTCGCCGTTCCGCTCGGCGTGACGCTTCGTTTCTCCCCCGCTGAAGCAGGGAAGGTGGTGGGTGGGGACGTCAAGGTGGAGGTGACGTCACGGTTCTGAATAGAGCGCCTTTGCTCTATATAAATTATTATATTTATATTTTAAATGATGGGACGATCTGGATTTTTTAAATGTATATTTTAACTTTTGGATATTTTAATTTTATGGATATTTTAAATGATGGAACAATGAAACAATGGAATGAGGATGATGGAATTAAGCATATGGTCATTTTAAATTGCAAATTAGCGCGCGGGAAGTTAGCGGTAGGCCCGGGTTCGATTCCCGCCACTGCCAAAACTGCCGCCGTGTTTACGTGGAATACGATCACGTTAAATATGTGGGTCCGTAAGTCCTTCCGAGAGGTTGGTGGTAGGGGAAGGAGGATACGGCCCCTGTGGATGCCTCCCCCACTGGGTTCCCGTCTAAATTGGGTGAATATGTAGAAAGTTATGGAGATTGTCGCGGAGGGCGCGGCAGCCCAGTGGTTAGCGCGCGGGAATTGCACTCAGTAGGCCCAGGTTCGATTCCCGCCACTGCCAAAACTTACGCCACGTTCACGCAGAGTACGATCACGTTAAACATGTGGGTTCGTGAGTCCTTCCGAGAGGTTGGTGGTAGGGGAAGGAGGGTCCGGTCTAAATTGGGTGAATAAAAAGAAAGTTATGGAGATTGTCGCGGAGGGCGAAGTAGCCCAGTGGTTAGCGCGCGGGAATTGCACGCGGTAGGCCCGGGTTCGATTTCCGCCACTGACATGGAGTACGATCACGTTAAACATATGGGTCCGTATGTTTTTCCGAGAGGTTGGTGGTAGGGGAAGGAGGGTACGTTCCCTGTGGATGCCTCCCCCACTGGGTTCCGGTCTAAATTGGGTGGCACATCCTGGCCGTCCAACCAGTTACCAGGCCCGGGTTCGATTCCCAAAATTGCCGCCGTGTTTACGCGGAGTACGAGCACGTTAAACATGTGGGTCCGTGAGTCCTTCCGAGAAGTTGGTGGTAGGGGAAGGAGGGTACGGTCTAAATTGGATGAATAAAAAGAAAGTTATGGAGATTGTCGCGTAGGGCAAAGTAGCCCAATGGTTAGCGCGCGGAAATTGCACTCGGTAGGCCCGGGTTCGTTGCCTGTTTTGGGCAGACTCATGTTCAGTAATAGTTTTTAGGTATACAATTACTTAAAAAGTTTTAAAGGTCATATCCGGTCTGAATTCGATAAATGTTTTCACAATATTCATTGAGAAAACATTTATCGAATTCAGACCGGATATGACCTTTAAAACTTTTTATGTAGTACAAAATTCGATAAATGTTTTCACAATATTCATTGAGGGGCGCGGTAGCCCATTGGTTAGCGCGCTGGAGTTGCACTCGGTAGTCCCGGGTTCGATTCCAGCCACTGCCAAAATTGCCGCCGTGTTTACGCGGAGTACGATCACGTTAAACATGTGGGTCTGTAAGTCCTTCCGAGAGGTTGGTGGTAGGGGAAGAAGGGTACGGTCCCTGTGGATGCTTCTCCCACTTGGTTCCGGTCTAAATTGGGTGAATAAAAAGAAAGTTATGAAGAATATCGCGGAGGGTGAAGTACCCCAGTGGTTAGTGCGCGGGATTTGCACTTGGTAGGCCCGGGTTCGATTCCCAAAATTGCCGTATAAAAATAAAGTTATGGGGATTGTCGCGGATGGCACGGTAGCCCAGTGGTCAGCGCGCGGGAATTTCACTCGGTAGGCCCGGGTTCGATTCCCGCCATTGCCAAAACTGCAGCCGTGTTCACGCGGAGTACGATCACGTTAAACGTGTGGGACTGCAAGTCCTTCCGAGAGGTTTGTGGTAGGGGAAGGAGGGTACGGTCTCTTTGGATGCCTCCCCCATTGGGTTCCGGTCTAAATTGTGTGGCACTTCCTGGCCTTCCAAGCAGTTACCTTACACCTTTCTGGTAGGTCGCGCCAACGAGTTTGCCACGGTCAGAATTTTCAAGGGTAGCGAACAGGCTGGTCGCCAAAGGCGGCTAGTAAATAATAAAAGGCAATGTCTGTGTGTGTGTCTGTGTGTCTGTCTTATACACTATACGTTTCGCGACCGCGCGTCGGAGAGCTACGAAATTTGGCAATCGGAGACCTGGGGGGGAGGGAAGGGGACACGTGAAAACCGATTTTTAAAATTTGAATTATTTTTTTTGTTATTTAATGTTTTATGCGATTTCGACCGTTTTTTGACATTTTTGCCCTTTTTTCTCCACGATGCAGACGTTGTAGAAAAAAACAAATCACACCATCGGAAAGAGCAGAGAATTTCGAGTAAAAATATATCAATTTCAACTCTCAATTTCGATTTCTAATATTTTTTAAAGATTTTAAAACAAAAGTCACTTTTGGCTCAAAAAAACGATTTTTGGTTTTTAAATTCTCGCATAGTGAAAAGTACTCATAATTTCGACTAATAATTTACATTTTTAGAAAGCTGAAATATCTGGCATTCTTACAAGTCTAATTTGGTCCAGAAATAATGAAAATTGCCTTCAGGATCGCAATTTTAAAGACGCCATGATTTTAAATTTGTCGGCTACCGGCTCAGTTCTTCAACGGCATTTTCCCCCCATCCGCAGTAGTTTCTTCCCCGTCTCCATGGAGACCGCGCTTTCGGTTTTAAATGAATTACGAGCATAATTGTTGTATACATCGGGCGAAATTATTATATTTATATGATATTTTAAATGGATATTTTAAATAATTTAAATGATTGAATTATGGTGGTTTGAATTGTGGTGATGTATTTGAAATTATTATATTTATGGATTGGTGGAACGATATGGATGATTTTTTGATTTTAAATGGATATTTTAATTTATGGATATTTTAATTTATAGATATTTTAAATGGATATTTTAATTTTATGGCTATTTTAAATGATAGAACGATGGAACGAGGATGGTGGAATTAAGAGCCTAGCATATGGTCATTATAAATTTAAATTAGCGCGCGGGAAGTTAGCGCGCGAGAATTGCACTCGGTAGGCCTGGGTTCGATTCCCGCCACTGATGCGGAGTACGATCACCTTAAACATATGGGTCGATAATTCCTTCCGAGAGGTTGGTGGCAGGGAAAGGAGGGTACGGTCTCTGTGGATGCCTCCCCCACTGGGTCCTGGTCCAAATTGGGTGAATAAAAAAAAAGTTATGGAGATTGTCGCGGAGGGCGCGGTAGCCCAGTGGTTGGCGCGCGGGAATTGCACTCGGTAGGCTCGGGTTCGATTGCCGCCACTGCAAAAACTGCTGCCATTTTCACACGGAGTACGATCACGTTAAACATGTGGATCCGTAAGTCCTTCCGAGAGGTTGTTGGTAGAGGAAGGAGGGTACGGACCCTGTGGATGCCTCCCCTACTGGGTTCCGGTCTAAATTGGGTGAATAAAAAGAAGGTTATGGAGATTGTCGCGGAGGGCGCGGTAGCCCAGTGGTTAGCGCGCGGGATTTGCACTAGGTAGGTCCGGGTTCGATTCCCGCCATTGCCAAAACTGCCGCCGTGTTCAGGCGGAGTACGATCACGTTAAACATGCGGGACCGTAAGTCCTTCCGAGAGGTTGGTGGTAGGGGAAGGAGGGTACGGTCCCTGTGGATGCCTCCCCCACTGAGTTCCTGTCTAAATTGGGTGGCACTTCCTGGCCCTCCAAACAGTTACCTCACACTTTACTGGTAGGTCGCGCCAGCGAGTGTGCCACGGTTAGAATTTGCCAAGGTCAGAATTTTCAAGGGTAGCGAACAGGCTGGTCGCCAAAGGCGGCTAGTATGCAATATCATGCGATAAATTTGGTTATATTATTGTCGTGGACTCGAGATTCTAACTTCCATTCACGAGAAAAGATACTTTGTGTAATACTTTTGTATTTGAACGCCAATAGTCATTTATCTGCTGTAAGAATAACTTATTTCTCCGTCTATAACGCTAGGCGAGATTTTGGCGACCGACGAATTTAGCGGAATGTCGCCAACTTGTCTACATTTTTAAATGTTGCCAAATTAACGAAAATATCGCCAAATGGATAAAAATGACGCTAAATCAATAAAAATGACGACTAATTGAAGAAAATTCAATATCTTGGAAAGAATATGAGTATCTACTATGAGAATAACATTTTTTTAATTATAAAATTATTAAATTCATTGCATTATATAAGGGAAGTCATGTGCTGCCCACATCAGATTATTTTGCATTTGTAGGCGCAACATTATTATATACATTATACAGATACTGTGTGAATTTTCAACTCAATTATCTTTATAAAAGTAAAAAAAAGAATGTAAAATGCATTTTTTAGTTCTTTGAACGATGTTGAAAATGTCAACAAATTTCTCTTTAAATCATTTCCAAGTTAAAATCTTGTATCCAGAATACAATAAATCATTTTAGAGGTAAATTTCTATACACAATTTACAGCAAACGGCGAATGAGTAACGAAAAGAATGAAGAAAAAACTTGAAGAATGTATAACGACAGGTAAAATTTATGCATATGTGCGTACATTTTTCCCACTAAATACGCTCATAAATATTCTGGGTTCGAGGAACCCACAGTAAAATTATTGGGGGGTTTGGTTTACAAAGTGCCTTGAACCCACGAAGTTGGCGCCTATAATATTTTATGACAAACTGTGTAGTACCAAACCAAAAAGGAAAATATTTTGAAACTGGCGAATTCGGAGTCATTTCAAATCAATATATACCTTTCTCTTTCTGCGCTTAAAAATTCAAATTAATGCTTATAATATAAAACAAGAAAGATCAATCATGCTTAAAGCATTGATTACGAAACACTTTCCAACTTCAATGCAATTTTATTTAAAAAAGTCGAAAATGCAATACATTCCTCGGAAATATTTTAAAACTTATCACAATACTACATTAATTTATTATATTTGAAAACTTAAACCTTCATTGAAAAAAATGAACTTCATTCAAATGACGGCATTGAAATATAAATTGCCTGGTTTAAACATCTTTAAAATGCGATACATTCCACGGTAATATTTTTAAAACTATCATAATACTACGATAATTTATTATAGTTGAAAACTTCATCGAAAACAACTGAAATTAATTCAAATGACGTCATAGAACAAATAACACGACTGGATCTCTCTATAAAAACAGGATTTCATTCATAACTTTCTCCCATTCATTTCATTCATCACAATACTATAATAATTTATTTTATTTAAAAATTAAGACCATGGAGCTACAAGTAATTAAACTCGATGCTTAAAACTTCATCGAAAAAAATCGTCCTTATCTTTATGAAATCAATTAATATTTCATTCATATCAGCCATGCAGACTCCATGGACTAAATTATTTTGTTTTAAAGAAATAGAGCAATTCTAATACAACTCATTCTACATATTTTGCTGTTTACATTTTACATAGGCGAAAAATAGGCTTAATAGTAGAAATAATCAAATTTGGATAATCATTTAAACTCAAATATATTGTATTTGCGTTGTTTAAGTATGTAGATGCACAGAATTTAAGCAAAAATAAACTAGTTTAAGGACGGATACAACACTCAATATGAATTAAAAAGAACTTAAAAAAATCGCGATTTTGAAACAAAATGTATGCCATATATCATTTTGAAGTGGGTCATGTGATCGTTTCATATCATGGTCACGTGATCGTTTCATATAAGAGGTGTAATTATTATTTTAATTTTTATTTAAAAAACTACTGAATATATTTCGCTGAATTTTTTTTTATATATTTTATGGAACAATTTAAATATTACCTAAAATTTTCGAAGGAATTTGTGAATTTTATATTTGCTTAAAAAATGTTTGAAAAATTAGGTCCCATAGGGCTCAATGTATTTCATTTTTTCAACCCGGGTTCAATCAAAAACTAATTGGGTGATATTATTCATTTATATTCCCATAGGTCCTACAGACCGTCTGAACTGAACAACATACTAAAATTTCATTTCGATTAAGTCATTTTTACGGCAGTTGTCGTGCTAACGGACAGACAGATAGAATGAACAAAGTCATAAACACTTTTCAACTTTGTTGTGAAGTGTTAAAAAAATGAATTTGATTTTGTAGGAGTTATGCTATCCAATTTTAAGCATACTTACAAATGAAATCTATTACTAAACAATTTTCCTAACTCAAGTATGTTACCATTCTTTAAAAAATCTTCCATTGGCATTACTCGTGTTGAAAAGTATCTGGGAAGTATTGTACATCTTCTTGCATAATAAAAGATGTGTGTGTATGTGTCCTCTGTAGTGGAAAATCGAAACTTCGGATAGCGGTGAAATTCAGTACAGAGGTGCTTCAGATGCCCGGACGATACGACTCGACTGGATTTTTTTTTTTTTTTTTAATTTGAATTTATTTATTCAATCATTTTATGTTAAAACATAATTTTAAGCGATTTTCACACAAATCGGCTGTTTAGCGCCAATCAAAAATATTATCACAAAGTTGCCATTTTGATATCATCTGAAAGATCTTTATTTATTTATTTTATATTGATTTATTTATTTTTAAGTACATGGAAATAAGATACATGTTTGAAGTTATCTGATTCCGCATCCGAAAAAAGAAAATTAACGCAATTCTATAGTTTGGTAAAAATGTGGGTGGCGATTTTTTTTTTCTTTTTTTAAATTCGAATTAGTTTAAAATTTATGAGCATTTAAAGCCGAAAATCCATCGAAATTTCAGTTTCAAAATGACATGTAATTTAGCAGATGATTTCCAAATGCAAAAGATACGAAAGCATGTGTTTTGATTAAATGGCAGACATTTTGTCTGCAGTATGATATCAGCCATCGTTGATCCGATTAAATTTTCACTATCATACGGAGTATGTCCCTATTAACAAAGGTTTTTATGTTATTTTTTTTCTTTCGATTTTAAGTGTTTTTGACACTCTTATTTTGGACATATCAGAGGAGTTTATTTGGGTTTATTTCATCCTCATTGTGCAATTCGCATGGTTGAGCATGGTAAAAATGGAGCGCGGGAATTATTTTGGTTCAAAATAGGCGATTTGAAAATTGAGTGGTGTTATCTGTATTTGAATTATATACATATCGGAAGCTTATTTAGAACCCTGGCAACGGGTGATTTGTTCTTCTAGTAAATAATAGTGAACTAGTAACAAAATGAATTTTACTTACATGTTAATTATCCTAAAAAATTTTTTTAAGAAATATAATCATTGACGGACTATACCTCCTAAAATTTTCTGCAGCATTAACATATTTTTTATACACATTTAAAAATATTTTTGTTTTGTCTTAGGTTGTTTGACGATCCTTATCTTCGCAAGTGTTGCGTCTCAAATATGAGAAGATTGAAAATCCGATTTACTGTTTGCTGTGATACATCTGTACTTATTTAAGCTTTCACACTCATCATGACCGAATGGTAAGAATTTGTTTTTGTATGTGTGAACTGCAATTTTTTTTTTTTTTTTTTTTGTATGTACAATATGCAAAAACTGTATTCCAACATATTTATCGAAACGAAAAATTAAATAAAAGATGTTAAATGGAAAAAAAAAAATTTTTTTTAATCTATTCTGCTCTCCATATTTCACTCAATCGTCCCCCGAATCGCAATAAGATTAGGGATAAATTAAAAAAAACAAAAACAAGAAAGATCAATCATTGATTACAAAACACTTTACATTTGAAATGCAATTTTATTTAAACATCGCTAAATGCGATACATTTCGCGCTGATATACTTTGAATTATCACAGTACTACAGTAATTCATTATATTTGAAAACTTAAAAACTTCATCGAAAAAATGAACTTTTTCAAATGACGTCATCAAAATATAAATCGTCTGGCTCTCTATGTAAAAGCAATGAATGCACAAGACATTGATTACAAAACACTTTACAACTGAAATGCAATTTTATTTAAACATCGCTAAATGCGATACATTTCGCGCTGATATACTTTGAATTATCACAGTACTACAGTAATTCATTATATTTGAAAACTTAAAAACTTCATCGAAAAAATGAACTTTTTCAAATGACGTCATCAAAATATAAATCGTCTGGCTCTCTATGTAAAAGCAATGAATATTTCATTCATATCACTAATTTTCCAGACTCCAGAGCTAAATAATTTTGTGTGAAAAAAAATCAGTAATTCTTATACAACTCATCTTAAAACCGCTTGTTTACATTCTGCACCCATTAAAATTAGGCTTCGTTATAGAAATAATCAAAGTTTGATGATCATTTAAACTCAAAAATACTGTAATTGCGTTGGCACAGAATATAGTTGCACAGAAAATACGCAAAAATAAAGCGGTTTTAAGACTGAGGTAATACCAAATATAAATGTAAAAGAACTTTAAAAATCATGATTTTGACACCGGGAAAAAAAAAGATGGATGCCATATTTTATTTTGAAGTGGGTCACGTGACCCCTTCATATAATATGGGTTGAAGACCCAGACCGTCCGACTCATCCGAGGACTTGAGCAACCAGTTGGATGGCCGCATATAATATGGGTAGAAAACCCAGACCACACGACCAACCCAAAGGCTAATGGTAGCTTTCTGTGTGGCCGGGCATATAATATGGGTGTAATTATTATTTTAATTTTTATTTAAAAGAACTACCAAACATATTTTGCTTTTTTTTTATATATTTTATGGGATAATTTGAATATTTTCTAACATTTTCGAAGCAATTTGTGAATTTTAAATTTGCTTAAAAAAAAGTTTGAAAAATTAGGTCCCATAGAATTCAATGTATTTCACTTTTTCAACCCGGGTTCGGGTTCAATCCAAAACTAATTGGGTGATATTATTCATTTACATTTACATATGTCCCACAGACCGTTTAAAAAATATAATAAAATTTCATTTTGATAAAGTCATTTTTACGGTAGTTATCGTGCGAACGCACATACAGACAAAATGAATAAAGTCATATACACTTTTCAACTATGTTGGAAAGTGTTAAAAATATTAATATTTATAAATTTTGTATAAAAATAAAATAGTTTTTCAAGTTTTATTTAAACGAGCCATGTAATATATAGTCTATAAATTTTAAATGGTTAAAATTATTTGATTCTATATATTTATAAAATGTTCCATGTTAGTCATCTGTGATGGATTTACTATGGATGGAGTAGATATGAGTTATGGCTCAAACAAATAACTCGAAAAGTATGGAGTTATTTTTTATACTGGTGTATAGGAATAGGGAACCCCGATAACGCTACACGATAAGATGACTTTTTGGGGTCTCACACCCCTTTATAGCAGAGTACGGGGGGGGGGGGGTGTTATCTCGAATTACACAGTTGTAGAGCGTTGCAAAATTAGTACTAAGCATTTTAGACCATCCCCTCCCCCTCCCCACCCCTCACAAAACCGCAGAAGATGGAATATAACTGTCTAAATAACGATTTTAAACGAGACAATTTTATTAATCTGCGTCTAATGGTGTAAATGTAGAGACATTGGAAAACACTTGGAAACATTTTGTTACATGTGTGTAAGCAGCAGTACACCGGTAAAAATAAAAAACTATTTCTTCAGAACTCTCAATAGCATGTTTGGGGTGGGGAAAAGCGGTTGGCAATGCGCAAAGAGAAATGAAAAGAGGTAAAAACCAGGGTAAGTACTGGAACGAATATACTACTATGAATGTACGTTAAAAATCAAGAAGGAAAGAAAGAATAGCAGATTTATATGAATAAACAGAAAAAAAAACAAGAAAGATCAATCATGCATAAAGCATTGATTATGAAACACTTTCCAACTTCAATGAAATTTTATTTAAATATCTCTAAAATGCGATACATTCCTCGGTAATATTTTAAAAATTATCACAGTACTACATTAATTTATTATATTTGAAAACTTAAAACTCCATCGAAAAAAATGAACTTTATTCAAATGACGACATTGAAATATAAATTGCCTGGTTTAAACATTTCTAAAATGCAATACATTCCTCGGTAATATTTTTAAAATTATCATAATACTACAATAATTTATTATATTTGAAAACTTCATCGAAAACAAATGAAATTTATCCAAATGACGTTATCGAAATATAACACGCATGGCTCTCTCTATAAAAGCAGCATTTCATTCATGAACTTTTTTCCATTCATTTCATTCATCACAAGACTATAATAATTTATTTCATTTAAAAACTTAAGAACATGGAGGTACAAGTAATTAAACTCTATGCTTAAAACTTTATCGAAAAAGTCGTCTGCTTCTCTGTAAAATCAATGAATATTTCATTCATATCAGCTATATTGCAGATTCCATGAGCTAAATAATTTTGCGTTAAAGAAATGCAGCAATTCTTATACAACTCTTTCTACATCTTTTGCTATTTACATTCTCCATAAGTGAAAATTAGGCTTCGTTGTAGAAATAATCAAAGTTGGATGATCATTTAAACTCAAATATATTGTAATTGCGTTGTTTCAGTATGTAGATGCACAGAATTTAAGCAAAAATAAAGCGGTTTTAGGACGGATACAACACTAAATATGAATTAAAAAGAACTTTAAAAATCACGATTTTGATACAAGATGGATGCCATATTTTATTTTGAAGTGAGTCACATGATCTCTTCATATAAAAGGTGTAATTATTATTTTAATTTTTATTTAAAACACTACTGAATATATTTTGCTGAAATTTTTTTTATATATTTTATGGGATAATTTGATTATTTTCTAAAACTGTCGAAGCAATTTATGAATTTTAAATCCGCTTAAAAAATGTTTGAAAAATTAGGTCCAATAGGGTTCAATGTATTTAATTTTTTCAACCCGGGTTCAATCCAAAATTAATTGGTTGATATTATTTATTTATATTCCCATAGGTGGATCTCCGTCTAAACAACATACAAAAATTTCATTTTGATAAAGTCATTTTAGTTATCGTGCTAACGGACAGACAGACAGAATGAATGAACATAGTCATAAACACTTTCAACTATGTTGTAAAGTGTTAAAAGGGGGAAGTTCAGTAGCCGAAAGAAACGTAACTAAGTATTTTTACTTTTACATTATTTTAGACAGTAATTTGGGCGAATTTTTTATTGTATATATCGGTTCTAATTTTAAACCTTGAATGAAAAATTGATAGAAATTGTGGAAGACTAAAGCCTTGTTTTTACTAGGGCAGATAACGTAATCTATGTAATTTTCTTTTTTTTTACACTAAATTGTTTTATTAATGTTATGGTGCTGCCTGAAAGTATTGCTTTGAAGGAATACCATGGTGCTGCCTGAAAGTATTGCGTTGAATACTATGGTGTTGCCTGAAAGTATTGTCTTGAAAGAATACTATGGTGCTGCCTGAAAGTATTACCTTGAGGGAATACTATGGTGCTGCCTGAAAGTATTTCCTTGAAGGAATACTATGGTGCTGCCTGAAAGTATTGCCTTGAAGGAATATCATGGTGCTGCCTGAAAGTATTGCCTTGAATGAAATACTACGGTGGTAGTCCTTTGAAAGACTTTATCATAGCGCTGGTGCTCTCAAATGAATAAAGGTTGAATACACTTGCTATAAGCTCTGTTATAGAAGTAATCTGTGTTTCGACCTTTTATGTGCAATAAAAAACCGACTTTTACATAAAGTTCTAAATTTGAAATATGGCTCTTTTACAAAGTGAATTCGGAACTGCTGATATTAAATTTCTGTTTTCATATGTGAAATACTCATCAAATAACGTTTTAGCTTTGACTAGTTGTAAATTTTTGTATTCTTTTGTGGCGCATCAATGGACTGCTGCTAACTACTTTAAATTTAGTCTTAGAAACTGCTTGAAATTCACAATCCAACAGCTGTAGTTCATATCTCATTGAAAATGGTCTTATTTAAGACAGTGACTTTGTAGCTGAAAACTAGAGGATCGAGATAATCCCAACGGGCATTGGACTTCCTAACATTTTTAAAATTTCATTTTGCATTCACAGCTACACGATATACGTCGTGTAATATCCAAATTAGGTCCGATTCGCTTTAACGGATTTTGAGATTACGCAGGGTAACTGATTTTGACAAAATCTTGTTTTATACTCTAAATGTATTTTTCGGAATTTTTTTTTCTGCTTTCACATCTAGATAACATACGCAGTATACCACCCAAACTTGTTCCAAAACTTTTCAGCAGATTTCGAGCAGCGACTATAACTATAAAACGATTTTAACAAAATCCTGTTTTATAGTTAAACTATATGTAATTTTCGGAATTTTTTTCTGCGTTCGCATCTACATACTATATGAAACTCGTCATCCGAATTGGGTTCAGATCGCTTCGCTGGTTTTCGGGCCAACCATTTGAAACCTACCCACAGACCGACAAAAGTCCTTTTTGGTATTAATGGGCCTGTTTGATGTATTTTTGGTGAAAACTCGATTTGTGATTAAATTACGATCATTATACTTTTTTTAGGCTAGATACGTTAAAGTAAAAAATTTGCTTAATTTGCTGCTAAAAGAATATATATCAAGAAAAGTGGTACAAGTCACAATCACTATCATCATACTTTATTACACCAGCTCTCATCTGCGGGAGTGCCGTCAAACACGAAATTCGTAAGGCAGTCGCTCAAAAATTTCGTTGAATTGCTTTTGAATTCCAGACCTTTTCAATATTTTAAACTTTTGCAAAAGTTGAAAATATTGAAAAGTATGGAATTGTTCACTTTTATGTTTACTTTCTCATGGAATATAGTATCAAACAATTATTTTCAAAGATTTCGGGATTTTGGTGCCAATATATGTTTTAGGGCCTTCTGTACACATTTTGACTATTTTTAGAGTGATGTCCGTCTGTCGTCTGTCTGTGGTCAATTTCTTGTATACACGATAGCTTCCACAAATATTAATGGATTTTTACGGAACTTTTTATCCGGCTTTATTAACGAAAAACCTACAGCTAGATAGAATATTTTGAAATTTATTCGAAATATTATATGTTCTTATCATGGCAATATAGGACAAAATTTGGTATAATTATGCATAAAAGAGATTGTTTATGGTTCAATGATCACAAAGCTTAACAGTTTCAATTATTTTAATGAAAAAATGCCCCGGTACAATTTTTGTGTTTGCGACGTTATTAGTCTCCCCAAGGAGGTATATTATCAAACTTGGCATCAATTAGAAGATTTTTTTCAAGCCCTTTAAAATGAAGAGTAATATGTTATAATTGTGACCATAGGACCAACAATGTAGATTTTTCAAAAAAAATTTCTTGCAACAACTAAAAAAAAAGCTACTTAAAAATGGATTCTGGTATGAGAAGCTCGAGTTGAACCACACCTTAATGTAGTTATATAAAAGAAAAATTTTAAATGATTTATTTTCATTGTACAATTATCTTAAAAGCCACATAAGTTAATTCAGATTTTGTAGATATAATATCTCTCCCAAATGTAGCTTTTATATTCTTTACAGAAGTTTATTTAATGTCCTTTCCAGAAGTAGATTTAATATACTTTTCAGAAGTTGCTCGAATGTCCTTCACAAAAGTAAATTTATCGTTCTTCACAAAACTGTTTAATGTCTTTTACTGCCATGAGTCCGCAGGAGTGCATTTTATCAATTCTCATTGAAAAAAAAACTATATTGTATAATGGAACATTATATAATTTTGTTTACATTATTGAAATTCAGTTGCTTGAAAAATTATTATCGTTAAACCATAAGTTTTCGAGTCAAAATAACACTGTCGGTGAATATAGTTTTGTTTAAAAAGGATTTATCGTTTTAAAATTAAAATTTATTCACGGGAATAAATGTTGGATCGGGTAATTGATTATTTTGAGAATAGAATAGAACCCCTAAAAAACTAATTGAATTGTAAAATCACTGACCTAGCAGCTCTAATCCCCTTGTTAATATAAGAAGCAAATGACCTCATTATGTGTGTGTGCGCTATTTCAACAAGATTTCGTTTGGTACGACAACTTAATTACCGTAATAACTTTTTCGGTACGCCTATTCTCTTAATAATTTCTTTGCGTTTTTATTTTGAGCAATACATGTTTTGAAATTTTTGTTTCAATAATTTTTCTTCAAGCTAATTGTCTCATCTGTTATTTTATAAATTGCTTCTTCCCAATTCGGATGTGTTTTGAAATGACATGCTAAATAAGAAAAATACAACGTTAACAGCACTTATACCCATTGTTTTATTCTCTTTTTACTTTCTGTTTACGAATATTGTTGTTTGTCCCTGAATCGTAATTTGACAAAATTATTTTCCTCTAGTTCGTCACTTTTTATTTCGAAATCGTTAAGTTTCACTGTTGTTTCTTTCTCACGGTTTCTTCCTCGTTCTCTCGTTTTTTTTTTCCCCAGTAAAAGAGAATTATTCAGTTTTTATCTTCCGTATACACAGTGTAAAATATTTGCAAACATGTTACTGAAAGTTACGGGGGAATTGACTGTTGTCCATAATGGGGACTAAAGTTCCTGATAGTTATGATAATATACATACATACATACATACATACACACACACACACAAAATTAGCGCTTTGGCAGCGATAATTAGCTGACTATTTCAGAAAGGAAGCAGGAATTTTCATGAACGCCTGTAATTACTGCTTTTCTGATAGTTTGCAGAAATTATCAACAAAGTAGCTGAAAAAAATGAGCAACGGTTGCAGAATGTTTTACAGTGCATGCATAGTATAATGTGTAGGAAAGTATTATGACGGGCTCGCAAAATTTGAGTTCATCAAAATATTCCAATTAATAAAATTGTTGAAACAGAATATGCTGAAATCACGCTTCCTAACTTTTCTTAAAACTTATTTTCAAACTTGCACCTAAACTAATCTTGTATGCTAAAACTAATTAATCTAGAATCACAAAACTTTGCTTCCTATTGTATTATATGCATATATATATATACTTCACCTAAATTAAAAGAACTATATATCAACAAATTTTTATTATTTTTGTGTATTTTTTAGCATTTAAGTATACTAGAAAAGAAAAACGGGCCTTTGAATGGATTCGCGCTTATGAAGTATGCCAGCTATGAAAGATTTCAAGTTGAAACTTAAATTAACAAATAATTATGAAATTAGGAAAATAAAAAATTAATTACAATATTTGAGAATCCTAATACAAAAGAACATATAAGTTTTTAGAATTTGAATATTAAATTAAATTAGAATACGAGAAAACAATGAAATCAAAGTTATACATTTAAATCGCAAAAATGTATTTAATATACAGGAACACGTTTAAATCATAATGTATGCAAGTGCACACGCTTTGCTCAAAAAGTTATTTGTCATTTGTACAAAGCGTACAATGAGCATGCGCGGTTTAAAAATGGGCGTTTCACCCTTTTACAGTTCTTTTTTATTATTAACATTGTGGTTCTGAACATCTGTATGCAGTTTTACGTATGTGTGATATGTGTGCACATTTTCATTTTCCCACTTATTGTAGTTTTCGCGTAAGAAATATCCCAAAATTCAGACAAATATTAATTCTGCTTCGTTAGGAATGAAGTATGGACATCGCTTCGCACCTCCATAAAAATTAACTTTTTCTTTCTTTTTTATAAACTTGAATATAATGTAATTTTAGGTCAAGGTTAAAATATAATCTCTTAAGAGATTAAGTTAAAAAATTGAAAATGCACGTGTCAAATTTTATCAAGGATCCTACCCGCAAAATATATATCGCAAGTCCCAAGACACGTTTTCAAAAACTATCAATCAATTTATCCTAAAAACGAATTTTTCTATTAAACTTTTAATTAATACGTTTCGATGTGAATAACATCCATGGTTGGGGTGCCTCTAGCTGCAATCGGAGCGTTAGGGAAATTGTAAACACTTATTACAAATAGATAAAAATGTCAACAATTTTTGATTTGTCAAAAGTCCACCGTCAACGCAAAAGAAGATACATTGGATTTTATACCCAGCCGAAAACCGTGAACAAAATTTGCATATGAGTTACCAGATTACACAAGGAAATGTATGAGAATGAAAAACATTTAATTATAAAATGGATACAGCAGATGTAAAGTATAACAAGAAAAATCAATCATGCATAAGCATTGATTATGAAACACTTTCCAACTGAAATGTAATTTCATTTAAACATCTCTGAAATGTGATACATTCAGCGGTGATATTTTTTAAATTATCGCAGTACTGCAGTAATTTATTATACTTGAAAACTTCAAACTTCATCGAAATATAAATCATCTGCTTCTCTATGTAAAATCAATGAATATTTCATTCATATCACTTATATTGACTCCAGAACTAAATAAATTTGCGTGAAAAAAATTCAGCATTTTTTATACATCTCATCTTACAATCGCTTGATTTGTTTACATTATGCATGCTATAGAAATTAGGCTTCGTTGTAGAAATAATCAACGTTTAGTGATCATTTAAAATAAAAAATATTGTAATTGTGTAGGCACGGAATTTAGATACACAGATAATACGCGAAAATAAAGTGGGTTTAGAATGGATGCAACATTAAATATACATTTAAAAGATTCTTATGTCACGATCTTTACACACGGAAAAAAAATGGATGCCATATTTTATTTTGTAATGAGTCACATGATCTCTTCATATATCATGGGTGGAATAAATTATTACAATTTTTATTTTAAAAACTACCTAACATATTTTGCTGAAATTTTTTTTCAACGTTTTATGTGATAATTTGAGTATTTTCTAAAATTTTCGAAGCAATTTGTGAATTTTAACTTCGCTTAAAAAATGTTTGAAAAATTAGGTCCTATAGGGTTCAATCTATTTCATTTTTTAAACCCGAGTTAAATCTGAAACTAATTAGGTGATATTATTCATTTCATTCCCATATGTCCCATAGACCGTCTCAACAACCTACTAACATTTCACTTTGATAAAGTCATTTTTACGGCAGATATCGTGCGAGCAGACAGACAGACCGAATGACCAAAGGCTTCACTTTACAACTATACAGGGTGTCCCAAAAAGATTGAAACGCGCATTATTTCTTTACCTGTTGGAGATAAGTGGGCAATGTAAATTGAAAAAATGTTGAAAGTAAGGTAGGAAATAAGACTAACGTTAATAGTATAGTCTTCCCATTAATTTTCAAAAAGTTACACATTTTAAATTTTTATATGGCAGATATCGTGTGAGTGGACGGGCAGACAGACAGACAGAGCGAATGACCAAAGACTTCACTTTACAACTATACAGGGTGTCCCAAAAAGATTGAAACGCGCTTTATTTCTTTACCTGTTGGAGATAAGTGGGCAATGTAAATTGCAAAAATGTTGAAAGTAAGGTAGGAAATAAGACTACGTTAATGAAATAGACCTCCCTAGTTAATGAAATGTCCAGTTATCGTGTGGATAGACAGACAGACAGACAGACAGACTAACGTCATAAACACTTTTCAACTATGTTAGAAAGTGTTAAAAATAACAAATTTAGATGTCTAAAAATGTAGACAATGATTTAACTGAGAATGAGACGCCACGTTAAACAGAGGTTTTAAACAGGGTCGAAATTACAAATGGAGTCACGATAAATATAAATAAAGAGGGATTCAAATAGAAAAATATTACGTGGATTATAACAATTAGTTAAAAGAAAGGCTTTGTCAAAAACCGGTATAAAGTTACCATTAATAATTTGGGATAAAGTTGTAGAAAGTTATTTTCAATATCACACGCATGTTCGATTATAATCGTGTTCAAATAAAGATTTTTATTATAAAGTGTTTATTCTGTAATAAAGTGATTTTAACGTTTTTTAGTGTGTTATAAAAAAAAGTCTTTTATTCTAAAATGTTTATCCTTTAAAATTTAATTTTTAGATGTGATGCTGTATATCTTATTATACTTTCTGAAAACTTACAGTCCAGACTCTAGTCACTTTAGATTTTCAGATCTAAAAAAAAAATATTCCCTTCTGTCACACATTCGATTATTTTAATTCAATGCACTTTTTAAATCTTTTTTATTCTGCTCCTGAGACAACTGCCCTCTTTCTCGTTTATCCCGAGATCTAGTCGTGGGTATGCAAAACCGCAAATGTAGGCCGGTAAAGAGGCTGATTACTGTCTCGTGACCTTAACGCAGAGGTCGGTTAAGGATACTCGTAGTTATCGTGATTATTTGATAATTTAATTGTGACAGAATGGCAATTAGCACCACGTGATGATACGTAGACTCGTGCTCTTTCAATCATTGGTTAACATCGTATGAAAAACAGTGAAAGATTTTATAATGGGGGGTATTTATGCGGTGGTTGTAAAGGATAAATGATTGCTGTTGTTTAAGCAATGTATAATTCCTTTTTCTACACTGCATTTATGCAGGGTGTTTTCGAACACCAGTTTTTGGTCACGTGATACGTTTTAGTTAAAAAGAAAAAATACAAAATTTAACTTTTTATTCGGTCCCTCTTCAAAAGAAGTTTCATTAGCAATCATTTTCATCTTTTTCTTTGTTTAAATATCTAATATGCAAGACTACCTCTGAAAAAATTGTCGTAGTTTTCCAATGGTCGTACAAAAACTGAATTTTTTTAGACAAAATTTGCATTCCAAAAATTACTATCTGTAGCAAAAGATTTATACAGTCTCGAATATCCCGTCAAAATTTTTAATTAATAATATCTCGGGTAATTTTGATCGTATGACAGTGGAACTTTTTTTGTTTGTTTGACTAATGGGACTATGGGAAATACTTTTATAAATATAATTTTTTCTTGGGAGCCCGTATACAAAGTTACATTTTGGGATTTTTTTTTTAAAAGATGTCTCATGATCAAAATTTGCCTACTATAATAGTCTAAATTAATTAAAACGTTTCTTAAATTGGAACCGCCGGCCTACGATGAAAATATATTAAAGTTTAAGAGATATTTAGTGTACTGTTTTTGAATCACCCTGTATAATAATTGTTTGACGTGTTTTTGTGTTTGTGGACCCTGTGAAAATCCCCCCCCCCCCCCCGCAGTGACAATCTGAAAATTTGTACACTTATAGTACTAGGCACGGGACAGAACGTAGCAGAGCCGAATTTTCGATTTAGTTCCAGGGGCGAAGAAACTGGGGTTTTTCGGAAAGGGTTTTCGGACCCTACAGAAACTCACCCGGTGACCGGCTGCACACTTGTAGTACTTACCACGAGACCGAACGTAATGGCACTGGCTTTTCAATTTTCTCCTGGAAGGCGAAATTTTTACTTTTATTTATTTATTTTTTTACAAAAGTCTTTCTAAACTCCCCAGAAAGCTACCTTGTGATCGCGAATGCTAAATCTTTGTAGACTTGAAGTATCAACCACGAGACAGGACCTATAAGCTCAATATTTGATATCTTCCTCAAGGGCGAACAAAATTGGTGGTGGGGTGTATATTGAAAATGCTCTATGAATGTCGTAGAGGAATTCAAAATATGCAGTGGGGTGGATATTGAAATTATATTGAAATTTTAAAATGGTCTATGAATATCGTAGAGGAATTCGAATTGTGCTGGGAGTGAAGTCATTGATTTGCATTGGCTGCCTCTGCGTTAAAGATAGCTATGATGTGCCCTCCGACATTCATATATTCCTCCCACTGGATCCGACGGCGTGGGCTCGGCGCTCCATCGTAGGCCGATGCACAGAGGAGGACCTGGCCTTAAAAAGTGAAGGACGCCGATGAATAATGGGGCAACCGCTGGTCACACGCACCAAAAAGAATGCGAGATTGAAATTCGGGGCGGGCAAATGGAGTCATTAGTAGGAATATCGCGCCACGACTGCCTGAGTTATAGTTAGAGCTATCGGGCGTTTTGGTTGGGCAGGGGCGCCTCCCAGTCAAATTGGTACCGTGTGAGTGGTGGATATGTACGAAATTTGCCTAGTTATCTGTTAACGAGGCGTCATTGAGAAGTTATGGTTAAAATATTCCATTGAGAAATAAAATAGGATATGAGAGGACACTTAATTTATAGAGAATTTTTATTTTATCGTTTACTGGAAGATGTATTCGCCGTCACTCGGGATTTAAAATATGTGCAAATTCTGGTAGTATTTAAAATAAATAAATTAATTAATAAAATAAAAGAAAGATCAGAAACATTTTCCAACTTCAATGCAATTTTATATAAACATCTCTAAAATACGATACATTCCTCGGTAATATTTTTAAAATCATCACGATACTACATTAATTAATTATATTTGAAAACTTAAAACTTCATCGATAAAAATGAACTTCATTCAAAGGACGACATTGAAATATAAATTGCCTGGTTTAAACATCTCTAAAATGCGATACATTCCTCGGTAATATTTTTAAAATTATCACAATGCTACATTAATTTATTATATTTGAAAACTTCATCGAAAACAAATGAAATTTATTCAAATAACATCATCGAAATATAACAAGCCTGGTTCTCTCTATAAAAGCAGCATTTCATTCATAAACATTTTTCGAATCCTTTCATTCATCACAATATTATAATAATTTATTTTATTTAAAAACTTAAAACCATGGAAGTACAAGAGTAGGGAATAGTAGGGGGTACTGGCTCACGCGGTGCTATACTTTAACATGGGGAAATTGCGGTGCTAGTTCTCCCATGTTAAAGCATAGGCGCACCTCATGAGCAGGGGTGGAGCTTCCACCAGCACGTGACTTTCCATGAAGTCAGTCAAAGGTTAGGATGGATCAGATGATTTTTTTTTCTTTTCCTTTTTTTTTTTTTTTAAGTGTTAATGTTTTAAAAATTTCGTAAAGTTTTTTTTTTCCTATATTTTTTTGCAAATGTAAGTTTTCTACTTTTGCAATATTTTTTTTTAAAAAATGTGGTAATGGGAAAAATTAACATTTTGTTAAAATGTTCCAAAACCGTAAAAAAGTAACAAAAAATGTGGTAATGGGCAAAATTAACATTTTGCACCTTTTTTTTGAAAATGTTAATTTCTCTATGGGAATTAACATGGGTTTTCACACTTTTGTCATTTTTTTTCAAAAAATGTGGTAATGGGAAAAATTAACTTTTTGCACAAAATGTCTCAAAAACGTAAAAAAGTAACAAAAAATGTGGTAATGGGCAAAATTAACATTTTGCGATTTTTTTTCAAAATGCCAATTTCTCTATGGGAATTAACATGGGTTTTCACACTTTTGTAATTTTTTTACAAAAAAATGTGCGTTTTTACAAAAATGTCACTAAAACTGTGGTAATGGGCAAAATTAACATTTCGCACAAAATGTTGCAAAAACGTAAAAAAACAACAAAAATGTGTGTTTTTTACCAAAATGTGATAAAAAAGCGAGTTTTCAAAGTAGCAGAATCGCATGAATTGGGTGTATGGGAATCTCGAGAATCTCGGAGGGTTTAAGGGGTGTGTTTCCTCAACCATTTCGGCCTTCGATTTCAAAATTTTAAACATAAATATTTTAAATAATAGCAGATACCTGTTTTCAACAATCTAAATGGGATAAGGTCTTTTTCATACATTAGGTGTTGTTAGAAATATATATATTTTTTTTAAATTGTGGTCCCACCTCCACCCGGTGTATAGGATACACCGCCACAATTCAATCTAGCATGGTCTGGTCATTTAAATTTGATAATGACCGTATGCTAGGCTCTTGATACCATCCTTTAAGATATGTCGCTTATCATCATAGGGGGATAAGCCCATTTTAATTTGCTTCACAGTATACATCTGATGGTCTTTACTTGCAATTTTAAATTGTTCCACTCTACTATATCTTGGCCTTGTTAGGCAATTATAATAATCTTCATGATGGATGTATTTTTTTACAACATTCTTATTAACACCTTTAGCAGTCTTTTTATCCGTGAAGGGTGTTTTTAGGCTATACATTTTCGATCTTAGGCCTACAAATTCCACGGCAGGAGTTCCATTCAACTCGTCTTTCATTTTTCCAATCCTTTTTTTATTCTTATTGGAATGGAGTGGATGTGTTGGAGGATAATCCGAAAAGTCAAAATAGTCTTCATAACTTTCAAAATCTTTGTAAATATCCTCTGTTTCAATTTCATAGCACAGGGAATCGGTGTCTGTGAAAAGCAATTCGGCTCGGCTTCCATACATCTTCTTAATAAAATCATAATGAAACTCATACATAAGTGTTTTACTCAAGTCCAGTACTGAAAAACCTGCATAGATGGGTCTATTCAGTTTCAAATGAGTCTTATGCATATGAACTGCTACCAGATCTTCATTAAATATTTTGAAGGAGTGTAAGGCTGGTGATGCAAGTAATTTTTTCAGTCTCTTCTCAGTCTGTACTAGCTTAACATCCATTCTTTTTCTCAAATTTCTTGTATGAAAAACATTACAGAAGAAGATTTGGATTCTAATATGGATACTGCCTTTGCAAAAGTGTTAACATCGTTCGAAACCTATGAAGGCCGTGGTAGCGGTTGGGTCTTAGAGAGAATCGAGGAACTCATGATTGATGTTGGGACATATGATCCTCTGGCTGCCTCAAGCTATATCCCGCTACCTAAAGAACTATTAGCCAAGAAAGCTATTATCAATGTGGAAAATAGTGATCAGAAATGTTTTATGTGGTCCATCTTAGCAGAACTTTATCCAGTTTATAAGAATGTATCTCGTGTCGGTAAATATACCGAGCATGAATGCAAGTTGAATCTGGATGGAATCGAGTTTCCCACTCCTTTACACCAAGTTAAATTATTTGAGCGAAATAATAATAATGTGAGCCTGAATGTCTTTGGATATGAAGATAAGAAGGTGTTTCCGCTCTATATATCATCTAATAGACGAGAACAACACTGTAATTTACTGCTTATTAGTAATGATGAGCAGTCTCATTACTGTTGTATTAGAAGTATGAGCAGACTTTTATACAGTATAAGAAAACATAAAGAGAAGCAATATTTTTGTGACTACTGTTTACAACGATTTTCATCTGAAGCTCGTTTAAAGAAGCATATTGAATTATGTAGCCAGTATGGCCTACAGAGAGTGGAGTTTCCCAGTGACAATGACAAGATTTTGAAATTTCAAAGTATTTACATGCAAATGCGTGTACCATTTGTGGTATACGCAGACTTTGAGTCTTTCCTGATGAAAGTGGATATATGTGAGAATACCCCTTCTGTTTCACATGAGAGTATCTTATCTCATCATGTTCCTTGTGGTTTTGCCTATATTATTATTGGACCTGATGGAAAAACCTTTAAAGGACCTGTTATCTATAGGGGTGAAGATGTGATTCATCATTTTTTGAAAGCCCTTATTCAAGAAGAAGAAGAGATTCAGAGAATACTGAGAGAAAATATGAAAATGAATTTTACTGCTGAAGATCGTGAAAACTTTGAAAATGCTACTCTCTGCCATATTTGTAACAAGGCTTTAGGAGAAAAGCGTGTGAGAGACCATTGCCACTTAACTTCCAAGAGTAGGGAATAGTAGGGGGTTCTGGCTCACGCGGTGCTATACTTTAACATGGGGAAATTGCGGTGCTAGTTCTCCCATGTTAAAGCATAGGCGCACCCCATGAGGAGGGTTGGAGTTTCCACCAGCACGTGACTTTCCATGAAGTCAGTCAAAGGTTAGGATGGATCAGATGATTTTTTTTTTCTTTTTTTAAGTGTTAATGTTTTAAAAATTTCGTAAAGTTTTTTTCTTATAATTTTTCTAAAATGTAAGTTTTTTCAACAAGTTGGATTTTTAGGGTTGTCGAATTTCTCTATGGGAAATAACATGAATTTTAAGAATGTGCCGTTTTTAGCGTTTTTTTTCACAAAAAGTTTTAAAAACGTTAAAAAAACAACAAAAATGTGCGTTTTTTCAACAAGTTGAAGTTTTGGAGTTGTTGGATTTCTCTATGGGAATTAACATGGGTTTTCACACTTTTGTGAATTTTTTAGAAAAAAAATGTGGTTTTTCGCAAAAAAGTGGCCAAAAATGTGTTTTTTTGAAAAACGCGGAATCGGCCGATTTTTTTCAAACTGTCGGATTTCTCTATGGGAATTAACATAGGTTTTCACACTTTTGCAATTTTTAAAAAAAAAATGTGCGTTTTTGCAAAAATGCGGCCAAAAAAGCGTGTTTTTAAAGTAGCAGAATTTCGGGAATCTCGGGAATCTCGGGAATTGGGTGTATAGGTGGGGGTGTGTTTCCTCAACCATTTCGGTCTTGGATTTTAAAAATTTTAAACATAAATATTTTAAATAATAGCAGATACTTGTTTTCAACAATCTAAATGGGGTAAGGTCTCTTTCATAAATTAGATGTTGTTAGAAAAATATATATATTTTTTAAATTGTGGTCCCACCTCCACCCGGTGTATAGGATACACCGCCACAATTCAATCTAGCATGGTCTTGTCATTTAAATTTGATAATGACCGTATGCTAGGCTCTTGATACCATCCTTTAAGATATGTCGCTTATCATCATAGGGGGATAAGCCCATTTTAATTTGCTTCACAGTATACATCTGATGGTCTTTACTTGCAATTTTAAATTGCTCCACTCTATTATATCTTCGCCTTGTTAGGCAATTATAATAATCTTCATGACGGATGTGTTTTTTTACAACATTCTTATTAACACCTTTAGCAGTCTTTTTATCTGTGAAGGGTGTTTTTAGGCTATACATTTTCGATCTTAGGCCTACAAATTCCACGGCAGGAGTTCCATTCAACTCGTCTTTCATTTTTCCAATCCTTTTTTTATTCTTATTGGAATGGAGTGGATGTGTTGGAGGATAATCCGAAAAGTCAAAATAGTCTTCATAACTTTCAAAATCTTTGTAAATATCCTCTGTTTCAATTTCATAGCACAGGGAATCGGTGTCTGTGAAAAGCAATTCGGCTCGGCTTCCATACATCTTCTTAATAAAATCATAATGAAACTCATACATAAGTGTTTTACTCAAGTCCAGTACTGAAAAACCTGCATAGATGGGTCTATTCAGTTTCAAATGAGTCTTATGCATATGAACTGCTACCAGATCTTCATTAAATATTTTGAAGGAGTGTAAGGCTGGTGATGCAAGTAATTTTTTCAGTCTCTTCTCAGTCTGTACTAGCTTAACATCCATTCTTTTTCTCAAATTTTCCATAGTTTTTCCAAACACTGCGTTATTCATAAGTTTGAACAGATCTTTTTCAAAGGAATTTTTTGCTTTCATTCTCTTCTCAGTGTTAAATTGTACATAGGGCTTCAACCAGGGCTCTTGCTTAAAAGTTAATACTCGATGGATTTTCACAAGTTTCATCCCTAGCTTCATATACTGCTTTAAATTTCTATAATGCAGAACATATTTAACCTTATGATTCAAATTAGGTGTTAATTTGATCTGGTCCTTGCATATTTTCAAATTCATTTCTTCAGATAAATTCCGGCTATACTCCGAAATCAGAGATGGGGTGATATGAACTCTTTCGGGTGCTAGAGGATAATCATTATGCTTATCATGCAAATCATGGGGATAGTCTATATCCGCTTCGATAATATATCCCACAGGTGAGTCATCTTCAACAGCAAGTGGATTAAAGTTCTGAATGTCTTGAGAATCAAGC
Source organism: Amaurobius ferox (assembly GCA_951213105.1). NCBI lineage: Eukaryota > Metazoa > Arthropoda > Arachnida > Araneae > Amaurobiidae > Amaurobius > Amaurobius ferox. The sequence goes on along the minus strand of OX578147.1, from coordinate 88,209,581 downwards.
CATCTAAAATCCGATACGGGGAGTGCTTGGCTTAGAGCCCACCCATATAGATTATTAGCATCCAGGTACATTATATATTTGCTAGGTTTCGTAGAATCAAAATGTTCCAAATACTTGTTATTAGCCTGACTAAGGCGCTTACTAATAACACTAATACCGCCTCTTATACCTTCTTCTAAAAATAAGTACATATCAGGATCTGTAATCAGTTCTAATGATACTCCACTAGTCTTCAAGGCTGCATTCCAGGCAAGAGATGGTAATGTTAAACAGTGGGCAGCATCTATTCCATAATAATTCAATGTCAAATCACGGAAATTCTCAAAAATGTCCGCTAATAGAAGAATATCAGTTTTTATGTACAAGTCATGATATTCCCCCATATTCTTTATCTTTAAAGATGTCCAAACATGTTGAGCATAGGCATAGGCATCATCAGAGATCTCCTCTCGATTTAAATCATCAAAGAAGGCCTCTTTAGAGGGTAAGCTCGTTTCTTCAAACTTGGTAGCACAATCCATATAAGAATAGGGGTAAACACCCTTTCTAGTCACTAAATCCACTTGATCACTTGTAAAATGTTCTTGGGTGATACGAAACTGATTGGATTCCAAACTAGAACTTAGTTTCTCAATAGAGGCAGGTAAGAATTGAAGAGAATCTATAAACTGTAAACTTCCTAGGCTGAATGTAATATATTGCTGCATATTGCTACTGATGCATTCAATCCTCTTTCCTTTAAATTCACCGATCCCCTGCATAATTAAATGTCCATCATACCCCTTTAAATTATGAAACACAACGGGTATGCGTCGTCTTATCTTGTAATTCAGATTACAATTAGGATGGGCTGCACCTCTGTACTTGGAAGTTAAGTGGCAATGGTCTCTCACACGCTTTTCTCCTAAAGCCTTGTTACAAATATGGCAGAGAGTAGCATTTTCAAAGTTTTCACGATCTTCAGCAGTAAAATTCATTTTCATATTTTCTCTCAGTATTCTCTGAATCTCTTCTTCTTCTTGAATAAGGGCTTTCAAAAAATGATGAATCACATCTTCACCCCTATAGATAACAGGTCCTTTAAAGGTTTTTCCATCAGGCCCAATAATAATATAGGCAAAACCACAAGGAACATGATGAGATAAGATACTCTCATGTGAAACAGAAGGGATATTCTCACATATATCCACTTTCATTAGGAAAGACTCAAAGTCTGCGTATACCACAAATGGTACACGCATTTGCATGTAAATACTTTGAAATTTCAAAATCTTGTCATTGTCACTGGGAAACTCCACTCTCTGTAGGCCATATTGGCTACATAATTCAATATGCTTCTTTAAACGAGCTTCAGATGAAAATCGCTGTAAACAGTAGTCACAAAAATATTGCTTCTCTTTATGTTTTCTTATACTGTATAAAAGTTTGCTCATACTTCTAATACAACAGTAATGAGACTGCTCATCATTACTAATAAGCAGTAAATTACAGTGTTGTTCTCGTCTATTAGATGATATATAGAGTGGAAACACCTTCTTATCTTCATATCCAAAGACATTCAGGCTCACATTATTATTATTTCGCTCAAATAATTTAACTTGGTGTAAAGGAGTGGGAAACTCGATTCCATTCAGATTCAACTTGCATTCATGCTCGGTATATTTGCCGACACGAGATGCATTCTTATAAACTGGATAAAGTTCTGCTAAGATGGACCACATAAAACATTTCTGATCACTATTTTCCACATTGATAATAGCTTTCTTGGCTAATAGTTCTTTAGGTAGCGGGATATAGCTTGAAGCAGCCAGAGGATCATATGTCCCAACATCAATCATGAGTTCCTCGATTCTCTCTTAAGACCCAACCGCTACCACGGCCTTCATAGGTTTCGAACGATGTTAACACTTTTGCAAAGGCAGTATCCATATTAGAATCCAAATCTTCTTCTGTAATGTTTTTCATACAAGAACTTCTGAAATAGTTTATACAGTATTCCTGTTCTCCTCCAGATCGGAAACGAGTAAAACGACAACATACATTTATGTACCATATAATACTACGTTTCAAAGCAATTTCCTTTAGCACTACTTGTTTTATCTCAATTCTATGAGAATCCAAAAAGGTAAGTAAATCTTTTTCAGCATGACCAGCAATTTTATAAACAGTCACAGTACCGTTTAAAGCCTGTTTGCAGGGTTTCTTAGTCGCCTTCTTCTTCTTTTTATTCATACACGGAGCATCTAATCTTTTTCTTTTAGTGCCTCGCATAGGCTTATCACCATGAATTGGCCGCTCATGAATCTTCTCATGACGTATCAGATCATCTTTTCTTACAAAAGCCGCCTTACACAATTCACATATGTAATCCTTCTTTCCATCATGAATCCTCATATGCCGCACTAAACTTCGTTTTGCCATGAAGCTCTTCGCGCAAGTAGGACACACCTGTAATAGATAAAAAAAATGTTGTACGTTAATATAAACATGCATTATTCTATGTAGCAATGTAATACATACCCCAAGATTTATATAAAGTAATCGCTAACCCATTATACTATCCCCATTAGAAATAATAAAATTCCTGAATTAAAGAATATATCCATATACAAGACATTTCATGTAAAACCCCAATACATTTCATTAAATTCATAAAAACACTCATTAAAAAAAGTTGTTACGCATCATAAAAATACAAAGTTTAATAAAATGAGAGAATAAAATCACATTAAAACAAGTACTTACATGTCCAACCCTGTTCAAAGAGGGCGCATTACGCATAGGAACGTCAGTAACGGTAGGGATAGTACCTCCGATATTACTTTCTAAGGCAAACATACTCGCAGAAGAACTTGAAACGCGTCTTAACAACACGAAATCCACAGCAGAAATGACAAAATCGCTGCTTAAAGACCACCTACACCCATTCATAAAAAAAATAGTTCTTGATGTATCCTTCCGCCAAGATGACCCCAAGGTTATTCCTAAAGAGTTCTTCGTGTATCCATCCGCCAAGGGCATGTCAAGGTCACGTGATAGTTATATCACGGTTACCGTTAAACTTGCAACACACGAATGTAATTATGCACACATCCGATAAAAATAAACAATTCATTCAACATCGCAATCGATTATATCCTTTTTAATAATTGTAATCGATATATTAAATAAATTCACATCTTAAAAAATAATAGATTTTAATAAAATAATGAAAGAAAATCCCTTTGCGAGACCCCTTAAAACCCCCAATCGTTATGCAATACAACAACGCGCAAGCATAACCCCCCCCCCCCCCCGAATAACATATACTCCTCTCTCCCCCTCCCTCCCCGAGACACCAACACTCACTTCTCCACACGTTAAACGTAACCCATAGCAACCGGAATCCATAATAAAACATTCACCTTCACCCCCAACGTACATCCAAATACACAGTCATTCAACGTGAAACCCGTATTTTTACAGCAAAAATCACTTTACAGGGATTCATAGAACAAAAAATCATAAAAAATCAACAAATTCACCCAGAAACTAGCTAAAACCCTCAAATTACTTATAATTATCATCTACATATGCTATATAACCATTTATAACCTTAAAAAGGTGAGTATGCTAGTAGTAAAGAAAGGGGCGTTCGCCAGAATGCAGTTGGAGCAATGCCGCCTAAAAATAGTTTCTGGAAAGAAAAAATAAATATTTTTTGGTATTTCCAGAAAGTATCCTCTATGTAATATTTTGATAAAATTAAAAAAGTTTTTAAAATATTTTAAAAACTCAATTTTTTATTAATTTTCACAAAATTCCTAATTTCCCCATTAGGGGGCGCTGATGGCACTGCTCCGCCTTCGTCGCAGAGGCGGAGGTGTTGTTAAGATGTGAATTTATTTAATATATCGATTACAATTATTAAAAAGGATATAATCGATTGCGATGTTGAATGAATTGTTTATTTTTTATCGGATGTGTGCATAATTACATTCGTGTGTTGCAAGTTTAACGGTAACCGTGATATAACTATCACGTGACCTTGACATGCCCTTGGCGGATGGATACACGAAGAACTCTTTAGGAATAACCTTGGGGTCATCTTGGCGGAAGGATACATCAAGAACTATTTTTTTTATGAATGGGTGTAGGTGGTCTTTAAGCAGCGATTTTGTCATTTCTGCTGTGGATTTCGTGTTGTTAAGACGCGTTTCAAGTTCTTCTGCGAGTATGTTTGCCTTAGAAAGTAATATCGGAGGTACTATCCCTACCGTTACTGACGTTCCTATGCGTAATGCGCCCTCTTTGAACAGGGTTGGACATGTAAGTACTTGTTTTAATGTGATTTTATTCTCTCATTTTATTAAACTTTGTATTTTTATGATGCGTAACAACTTTTTTTAATGAGTGTTTTTATGAATTTAATGAAATGTATTGGGGTTTTACATGAAATGTCTTGTATATGGATATATTCTTTAATTCAGGAATTTTATTATTTCTAATGGGGATAGTATAATGGGTTAGCGATTACTTTATATAAATCTTGGGGTATGTATTACATTGCTACATAGAATAATGCATGTTTATATTAATGTACAACATTTTTTTTATCTATTACAGGTGTGTCCTACTTGCGCGAAGAGCTTCATGGCAAAACGAAGCTTAGTGCGGCATATGAGGATTCATGATGGAAAGAAGGATTACATATGTGAATTGTGTAAGGCGGCTTTTGTAAGAAAAGATGATCTGATACGTCATGAGAAGATTCATGAGCGGCCAATTCATGGTGATAAGCCTATGCGAGGCACTAAAAGAAAAAGATTAGATGCTCCGTGTATGAATAAAAAGAAGAAGAAGGCGACTAAGAAACCCTGCAAACAGGCTTTAAACGGTACTGTGACTGTTTATAAAATTGCTGGTCATGCTGAAAAAGATTTACTTACCTTTTTGGATTCTCATAGAATTGAGATAAAACAAGTAGTGCTAAAGGAAATTGCTTTGAAACGTAGTATTATATGGTACATAAATGTATGTTGTCGTTTTACTCGTTTCCGATCTGGAGGAGAACAGGAATACTGTATAAACTATTTCAGAAGTTCTTGTATGAAAAACATTACAGAAGAAGATTTGGATTCTAATATGTATACTGCCTTTGCAAAAGTGTTAACATCGTTCGAAACCTATGAAGGCCGTGGTAGCGGTTAGGTCTTAGAGAGAATCGAGGAACTCATGATTGATGTTGGGACATATGATCCTCTGTCTGCTTCAAGCTATATCCCGCTACCTAAAGAACTATTAGCCAAGAAAGCTATTATCAATGTGGAAAATAGTGATCAGAAATGTTTTATGTGGTCCATCTTAGCAGAACTTTATCCAGTTTATAAGAATGCATCTCGTGTCGGCAAATATACCGAGCATGAATGCAAGTTGAATCTGAATGGAATCGAGTTTCCCACTCCTTTACACCAAGTTAAATTATTTGAGCGAAATAATAATAATGTGAGCCTGAATGTCTTTGGATATGAAGATAAGAAGGTGTTTCCACTCTATATATCATCTAATAGACGAGAACAACACTGTAATTTACTGCTTATTAGTAATGATGAGCAGTCTCATTACTGTTGTATTAGAAGTATGAGCAAACTTTTATACAGTATAAGAAAACATAAAGAGAAGCAATATTTTTGTGACTACTGTTTACAGCGATTTTCATCTGAAGCTCGTTTAAAGAAGCATATTGAATTATGTAGCCAATATGGCCTACAGAGAGTGGAGTTTCCCAGTGACAATGACAAGATTTTGAAATTTCAAAGTATTTACATGCAAATGCGTGTACCATTTGTGGTATACGCAGACTTTGAGTCTTTCCTAATGAAAGTGGATATATGTGAGAATATCCCTTCTGTTTCACATGAGAGTATCTTATCTCATCATGTTCCTTGTGGTTTTGCCTATATTATTATTGGGCCTGATGGAAAAACCTTTAAAGGACCTGTTATCTATAGGGGTGAAGATGTGATTCATCATTTTTTGAAAGCCCTTATTCAAGAAGAAGAAGAGATTCAGAGAATACTGAGAGAAAATATGAAAATGAATTTTACTGCTGAAGATCGTGAAAACTTTGAAAATGCTACTCTCTGCCATATTTGTAACAAGGCTTTAGGAGAAAAGCGTGTGAGAGACCATTGCCATTTAACTTCCAAGTACAGAGGTGCAGCCCATCCTAATTGTAATCTGAATTACAAGATAAGACGACGCATACCCGTTGTGTTTCATAATTTAAAGGGGTATGATGGACATTTAATTATGCAGGGGATCGGTGAATTTAAAGGAAAGAGGATTGAATGCATAAGTAGCAATATGCAGCAATATATTACATTCAGCCTAGGAAGTTTACAGTTTATAGATTCTCTTCAATTCTTACCTGCCTCTATTGAGAAACTAAGTTCTAGTTTGGAATCCAATCAGTTTCGTATCACCCAAGAACATTTTACAAGTGATCAAGTGGATTTAGTGACTAGAAAGGGTGTTTACCCCTATTCTTATATGGATTGTGCTACCAAGTTTGAAGAAACGAGCTTACCCTCTAAAGAGGCCTTCTTTGATGATTTAAATCGAGAGGAGATCTCTGATGATGCCTATGCCTATGCTCAACATGTTTGGACATCTTTAAAGATAAAGAATATGGGGGAATATCATGACTTGTACATAAAAACTGATATTCTTCTATTAGCGGACATTTTTGAGAATTTCCGTGATTTGACATTGAATTATTATGGAATAGATGCTGCCCACTGTTTAACATTACCATCTCTTGCCTGGAATGCAGCCTTGAAGACTAGTGGAGTATCATTAGAACTGATTACAGATCCTGATATGTACTTATTTTTAGAAGAAGGTATAAGAGGCGGTATTAGTGTTATTAGTAAGCGCCTTAGTCAGGCTAATAACAAGTATTTGGAACATTTTGATTCTACGAAACCTAGCAAATATATAATGTACCTGGATGCTAATAATCTATATGGGTGGGCTCTAAGCCAAGCACTCCCCGTATCGGATTTTAGATGGCTTGATTCTCAAGACATTCAGAACTTTAATCCACTTGCTGTTGAAGATGACTCACCTGTGGGATATATTATCGAAGCGGATATAGACTATCCCCATGATTTGCATGATAAGCATAATGATTATCCTCTAGCACCCGAAAGAGTTCATATCACCCCATCTCTGATTTCGGAGTATAGCCGGAATTTATCTGAAGAAATGAATTTGAAAATATGCAAGGACCAGATCAAATTAACACCTAATTTGAATCATAAGGTTAAATATGTTCTGCATTATAGAAATTTAAAGCAGTATATGAAGCTAGGGATGAAACTTGTGAAAATCCATCGAGTATTAACTTTTAAGCAAGAGCCCTGGTTGAAGCCCTATGTACAATTTAACACTGAGAAGAGAATGAAAGCAAAAAATTCCTTTGAAAAAGATCTGTTCAAACTTATGAATAACGCAGTGTTTGGAAAAACTATGGAAAATTTGAGAAAAAGAATGGATGTTAAGCTAGTACAGACTGAGAAGAGACTGAAAAAATTACTTGCATCACCAGCCTTACACTCCTTCAAAATATTTAATGAAGATCTGGTAGCAGTTCAAATGCATAAGACTCATTTGAAACTGAATAGACCCATCTATGCAGGTTTTTCAGTACTGGACTTGAGTAAAACACTTATGTATGAGTTTCATTATGATTTTATTAAGAAGATGTATGGAAGCCGAGCCGAATTGCTTTTCACAGACACCGATTCCCTGTGCTATGAAATTGAAACAGAGGATATTTACAAAGATTTTGAAAGTTATGAAGACTATTTTGACTTTTCGGATTATCCTCCAACACATCCACTCCATTCCAATAAGAATAAAAAAAGGATTGGAAAAATGAAAGACGAGTTGAATGGAACTCCTGCCGTGGAATTTGTAGGCCTAAGATCGAAAATGTATAGCCTAAAAACACCCTTCACGGATAAAAAGACTGCTAAAGGTGTTAATAAGAATGTTGTAAAAAAATACATCCATCATGAAGATTATTATAATTGCCTAACAAGGCCAAGATATAGTAGAGTGGAACAATTTAAAATTGCAAGTAAAGACCATCAGATGTATACTGTGAAGCAAATTAAAATGGGCTTATCCCCCTATGATGATAAGCGACATATCTTAAAGGATGGTATCAAGAGCCTAGCATACGGTCATTATCAAATTTAAATGACAAGACCATGCTAGATTGAATTGTGGCGGTGTATCCTATACACCGGGTGGAGGTGGGACCACAATTTAAAAAATATATATATTTTTCTAACAACATCTAATTTATGAAAGAGACCTTACCCCATTTAGATTGTTGAAAACAAGTATCTGCTATTATTTAAAATATTTATGTTTAAAATTTTTAAAATCCAAGACCGAAATGGTTGAGGAAACACACCCCCACCTATACACCCAATTCCCGAGATTCCCGAGATTCCCGAAATTCTGCTACTTTAAAAACACGCTTTTTTGGCCGCATTTTTGCAAAAACGCACATTTTTTTTTAAAAAATTGCAAAAGTGTGAAAACCTATGTTAATTCCCATAGAGAAATCCGACAGTTTGAAAAAAATCGGCCGATTCCGCGTTTTTCAAAAAAACACATTTTTGGCCGCTTTTTTGCGAAAAACCACATTTTTTTTCTAAAAAATTCACAAAAGTGTGAAAACCCATGTTAATTCCCATAGAGAAATCCAACAACTCCAAAACTTCAACTTGTTGAAAAAACGCACATTTTTGTTGTTTTTTTAACGTTTTTAAAACTTTTTGTGAAAAAAACGCTAAAAACGGCACATTCTTAAAATTCATGTTATTTCCCATAGAGAAATTCGACAACCCTCAAAATCCAACTTGTTGAAAAAACTTACATTTTAGAAAAATTATAAGAAAAAAACTTTACGAAATTTTTAAAACATTAACACTTAAAAAAAGAAAAAGAAAAAAAAAATCATCTGATCCATCCTAACCTTTGACTGACTTCATGGAAAGTCACGTGCTGGTGGAAACTCCAACCCTCCTCATGGGGTGCGCCTATGCTTTAACATGGGAGAACTAGCACCGCAATTTCCCCATGTTAAAGTATAGCACCGCGTGAGCCAGAACCCCCTACTATTCCCTACTCTTGGAAGTTAAGTGGCAATGGTCTCTCACACGCTTTTCTCCTAAAGCCTTGTTACAAATATGGCAGAGAGTAGCATTTTCAAAGTTTTCACGATCTTCAGCAGTAAAATTCATTTTCATATTTTCTCTCAGTATTCTCTGAATCTCTTCTTCTTCTTGAATAAGGGCTTTCAAAAAATGATGAATCACATCTTCACCCCTATAGATAACAGGTCCTTTAAAGGTTTTTCCATCAGGTCCAATAATAATATAGGCAAAACCACAAGGAACATGATGAGATAAGATACTCTCATGTGAAACAGAAGGGGTATTCTCACATATATCCACTTTCATTAGGAAAGACTCAAAGTCTGCGTATACCACAAATGGTACACGCATTTGCATGTAAATAATTTGAAATTTCAAAATCTTGTCATTGTCACTGGGAAACTCCACTCTCTGTAGGCCATACTGGCTACATAATTCAATATGCTTCTTTAAACGAGCTTCAGATGAAAATCGTTGTAAACAGTAGTCACAAAAATATTGCTTCTCTTTATGTTTTCTTATACTGTATAAAAGTCTGCTCATACTTCTAATACAACAGTAATGAGACTGCTCATCATTACTAATAAGCAGTAAATTACAGTGTTGTTCTCGTCTATTAGATGATATATAGAGCGGAAACACCTTCTTATCTTCATATCCAAAGACATTCAGGCTCACATTATTATTATTTCGCTCAAATAATTTAACTTGGTGTAAAGGAGTGGGAAACTCGATTCCATCCAGATTCAACTTGCATTCATGCTCGGTATATTTACCGACACGAGATACATTCTTATAAACTGGATAAAGTTCTGCTAAGATGGACCACATAAAACATTTCTGATCACTATTTTCCACATTGATAATAGCTTTCTTGGCTAATAGTTCTTTAGGTAGCGGGATATAGCTTGAGGCAGCCAGAGGATCATATGTCCCAACATCAATCATGAGTTCCTCGATTCTCTCTAAGACCCAACCGCTATCACGGCCTTCATAGGTTTCGAACGATGTTAACACTTTTGCAAAGGCAGTATCCATATTAGAATCCAAATCTTCTTCTGTAATGTTTTTCATACAAGAAATTTGAGAAAAAGAATGGATGTTAAGCTAGTACAGACTGAGAAGAGACTGAAAAAATTACTTGCATCACCAGCCTTACACTCCTTCAAAATATTTAATGAAGATCTGGTAGCAGTTCATATGCATAAGACTCATTTGAAACTGAATAGACCCATCTATGCAGGTTTTTCAGTACTGGACTTGAGTAAAACACTTATGTATGAGTTTCATTATGATTTTATTAAGAAGATGTATGGAAGCCGAGCCGAATTGCTTTTCACAGACACCGATTCCCTGTGCTATGAAATTGAAACAGAGGATATTTACAAAGATTTTGAAAGTTATGAAGACTATTTTGACTTTTCGGATTATCCTCCAACACATCCACTCCATTCCAATAAGAATAAAAAAAGGATTGGAAAAATGAAAGACGAGTTGAATGGAACTCCTGCCGTGGAATTTGTAGGCCTAAGATCGAAAATGTATAGCCTAAAAACACCCTTCACGGATAAAAAGACTGCTAAAGGTGTTAATAAGAATGTTGTAAAAAAATACATCCATCATGAAGATTATTATAATTGCCTAACAAGGCCAAGATATAGTAGAGTGGAACAATTTAAAATTGCAAGTAAAGACCATCAGATGTATACTGTGAAGCAAATTAAAATGGGCTTATCCCCCTATGATGATAAGCGACATATCTTAAAGGATGGTATCAAGAGCCTAGCATACGGTCATTATCAAATTTAAATGACCAGACCATGCTAGATTGAATTGTGGCGGTGTATCCTATACACCGGGTGGAGGTGGGACCACAATTTAAAAAAAATATATATATTTCTAACAACACCTAATGTATGAAAGAGACCTTATCCCATTTAGATTGTTGAAAACAGGTATCTGCTATTATTTAAAATATTTATGTTTAAAATTTTGAAATCGAAGGCCGAAATGGTTGAGGAAACACACCCCTTAAACCCTCCGAGATTCTCGAGATTCCCATACACCCAATTCATGCGATTCTGCTACTTTGAAAACTCGCTTTTTTATCACATTTTGGTAAAAAACACACATTTTTGTTGTTTTTTTACGTTTTTGCAACATTTTGTGCGAAATGTTAATTTTGCCCATTACCACATTTTTAGTGACATTTTTGTAAAAACGCACATTTTTTTGTAAAAAAATTACAAAAGTGTGAAAACCCATGTTAATTCCCATAGAGAAATTGGCATTTTGAAAAAAAATCGCAAAATGTTAATTTTGCCCATTACCACATTTTTTGTTACTTTTTTACGTTTTTGAGACATTTTGTGCAAAAAGTTAATTTTTCCCATTACCACATTTTTTGAAAAAAAATGACAAAAGTGTGAAAACCCATGTTAATTCCCATAGAGAAATTAACATTTTCAGAAAAAAGGTGCAAAATGTTAATTTTGCCCATTACCACATTTTTTGTTACTTTTTTACGGTTTTGGAACATTTTAACAAAATGTTAATTTTTCCCATTACCACATTTTTTAAAAAAAAATATTACAAAAGTAGAAAACTTACATTTGCAAAAAAATATAGGAAAAAAAAAAAACTTTACGAAATTTTTAAAACATTAACACTTAAAAAAAAAAAAAAGAAAAAGAAAAAAAAATCATCTGATCCATCCTAACCTTTGACTGACTTCATGGAAAGTCACGTGCTGGTGGAAGCTCCACCCCTGCTCATGAGGTGCGCCTATGCTTTAACATGGGAGAACTAGCACCGCAATTTCCCCATGTTAAAGTATAGCACCGCGTGAGCCAGTACCCCCTACTATTCCCTACTTACAAGTAATTTAACTCTATGCTTAAAACTTCATCGAAAAAATCGTCTGGGTTCTCTGTGTAAAATCAATGAATGTTTCATTCATTTCAGCTATATTGCAGACTCCATGAGCTAAATAATTTTGCGTTAAAGAAATGCAGCAATTCTTATACAACTCATTCTACATCTTTTGGTGTTTACATTTTCCATAAGTGAAATTAGGCTTCGTTGTAGAAATAATCAAAGTTTGATCATCATTTAAGCTCAAATATATTGTAATTACGTTGTTTCAGTATGTAGATGCATAGAGTTTAAGCAAAAATAAAGCAGTTTTAGGACGGATACAACATTAAATATAAAAGAACTTTAAAAATCACGATTTTGAGACAAGATGGATGCCATATTGTATTTTGAAGTGGGTCACGTGATCTCTTCATATAAAGTGTGTAATTATTATTTTAATTTTTATTTAAAAAACTACTAAATATATTTTGCTGAATTTTTTTTTTTTATATATTTTATGGGATAATTTGAATATTTCCTAAAACTTTCGAAGTAATTTGTGAATTTTAAATCCGCTTAAAAAAATATTTGAAAAATTAGGTCCCATAGGGTTCAATGTATTTCATTTTTTCAACCCGGGTTCAATCCAAAACTAATTGGATGATATTATTCATTTATATTCCCAGAGGTCCCACGGACCGTCTGAACAACATACTAAAATTTCATTTTGATAAAGTCATTTTAGTTATCGTGCTAGACAGACTAACGGACAGACAGACAGACAGAATGAATGAACAAAGTCAAACACTTTTCAACTATGTTGTAAAGTGTTAAAAACAAAATAAGTAATTGAATATGTCAATAATTCCCGTAATCTTATATTCCAAGGCCGTGACTAATATAACCCTGATCAAAAATATACAGTAGTGGCCAAAATTGTGGAAACCTTTTGAAAAAAGTGTATTTTTGAGGTTTGATGGCTCATAACACCATTTTTTTTTTGTACCAATACCATAAAATTATATATCACTGGAAAGATAATTTAATCAAGATTGTAATGCAATAACATTTATGAATTATTTTTTAATAGAACAGCATTTATAAAGAAGAAAAATGAAATACATAGAAAAAATGAGATATACAAAAATTGTCACCATATCATTATTATACCGCGCCTGGTGTGGCACGATATACGGCAATGAACGTAAAGTGGTTAATGGGATGAATGTGATGGAGCGCGATCGCTGCGGGCGGTTCCTCACAGGAATCGTTGAAGATTGGAGATCCGCTTTGAGATGGCGAGAGATGAGTGGCGTGTTGGCAAAAGAGATGAATGATGAAGCTCAAATACTTTAAATTTACATTTTTCTTTATTAGATGAGGAATTGTCATGTTTCAAATAATATACAACAAGGAGTATAGTACAGTCAGTAGGTATGGAAAAAGGGGCTTGCCGTGCAAAAGGTGGAGTAGAAGATTTTATTTTTTGTATTTGTATGTATTGCTGCCAACATGAAAAAACCAAGTTATCCAACATGGCCGACCTCGGGAGAAATTTTGGCAGCCAAAAAACTATGAAATTTTACGACTTTTTTTGATTTTTTCAAAATATCTCAGAAACGATCGACTTTTGCGATTCTTTCTCAATATAAAATTTAAAGATAATTAAATTTCCTACAATTTTCACAATTACAACTTTTTTATAACACGAATAGTAAGTGTGCTACAGATTTTTGAAAGTTAACATTTTTTTCTCAATTTGATAAAACTCAAAATAAAAATCTGTTTTATTTTACTCTTAATTTCTATTTACTTCTCCTCCAAATGCACAACACTTCTTTTGCTTATATTGTTGATGCGTAAAATATTGGATGCATGAAAAGGTGTCGGAGGATGGGGAGGGAGATGGGAAACGTAGCCAGTTGGGGGTGGCCTTGAGGAATGGCGGCTGCTTCACAGCTGAAAGCGAGATAAGGCATATTACTCACAACCTGCACCAATAATGCCTGTCTAATGGGTATTGCTGCAAAATTTAGACAAGCCTTGTGTATGCTCGAATGTAAGGGACCCACAGCAAAATTATGGGTTCAATATTTTCGTATAACAACACTCCTCAAACAGTTCACCGAGGCTGAGCGTACAGGCAACGGGAAGCTTCATCTTGACTCCATTCAAAAAGCACTACAAATTTTCCATGCAGCTGGCCATTTCTTATACGCCAAAAGTGCGCATCTCTACCTTCAAGACATGTTGAAACTAGAACAATTAATGAACCCAACTGAATTTCACGACTTCTCCACTAAAGGGAAGTTCACCATAAGACGCTCCAATAAGTACTGGTGTGGAATTTCGTCTGACCAGACCATTGAACAGACACTTATGAGGAGTATGAAAGCCTGTGGTGGGGTCACACGTGGGAGAGGATTTTCAGACTGTGTTTTGGCAAAATGGACTTTGGCAATGATATTCATGCAAAATGTTTGTGATGAAATTGAACAATTCTGGGATGTACATTATGAAACATCAGAGCAGCATGTGGACATGCGAAGTTCTCGTATCGACAGAGACAGAAGTGACTCAATTAGACTGCGAGAGTTGCTTTCTCAACATCCCCCCTTTTCAGACATTGATGCCATAATGTCATTAAGCAGTGGTATTGTTGGAGGAGCAGATGTAAACTGTCATTTGGCTCAAGAGGTTGGCATGGAAAGGGTTATGACAATGGTCGCTCATGGGAAATTTTTAAAATGTGACCTTCAAGAGGAAAGACAAGGTTGTAACCCTTGCATCGGTTGTCAGCAGTATTAAAGCAGGAACCCTCAAAGTAATTGCTATTGATCCGCTGACACTTTTCCAAAGATTGTGTCTTTCGAAACAGTCTGATGAAGACTTAAAAATGTTTTTTACTTATGAACTTGCACCCTACCCGATATCACTTTTCTCCGAAGAAGGCATAGGGAAAGGTACAAAGTCTTCATTATACATACTTTCACCCCAGTCGATTGCAAAGAAATTGCAGGGAAGAAACAGTTTGCTATTATAGATGGAGGATACCTTCTACACAAAGTTATTTGGCCTCAAAATGCTTCCTTTGCTACCATACCTAAACATTATTCTTCATTTCTTAAGAGACATTATGGATCGCGAGTTGTGGTTGTATTCGATGGGTATCCTGCACGTACTGGCACCAAAAGATCTGAGCGATTGCGGCGTATGAGGATACACCATTCCCCTGAAGTAATCTTTGAAGTGAATACGATCAACCAAGTCGCCCAAGAAAATTTTTTGGCAAATAATCAAAACAAGAGTCGTCTGATCGAACTTCTGAAAGCCAATTTTGAAGAGTGTGATATTGAAGTCAAGCATGCTCAAGAGGACGCTGACTTACTGATCGTCAACACTGCCATTTCGAAGGCAAAAGAACTTGAAAATGTGATCGTAGTTGGGGAGGATATCGATCTGCTAGTTCTGATGACAGGGTTAGACCAGTCATTCAGCAACTTATTCTTTCTTATGCCTAGGAGAGGGAATGCTGGCAATGTGTTATTTTCAACTATATCATTTAAGTTCGACCCAGGCAATATTCTGTTCATACATGCATTTAGTGGATGTGATTCCACATCAGCCATCTTTAGTCAAGGCAAAATTAAATTGTGCAAGATTGTCAACAAATCGCCTGAAGTGAAGAAAGTCACTAAAACATTCATGGATCCACTCAGCAGTCACGATGACATAGCTGCAGTTGGAGAAGAAATTCTGAAAACATTATACACAGGCGACATCCATTCCGACCAATCCTTGAACACTTTGCGATTTAATCTGTTTGCAAAATCAGTCTCCAACAGAAAAATAAATCTCGCACGACTACCACCTACGTGCGATGCTGCACGCTACCATTCCTACAGGTGCTACTATCAAGTTCAAAGCTGGTTAGGCAATGGCACCAACTCGGAGGAATGGGGTTGGGCGTGCAGCATAGAAGGTCTATTGCCTGTTGACACAAAAAGAAATTCAGTATCTGAGAATCTTCAGAAGAGTGTGTCTTGCGCTTGCAAGAAAGGGTGTAGTGGACCCTGTTCTTGTCGCAAGACAGGTTTGAAATGCTCCAGCAAGTGCAAGCACTGCAGTGACATGGGTTGTGACAATGTCGTACCAATTTCATCTTTGGATGATACTGAAGAGGAAGATGACTTACTCCACCAGCTCTTGGAACCACTGCAACACGTGGATGAACAACTTGAGGATGACAACTTTCTTCTACCTCCGACGGTTGCTGAACCCGAAGAACAACACACATCTTCAAAATGTCTTCGAAGAAGATAAATATGTATGTTTTCAGTTTTACTTATTAATTTCCTTTCTTTAATTGTTTCAAACCTGTATGAATCTTCTTGTAATTTGTATATAAATGTTAAATTTCTGCAATTTGTGTTTTTGAAGATAATTATTTATTTTTGTTCTTTAAACAAATTTGGCCATTTGTGGAGATTATTTAAATTTAATTTGGTGCATTGGTATTATAATTCATTATGTTAATGTATTATACCTAGAAAATTAGTTGAATTACAACACACACGTCATGAATTTTTGCTTATTAATGCTTTATTATTATTTCGCTTATTATCACTCCCATATTTATTCATTCACATTCAAATATCGCTTCTGTGTAGGTAGAACATCAGAATAAAATGTAGTGTGAAGTATAATATATGTTGCAGTTGTACAATATGAACATGTGCTGTTATTGGGATCTGATCGAGTCGTCTGCGAAATGTGAGGGGGAGAATTGTGACTGCAGGGTCAGGTGGGCAAGGGGTGTTAATGCGTTTTTTTACTAAGTAGAGAAAAAATGTCAGATTTTAAGAAGCTGTAGTGCGCTTACTATTTGTGCTATAAAATAGTTGTAATAGTAAAAATTGTAGGAAATTTAATTATCTTTAAATTTTATATTGAGAAAGAATCGCAAAAGTCGATCGTTTCTGAGATATTTTGAAAAAACCAAAAAAAGTCATAAAATTTCGTGGTTTTTCGGCCGCCAAAAGTTCTCCCGGGGTCGGCCATGTTGGATAACTTGGTTTTTTCATTTTGGCATCAGTATATACAAATGCAAAAAAAAAAATCTTCTACTCCACCTTTTGCAAGGTACAATGTATCTACTGACTGGACTAGTATTGGACATCAGAATTATTAACGATGATACTTGAAGATGCACATAGATTTCTAACATATAGAGCAAAATTCGTTGAATACATCGGCGGATCCGAAAGTGGTGTGCGTCGGTTGGACGTCTCGGAATGATTAATATATGATGAAAAATCTCGTGACTCTTCGAAGTTACATTAAAAACGCGACTTAAACAATTTACTTCATTATTAACTTAATTAAATATATCCTTTTAAGAATAACATTCTGTTCTATGAAGAACAGAAGAAGGGCAAGAACAGAAGAGATTACATCGTCAAAATGCGAACATTCCAAATGCCATTCTAATGCCATACATCTCTAAAATGCGATACATTCCTCGGTAATATTTTTAAGATTATCATAATACTACAACAAATTATTATATTTGAAAACTTCATCGAAAACAAACGAACTTTATTCAAATGAAGCCATCGAAATATAAATCGATTGGCTCTCTCAATAAAAGTAGCATTTCATTCATAACGTTTTTCCATTCCTTGCATTCATCACAATACTATAATCATTTATTTTATTTAAAAACCTAAAACCATGGAGGTACAAGTAATTTAACTCTATGCTTAAAACTTCATCGAAAAGATCGTCTGGGTTCTATGTGTAAAATCGATGAATATTTCATTCATATCAGCTATATTGCAGCCTTCATGAGCTAAATAATTTTGCGTTAAAGAAATGCAGCATTTCTTATACAACTCATTCTACATATTTTGCTGTTTACATTCTCCATAAGTGAAAATTAGGCTTCGTTGTAGAAATAATCAAAGTTTGATGATCATTTAAACTCAAATATATTGTAATTGCGTTGTTACTTTCCTTATATACAATAATGTATAAGAAAAGTATTGTAGCGGGGTTGAAAATTCGAATTCGAGTTTTCGATGGGAGAGCACGTTTCAAGCATCCATGATCATGTGTGTGTGTGTGCGGTGGGGGGGGGGGGGGGGAGAGACGATAACTGACGAACGAATTAACCGATTCAAACGAAATTTGGTACAAAAACTTACACTCTGAATACTGGAAGCCTATTGTTTTTATACACAATCGAATGTTCAGAACCCCCCTAAATTTTCGACTGAAATTTTGAAAAAATCATAAAATCCTCAATGAAAAATCAATCAAATCAATGAAAAAATCAATCAAAAAATCATAAAACCTCTAATAAAGTTACGCAAATAGACATTTCTTAACATAAATTTTAGAATGCTAGCATGAACCGTTCTCGAGATATTGCACATTTTTCAAAAAAATTATCAAAAAGTCATATAAAGTTAAAAAAAAAATATTTCCTATTGAGAAACATGTTCACTTTTCATATGTAATACCATGCGATAAATTTGGTGACATCATTCTCGTGGATCTAGCTCGTTCTATAAATGAAAAAGATACTTTGAGTAATACTTTTGTATTTGAACTCCAATAGTTATTTATCTGCTGTAAGAATAACATATTTTTCCGTCCATAACGCTTGGCGAGATTTTGGCGACAAATTTGGTGGAATGCCGTCAACTTGGCGACTTTTTTAAATGTTGCTAAATTAACGAAAAACTCGGAAAATGGATAAAAATGAAGCTAAATCAATGAAAATGACGACTCATTGACGAAAATTCAATATCTGGGAAATAATATGTACTATAAAAATAATCTTTTTTTTTTTTACTGTAAAAGTAGTAAATTCCTTGCAAAAGAAAGTCATTTGCTGCCCACATCAGATTTTTTCAATATGTGTATGCACAGAATTTAAGCAAAAATAAAGCGGTTTTAGGACGGATACAACACTAAATATGAATTAAAAATAACTTTTAAAAGTCACGATTTTGACACAAGATGGATGACATATTTTATTTTGAAGTGGGTCACGTGATCTCTTCATTTAAAGGGTGTAATTATTATTTTAATTTTTATTTAAAAGACTACTGAATATATTTTGCTAACATTTTTTTTTTATATATTTTAAGTGATAATTTGAATATTTCCTAGAACTTTCGAAGCAATTTATTAATTTTAAATTCGCTTAAAATATGTTTGAAAAATTAGGTCCCATCATAGAGTTCAATCTATTTCATGTTTTCAACCTGGGTTAAATCCAAAACTAATTGGGTGATATTATTCATTTATATTCCCATAGGTCCCACAGACCGTCTGAACAACATACTAAAATTTCATTTTGATAAAAGTCATTTTTATGGCAGTTATCGTGCTAACGGACAGATAGACAGAATGAACAAAGTCATAAACACTTTTCAACTATGTTGTAAAGTGTTAACAAGTGAAAATGAACCGACTGTCTTGTATAAACAAACAATTCGTATTGGCAATTGATTATATCCGTATACTATTCTCATGATAGCTTAGAATTAAATATTTGAATCATTTTGCCATTCAATCTGTATTTTATTCTCAGCTTCCACACTTCCTGTGTCGGTAACTATGCGCACCAACGCGCTATTTGTCAAACAAACTGCTCGACAGCTTCATTTTGTGAGCCTTGAGATTTGCATTTCCAGCATTGCCGACCGAAAGCACAATGGACAGGAACGTAAGCAACGCATTTGTCGTATTTCATTCGAACGCCTTCTGCTTTGCTTACAATGATGGTTCCATTGATGAATTAATCTGGGTTAGATATTGTTCGTGATTGATCCGAGAACAGATTAGAAATATGCAGTTGTGCGTAGGGCATTCAATACCGGGAAGAAATTAAAACTGGTATTTGGATACTTTTAAATATCAAAAGCTGATCCTGGTTGTCGGGATTCCAGTATTGGATGCTGGATATAGGTGCAGCGTGTTACAAAGTGTATTGGTTTTCGGGATTGAAGTATTGGATGCTGGATATAGGTGCAAAGTTTTACAAAGTGTATTGGTGCAGCGATATATGCAGGTATCCAGTACTGGTGGAACAGGTATATACAGGTATCCAGTATCGATGGTGCGTTTTACTAAATGTGTTACGTGAGAAACAATTGGATATTCTGTGATAAAAATAAAAAAATAAATTTGAATATAAAATAATTTGACCATGTAAAATATTTATATTTACCTACAGAAAAGTTTAAAGATGAATCCAATCTTCTTACATAATTAAACAAGAAAGATCAATCATGCTTAAAGCATTGATTATGAAACACTTTCCAACTCCAATGCAATTTTATTTAAACATCTCTAAAATGCAATACATTCCTAAGTAATATTTTAAAACTTATCACAATACTACATTAATTTATTATATTTGAAAACTTATCACAATACTATATTAAATTATTATATATGAAAACTTAAACCTTCATCGAAAAAAATGAACTTAATTCAAATGACGGCATTGAAATATAAATTGCCTGGTTTAAACATCTCTAAAATGTGACACATTCCTCGGTAATAATTTTAGAATTATCATAATACTACGATAATTTATTATATTTGAAAACTTCACCGAAAACAACTCAAATTCATTCAAATGACGTCATAGAACAAATAACACGCCTGGCTCTCTCTATAAAAGCAGCATTTCATTCATAAATAATTTCCCATTCATGTCATTCATCACAATACTATAATAATTTATTTTATTTAAAAATTAAGACCATGGAGCTACAAATAATTAAACTCTATGCGTAAAACTTCAACGAAAACAATCGTCCTTCTCTTTGTAAAATCAATGAATATTTCATTCATATCAGCTATGCAGACTCCATGGGCTAAATAATTTTGTGTTAAAGAAATACAGCAATTCTAATAAAACTCGTTCTACATATTTTGCTGTTTACATTTTACATAGGTGAAAAATAGGTTTCGTTGTAGAAATAATCAAATTTGGATGAGCATTTAAACTCAAATATATTGTAATTGCGTTGTTTCAGTATGTAGATGCACAGAATTTAAGCAAAAATAAAGTGGTTTTAGGACGGATACAACACTCAATATGAATTAAAAAGAACTTTAAAAATCACGATTTTGAGACAAGATGGATGCCATTGAAGCGATGATGCCATTGATGATGCCATGCACATTTTGAATTGGGTCACGAGATCTTTTCATATCATGGTCACATGATCGCTTCATATAAGAGGTGTTATTATTATTTTAATTTTTATTTAAGAAACTACTGATTATATTTCGCTGAATTTTTTTTTTATATATTTTATGGAGCAATTTGAATATTACCTAAAATTTTCGAAGCAATTTGTGAATTTTAAATCCGCTTAAAAAATGTTTGAAAAATTAGGTCCCATGGGGCTCAATGTATTTCATTTTTTCAACCCGGGTTCACTCCGAAACTAATTGGGTGCTATTATTCATTTATATTCTCATAGGTCCTGCAGACCGTCTAAACAACATACTAAAATTTCATTTTGGTTAAGTCATTTTTACGGCAGTTATCGTGCTAACGGACAGACAGACAGACAGAATGAACAAAGTCATAAACACTTTTCAACTTTGTTGTGAAGTATTAAAAATAACACTTCTACAGACGATCATTCAGAAATGAAGCTGAAATTTTCATGAACGCCTGTAATTGCTACTTTTTAACACTTTACAACATAGTTGAAAAGTGTTTATGACATGAAGTGTTTTGTTCATTCATTCTGTCTGCCTGTCTGTTAACACGATAACTTCCGCAAAAATGACTTTATCAAAATGAAATTTTAGTATGTTATTCAGACGGTCTGTGGGACCTATGAGATATAAATGAATAATATCACCCAATTAGTTTTGGATTGAACCTGGGTTGAAAAAATGAAATACATTGAACCCTATGGGACCTAATTTTTCAAACATTTTTTAAGTGGATATGAAATTCACAAATTGCTTCGAAAGTTTTAGGAAATATTCAAATTATCCTATAAAATATATAAAAAAAATTTCAGAAAAATATATTCAGTAGTTTTTTAAATAAAAGTTAAAATAATAATTACACCCTTTATATGGAGAGATCATGTGACCCATTTCAAAATAAAATATGGCATCCATCTTGTGTCAAAATCGTAATTTTTTAAGTTCTTTTTAATTCGTATTGAGTGTTGTATCCGTCCTATAACCGCTTTATTTTTGCTTAAATTCTGTGCATTTCCATACTGAAACAACGCAATTACAATATATTTGAGTTTAAATGAGCATCCAACTTTGATTATTTCTGCAACGAAGCCTAACTTTCACTTATGGAGAATGTAAATACCAAAAGATGTAGAATGACCTGTATAAGAATTCCTGCATTTCTTTAACGCAAAATTATTTAGCCCATGGAGTATATCTGCAATATAGCTGATATGAATGAAATATTCATTGATTTTACACTTAGAAGCAGACGATTTTTTCGAAGAAGTTTTAAGCAGAGCGTTTAATTACTTGTACCTCCATGGTCTTAAGTTTTTAAATAAAATAAATTATTATAGTATTGAGATGAATGAAATGCGGCTTTTATAGAGTGAGCCAGGCGATCTATATTTCGATGACGTCATTTGAATAAAGTTCATTTGTTTTCGTTGAAGTTTTCAAATATAA
Source organism: Amaurobius ferox (assembly GCA_951213105.1). Taxonomy (NCBI): domain Eukaryota; kingdom Metazoa; phylum Arthropoda; class Arachnida; order Araneae; family Amaurobiidae; genus Amaurobius; species Amaurobius ferox. The sequence goes on along the minus strand of OX578147.1, from coordinate 88,186,809 downwards.
TAAATTATTGTAGTATTATGATAATTTTAAAAATATTGCCGAGGAATGTATCGCATTTTAGAGATGTTTAAACCAGGAAATTTATATTTCAACGCCGTCATTTGAATGAAGTTCATTTTTTTCGGTGAAGGTTTAAGTTTTCAAATATAATAAATTAATGTAGTATTGTGATAATTTTAAAAATATTACAGAGGAATGTATCGCATTTTAGAGATGTTTAAATAAAATTGCATTGAATTTGGAAAGTGTTTCATAATCAATGCTTTATGCATAATTGATCTTTCGTGTTTATATTTAGTGTTGTATCCGTCCTAAAACCGCTTTATTTTTGCTTAATTTCTGTGCATCTGTATTCTGAAACAACATAATTACAATATATTTGAGTTTAAATGATCATCAAACTTTGATTATTCCTACAACGAAACCTAATTTTCACTTATAGAGAATGTGAACAGATTAGGCTGTAAGATGAGTTGTATAAGAATTGCTGAATTTGTTTAACGCAAAATTATTTTTTTCTGGAGTCTGCAATATACATGATATGAATGAAACATTCATTGATTTTACATAGAGAACAGACGATTTAATGGCAGACTTTTTGGATGAAATTTTATGCACAGAGTTAAATTATTTTTACCTTCATGGTTTTAAGTAGAATAAATTGTAGTACCGTGATGAATGAAATAATAATGTATGAATGGCATATTTACTGCTTTTACACAGAGAGCCAGGCGATTTATATTTCGATGACGTCTTTTGAATCAAGTTCGTTTTTTTGATGAAGTTTTAAATTTCCAAATATAATTAATTAATGCAGTATTGTGATAATTTTAAAAATATTACCCCTGAATGTATCGCATTTTAGAGATGTTTAAATAGAATTTGAGTTGGAAAGTATTTCATAATCAATGCTTTATGCATAGTTGATCTTTCTTGTTTGATAGTTTGCCGAAATTATCAACAAAGCTGAAAAAAATATGAACAAAGGTTGCAGAATGTTTTACAGTGTAAAGGGAAATCACAGTGTAAAGGGAAATGTTTTACAGTGTAAAGGGAGTTTCAGACAGCAGTGAGATTTGGTACAGAGGTAGTTTAGGTGCTTGTACACTACGGTTCGGCGAGATGTTTTTAAAAATTGGAATTAGTTTTTTAGTTATTTTATATTGAAGCACGATTTGAGCAATATTCACAAAAATCGGTTCCTTAGTGGTTACCACTGTCCATTTCGTCATCAGCGAAAAGATCGTAGCACTTACTTTTTAATGATCTTTAAATCGAATCCGTAGGACAATTCCCCCTTCATATTTATTTATTTTTAAATACATCGAAATATGCATGTTTTATTTTTGTTTTCTTATTTCCTCGCATTCGAAAAAGGAAGATTAGCACAATTCTGTATAATTTGACAATAATATGGGTGCATATCTTCGCATTCTAATTAAAAAAAAATTCGAATTTTTCTATTTTTTGACTTTTCGTTGGTTTTCAACCAAAACCATAAAAATTTTGATTTTTCGATACCTTGGGTAAAGGTATTCCTTTCATCGTTTCGGCGGCTGCTATGGGGAGAAGTCGGTGTGTGTGCGCATGCGTGGCAAATAGTTGCAAGTAACTATACACGCGTCCAAACGACAGGAAGAAATGCTTTTGGTTCAAAACAGGCGATTTGGATATTGAGTTATGTGTATCAGTATTATTTAACCTCTTGACTGATTATCCCGAGTTAACTCGTATTAGTATATTTTGCAAATAAATATTTTCCCGAGAAAACTCGGGGATAGAATTTATTTTTTCGATATGATTCGTATTAACGCAGGTTTGAAGTAATGGAGGAGTAAATGAGTATTTCTGCACCAATTGGCAATTTGCCAAGTTTCGTTTGTGGGCTGGCTGGAATGACACAAATATAACGGCAAAATGGGTGTTAATAATGTGGGTCAGCATTTCGCTCATTATTGTACACAAAGAAAACGAAGAAAGAAGTATTATAAGATCTTTTTACATTTAGTGGATTTAGCTCTATCGAATTCCTAAATTTTGTACTCTACAGCAGGAGGGAAACAAACACCTCTACAATATAGAATGGAATTTGTCGAAAAAATTATTGCAGAAAATCATTCTGATGAGTTTTCTGCAACATCCGGAAGACCCAGCATTACTCCTTCACCACTTAGCCTAACATAAAGGCATTTCCCAGATATCAAAACAATGTGCTTTTTACAGCAAAATTAAATTAAAATTTAAATAAAATATAATAAATAGGATCATTTTTTGCAATATTTTTCAAAATTTTTAAGGGAAGCGATTAAGTAGCGGACTCCTATTTAGGACCCGGGTAATGGCGGGTAATCCGTTTTTATACATAATAAAAAATCTCTCTATATCCGCCTCTCTCTCTATGTCCCTCTCCCTCACTAATTAATATCTTCACTACACATTACCATGTATTGTATTATAAATAATAATGATTATCTACCATTTTCTTAAGAGTTCTGGAGCCCTTTGAATTGAAATTTCCGTCGAGTCCGCAAGTCCTCAAATAGGGTACTCCAGAGCATCATATAGTACTCTCTCGAATATGTCATTAGTTGCATCGAGCTCTGCCTGTACTAGCTCAGCTTTGCCAGCTGTGAAGCACAATGGGAAGGGTGCGTTTGTCGTATTTCATCTGGACGTGTCTGCTTACAATGATCATTCGATAGATGAATTAATCTGGGTTACAGATTGTTCGTAGTTCCTCCAAGGACAGTGCAGAGACAATGCGGTGGTGGCGTAACGGGCAGTGGTCAGCTTTCGGTTTCGCCAGCGGTCAGTGTCGCGCCGACACGGTGACACACTTTGGATGCGCCACTGGGTAACCGGAAAACAATGTCTTAAACGTTGCTGGGTGTAATGACAGAATAATTATGCAGAAGTGTTGTTAATGGACAATGGGTGCCGTGTCGAACTGTTTGGACGTTCTGTAATCTACTGTGGTGAATACAAAGGGATTCAAATTGTGTTTAAATCATAATGGGAAGTTCTTCCTTCCATGTTGAACTGCTGAATTCAAGAGATGATCAGACGTCTAGCCGTATGAATAAGACGTGCCGTGATTTTTTTTAACAATGCTCATTTCTGACTTTATGTCTCAACCCGAAACTTAACTAACATTTTTAATATAACCATCACACGATTTTTCTTACAAATTTAGATATTACTAGCAGCATACCCGTTCTTCGTACGAAGTATATAATATAAAGAAACTTAAAATTTACAATCATGTGCAAATTCCTATGGTATACTAAATGACATTTTTAATCAAAATATTCTGTTAAAATATTTAATTTAATGCTGCTAAAAAAAAGTTTAAGAATCTCTGTTCTCGCTGTACAAAATTATCTTCAAGAGCAAGCAGATCTGAAGAATAAAACATTCTGACCTTTTTCATAAGCAAATTTACAAAAAATTTAGAATTGAATTAATATATGTAAAATAAAAGCGTTAAAATTGCATGGGACCAGTACTACTTATATACGCGAATATTAGAAGATATAACCTGTATTAGTAGATTACATGTATAAATTGAAAATATCAATAAACCCGTAATCTTTAAACCTGAAGGCAGTAATTGATTCCAATATATGCCAAAATGAAAGTGTTAAAATTATATGGGAAGATATAACCATACTACTTATAATGCCGTAGATTAGAAGGTATGTCCGAGTGTTAGTAGAAAATTACCAGGTGTGACAACAATGTGAGTCTCAAATATCTTTGCCAAAATAAAACAGATGACGTAATAAATTGAAAATATCAATAACCCCCGTAATCTTCATATCAGAAGGTCGTACTTGATTCCAATATAAGCCAATATATGTCGAAATATATGCCAATATACCTGTACTACTTATGTTCTCGTAGATTAGAAGAAATACTCGTGCATTTGTAGAAGATTACTCGTACAACGTACAATATATGAGTTTCAACCATTTTTGCCGCAATGAAACAATGACACAGTAACTTGAAAATATCAATAATCTCTAAATTAATAATCCCCGAAAATATCAATAATAATGATGTTTAAACCTGAAGACCGTAATTGGTATTATCCAGTCAGAAATGCAATGGCGATGAAATTTATTACTTTCCTTATATACATAATGTATAAGGAAAGTATTGTGACGGGGTCGAAAATTCGAATTCGAGTTTTCGACGGGAGAGCACGTTTCAAGCATCCCTGATCACGAATCAAACATTTTTGAAGTGATGTCTGTGTGTGTGTGTGTGTGTGTGTGTCTGTGAAAGTATGTGTGTGTCAGTGGGTCTGTGGAGACGATAACTGACGAACGAATAGACCGATTCGAATGAAATTTAGTACAAAAATCACAATCCGTAAACACTGGAAGCCTATTGTTTTTATACGTAATCGAATGTTCAGAACCCCCCCCCCCCCTAGATTTTCCAGGGAAATTTTGAAAAATTCGTCAAAAAATCAATACCGCTAATAAAGTTACGCAAATAGACATTTCTTATGTAATATTTCATTAGAAAACGATTAATATAAAATTTAGAACGCTAACATGAACCGTTCTCTAGATATTTCACATTTTTAAAAAAAATTAGCAAAAAGTCATATAAAATAAAAAATATATATTTCCTATTGAGAAACATGTTCACTTTTCATATGTAATACCATGCGATAAATTGGGTGACATCATTCTCGTGGATCTAGCTCGTTCCAGTCATGAGAAAAGATACTTCGAGTAATACTTTTGCATTTGAACGCCAATTGTCATTTATCTGTTATAAGAATAACTTATTTCTCCGTCAATAAAGTTTGGCGAGATTTTGGCGACGAATTTGGCGGAATGTCGCCAACTTGGCGACTTTTTGAAATGTTGTCAAATTAACGAAAATCTCGCCAAATGCATTAAAATGACGCTAAATTAATGAAAATGATGACTAATTGTCGAAAATTCAATATCTTGGAAAGAATATAAGTATCTACTATAAGAAAAACCTATTTTTTTTACTGTAAAAGTAGTAAATTCATTGCGTTATATAAGGGAAGTCATGTGTTGCCCACATCAGATTTTTTTATATTCATATCTTCATTATTCAAATCTGGGGTGTACTTAGATTCAAATTTAAACTTCATATTTCTGAAATTTCATATGAACTGGAAACTTCATATTTCCGAATTTTGTAAGAAAGCGAAGTCTTCACTACCCAACTGCGCCCACTCTTGGCTGGAAACAGCCACCTGTTAACCAAAAAGAATTTATTGATATAGAAGTCCTGTATACGTCCAATTATGTCGTACGGAGCCCCTATTTGGGGCACCGCAGCCGAGATTCACCTTAGGAAGCTTCAAGTTCTTCAAAATAACGCTTTGCATATGTTTATTAATTATCCGACCTACGTCCAATTAGAAATCCTGCACAAAGACCTCAGAATTAGACCATTCTTGAAACAAGTTTAAAATCTTTCTCTCAAATTCCACCGAGGTCTCAGAAGTGTAAATAATCCCACACTAGACTGTATCCCAAGGTACCACTTCAAGAACCCGAGAGCGCGTAAGCGCCCTTGGTCGTTACCTGGGCGCAGGGTACGGGATATTTACTACTCCCGCTGTAAAAAGCGGCGCCTAGTATAGTTTTATGGCTTCTCACTTGTTTCTGAAGTGACTTCTAATCATTCTGTACCCTTCCCTTGCTTTTGGGAACCCTAATTCTGTTGATTAGTCCTACACCTGTGTCCGCTAGTATTACTCAAGCGCAAGACCCAGCGCCCCTAGGGGTGCTTCTATCCCGTCTTATCCTTCTCCACTTCTACTGGAAGCCCACTTGGGCCTCAGTTTTTTCCTTTCTGGAGACTTGGAGACGGGCTCGGCTTCGGTCGTCCCCCCCTCCCCCCCCCCCTCGAGTACAACTTAGATTTAAATTCTATCCATTTTATGAAACACATTTTCTTATTCTTTTATCTTTTCGGTAGAAGTTTAAAGGAAGGATTATATCCTCTCCTGGGCACTTCTCTGACTTCGTCCTTGAGATCTTGAGATTTTTCAAATCGGAAAAAATTTAATAAAAATCGCCTGCCGCATAAACACATTGGATTTAAATCCGTTGCGTTATGAGCGACATAATATCATTTGCTCCAAACAAATTGGTGGGCAAAATGTCATCTGAATAATGCTATCTCTATGGAAGGTTTGGCGACATTTTAAGAAATCGCCAAATTTATCGCCAAGTAGAACTGTTGAACTGACAGTCCCACTTGGTGACAAATTGACGAGACATTATCACAATGCTATCCCCTAACAGAACACAATTCATTTTATTTATTTAGCACAGTTTTATCAATTTCAAGATATTTTTATGGATTTGCAAACATTTTTATCAATTGACATTTTAAAAATTCGCTAAAGGTGTTACTAAGTAGGACAGTTGAACTGACAGACAAATGTTAACGAAACATCATCTCAGTACTCTCTTCTAACAGACCAAAATGAATTTCATTGATTTGCCTCGTTTTTATCAATTTGGCGACATTTCGGTTAATTTGGCAACGTTTAAGAAAAGTTGCCGAGTTAGCGATATCCTGCCAAATTTGTAGCTCTGAATTTGCAGATCTGATTAAAATATCCTGATCCCGTTTGTATATACTAAATGAAAACACTAAAATTGTATTAGAAGATCTACCCGTTCTACTCTTTTTCTGTTTCAACAATCGGCTAAATGAATTTATTGGCCAAACACAATATATGAGTTTATTAGCTAAACACAATATATAAGCTTGAAAACTCTTTGCCAAAATAAATGAAAGTGATCTACGCAGTTCGCAATTAATACAATTAAAAGAAAAATCAAACTCTTTATTTATAAGATATATTTTTATATCCATTAATTTATTATTTAAATCGAAAAAATAGTAATAAACATTAACAAACACATTTAATGTAATTACGTTGCCGAGCAACATGATATAAGATAGAATCTTCCTCATAAATTTCTAATAATTAAATAACCATTTTGATTTCTTAATACTTTTCATTATTGATTAAAAGCTTGTGAAAAATAAACCATGGTGATAGATTTTCCATTTAATTTTATGTTTCAAACAATTCATGGTTTCAGATAATGACTAATTAGCGTAAAAATCTTCCACCAAACTCAGAGATAAAGTTTTAATTCACTTTCACGTTTTAAACAAACGATTTCCAACCTTTTCTAGAGAGTAGAACTCCTAGAAAAAAAGTTTCCTTTTTCATTAATATCTCGACAACCTCTGGTCTTGGACACTCGAAACTTGGATAAAATTTAAGGGGGGCAATTTTAAAGCTACCCACAAAATTTCATTAAATTCGGTTCAGCCGTTCTCCCGTGATGATGAGACAAACTAAAGTTTTGTTTTTCACTAATATCTCAAGAACTGCTGATCGTAGAAACTTGAAACATAGACTAAATTTTAAGTGGGGCTATTTCAAGGCTACCCATAAAATTTCATCAAATTCGGTTCAGCCGTTCTCCCGTGATGATGGGACAAACAGACAGACAGATTTTCAATTTTATTTACATAGATTTGAAAACGTTAACAGAGAGATTTCTTAAAACTCGATTTTTTGAATATCACCAGACTTATTATCATTATCTGTTTTTTTTTTTTTTCATTCCATTCATAAATTGAGTATGCTATTTTAAATGAACATATAAATTTCAAGGAAATCAAATGATTTTTTCACAGATATAGCACTTCCTTCTATAAATGCAAAATATCTCATGCACGGTTCGAGAAAACTAAGAACGACGCTCCACTGCCGTTGTGCTCCCCTGCAAATATTTATCATGCCCCCCCCCCCCCCCCCCCGCCATTAAATATTCTCGTCCTTGTACTTATTTTATGCCTTCCCGTACTAAAAACAAACAAAATCAAAAATCAAGAGCCTGACCCCATTCGAATTATATTCACCGCTCCATATAGGCCGCAATGAGTACTCAATCATTTCTGAGTTCAGGTGCTTACAAAGTATTCATTAATGTTTTAATAGTGATCAAATTGATTGTTGTAATAGTGATCGCTGATATAATCTTATATCTGGAAATACCAACGCTATGCGTGGTAAATTTGCATACTTGCAGTTCATTAAAGTTTTTTTTTTCCTTTTTAAACAGATGAAAACAAACATGGTTTTATAAACGGGTTATAGTCCGCAAAGCATTCTATATTTATTTTACTTATTTGGTGTTTTCACTTCTCTTCAAACCGTTTTAGATCTTTGATTGGATTTAGCCTACATTTGGATAAATCCGAAAGCGTTCCCAGGCGTTCATGAAAATTTCAGCTTCATTTTTGAAATATTTAGCTAGTTATCGTCTGCCAAACTGTTATTTTTGCATTTATATGTATATACTAGCAGCATACCCGTTCTTCGTACGGAGTATATAATATAAAGAAATTTATAATTCGCAATCATGTGCAATTTCTGTTAAAATATTAAATTTATTGCTCATAAAGAGAAGAATATCTGTTCTCACTATGCAAAATTATATTCACGGGCAGATCTGAAGAATAAAACATCCTGGCCCCTTTTGTAAGTAAATTTACAAAGAAAAAAAGGAATTGAATCAATATATGCAACCCCGTACTACTTATATTGTCGCAGATCAGAAAATATGCCAGTGTGTTAGTAGAAGCCTACCCGTATTGCAATATGATTCTCAAAAATATTTGCCAAAATAAAAAAGATGACGTAATAAATTGAAAGTATCAAAAATCCCCGTAATCTTAATACCAGAAGATCGTAATTGATTCCAATATATGCCAATATATATCAAAATATATGCCAGTATACCTGTACAACTTATATTCTCGTAGATTAGAAGATATACCCATGCATTTGTAGAAGATTACTCGTACAACGTACTATATATGAGTTTCAACAATTTTCGTCATAATAAAACAATTCCATAATAATTTGAAAATATCAATAATCCCTGAATCAACAGTCCCCGAAAATACCAATAATAATGATGTTTAAATGTGAAGACCGTAATTGATATTATACAGTCAAAAATGCAATTATTTTATATACATATTTTTATTATTCAAATCGGAAAAGATTTAATAAAAATCGTATGCCGCATAATATATTGGGTCCGTTGCTAAGCGACATGATATCATTTGCTTCAAATAAATTGATAGAAATCATATTATCTGAATAATGCAATCTCCATGGAAGGTTTGGCGATATTTTCGTCAATTTAGCGATAACTTAAAAAATCGTCAAATTTATCGCCAAGTGGGACTGTAGAACTGATAGTCCCATTTTGCGACAAATTGACGAAACATCATCACAATACTATCCCCTAACAAAACACAATTTATTTCATTTATTAAGCGCGATTTTATCAATTTCATGATATTTTTATGGATTTAAAAATATATATTTACCAATTTGGTGATATTAAAAAAATTCCTTAAAGGTGTTACTAAGTAGGATGGATGGACTGACCGACAAATGCTACAGAAACATCATTTCAGTACTCTATTCTAAAAAAACAAATTTAATTTCATTGATTTGGGCCATTTTTATCAATTCGGAGACATTTCCACTAATTTGATAAAGTTCAAGAAAAGTTACCAAGTTATTTAGAGATATTCCGCTAAATTCGTAGCTCTGAATTTGCAGATCTGAAGAATAAAATATCCTGATCCCGTTTGTATATACTAAATGAAAACACTAAAATTGTATTATAAGATACACCCGTACTACTCTTTTTCTGCTTCAACAATCGGCTAAATGATTTTATTGGGTAAACACAATATATGAGTTTATTAGCTAAACACAATATATGAGCTTGAAACCTCTTTGCTTAAATAAATGAAAGTGATGTACGCAGTCCGCAATATATATAATTAAAATAACAATCAAACCGTTCATTTATAAAATATATTTTTACATCCATTTATTTATTATACAAATAGAAAAAATATTAATAAATATTACCAACACATTTAATTTCATTCCATTGCCGAATGATATAAGATATAATCTTCCTCATAAAATGTGAAATTAAATAGCCATTTTGATTTCTGTATACTTTTCATCGCTGAGTAAAAATTTGTGAAAGATGAACCATGGAGGTAGATTTTTTCATTTAAATTCATGTTTCAAACAATTCATGCTTTCCTAAAGTGACTAATTAATGCAAAAATCCTGCACCAAACTCGGAAATAAAGTTTTATTTCATTTTGGCGTTTAAAACAAACGATTTTCATCCTTTCCGTTTGGATAAACCACGGAGTTGGAGAGTTGATCTCCTAAGAAAAAGTTCCGTTTTTCATTAATATCTCGACAACCCCTGGTCTTAGAAACTCGAAACTTGGACAAAATTTATGGTGGGCTATTTCAAGGCTATCCACAAAATTTCATTAAATTCGGTTCAGCCGTTTTCCAGTGATGATGAGACAAACGAAAATTTCGTTTTTTACTAATATCTCGAGAACCACTGGTCGTAAAAACTCAAAACACGGACTAAATTTTAAGTGGGGCTATTTCTAGGCTACCCACAAAATTTCATCAAATTCGGTTCAGCCGTTCTCCCGTGATGATGGGACAGACAGACAGACTTTCATTTTTATTTATATAGATTATCATAACTATCAAGAACCTTACGGAAAACTGATTTCCCTGAAATTTTTAGTAACATGCTTGCAAATGTGTGCCACATGAGCCTGAAGATAAAGATCGAGATTTGAGTCCTTCCCTGGGCTTATTGCATAAGTGATTCTCAAATTATTATGTATTAAAACACTCTAGTGAGTCGCTAATCTTAATCGGGCTCATTAATAGGTATATTTATGAATCTAAATAGTTTAAACATGATTTGCGATTTAAAATGCACACAATAGTCGTAAATACATATTTGCTGATTTCAAGTAGAATGCTTTATATAATTTCAACACTGTGAAGATTGAATTCAGAGGTGTATTAGTCCGAAATCTAATTAATTTACCAATCCACGATTTTTTAAATTCGGTGAAAGTAAATGAAAAAGTTTGAGAATCACTGGTTTGAAGAGGAAGAAGGGGAACTGATCCTTGCCTAGGCTGAGCGTGATAAATGTGATAATGTGACAATGCCTAAAGAGGTGTTCTTCGTTGTTTGACCTCTTTTACCCCCCCCCCTCCCCTGCCTTTCGTTCCGACAAATTAAACCTGGTGGAAATAATTTACCTAATCATTCCCTACGTGCTGATATAACTTTTAGAAGTCAAAACAATTGAATAGGTTGAACTGAATGGCCTTTTTACTTTCCTTATATACATAGTATAATGTATAAGGAAAGTATTGTGACGGGGTCGAAAATTCGAATTCGAGTTTTCGATAGGAGAACACGTTTCAAGCATCCCTGAACGCGAATCAAACGTGTTTGAGGTGATGTGTGTGTGTGTGAGTGTGAGAGAGAGAGAGATATATATATCCGTAAATACTGGTCTATTGGTTTTAAACGCAATCGAGTGTTCAGACCTCCCCCCCTCCTAAATTAATCAAAACCTTTAATAAAGTTACGTAAATAGTCATTTATTATGTAATTTTTCATTAGAAAACGATTGACACAAACTTTAGAACGCTAGCATGAACCGTTCTTGAAATATTTCACATTTTTGAAATAAATGTATCAAAACATCGCAAAATAAAAAAAATATATATTAACTGTTGTGAAATATGTTCACCTTTCATATGTAATATCGTGCGATGAATTTGGTGACATCATTCTCGTGGATATAGTTGTTAGTTCCATTCACGGGAAAATATACTTTGGGTAATACTTCTGTATTTGGACACCAATAGTCATTTATCTGCTATAAGAATAACTTATTTCTCCATCCATAACGCTTGACGAGATTTTGGCGACAAATTTGGCGGAATTTCGCCAACTTTGCAACTTTTTAAAATGTTGCAAAATTGACGAAAATGTCGTCAAATTTATAAAAAATATCGCTAAAATTGATAAAAGTGACGATAAATCAATGAAAATGACGACGAATTGATGACAATTCAGTATGTTGGAAAGAACATAAGAATCGACTATAAGAATAACCCATTTCTCCTCTCGCCCGTAACGCTTGGTGAGAAATTCAGCGGGACGTCACCAACTTGGCGACAATTTAAAATTTTGCTAAAGTGACAAAAATGTCGCCAAATTGATAAAAATGACGCCATATGGGAAGTAACGTTTTGCAAATTCTGATTTCCGTCATATGACGGCCATACCTTCTAGTATATAAGAAATGCTGTTCTCTCCTTTTGTCTCTAACACTTGATGATGTATTTGGCGAACTTAGCGAATAATTTAGCAAAGTATTGCCAACTTGGCGATATTTCGCCTCATATTGACAAAAATATCGTCAAAATTGCGAAGATGACGCTAAATTAATGAAAATGACGCCTAATTGATGAATTAATTATTAAAATATATGGACACTTATTAAGGATGCTATCAATATTGATAATTATGTATTTAGAGTTGCGCGAAATTAATTGAGTATTTTAAAATAGTTTTCCATATTGTCTTCCGGAAAATTGCTCAATATACAACTCAACGATTAAAACACAGTACCGGGGATCTTATACATTACTTTTTGACTGTATAAGTAATAAATTCATTGCATTATAAGAAAAATCATGTGCTGCCCATATCAGATTCTTCAGATATATATTAATTATATCAATCCGTTTTTGAGGCAAGACTAACTTCCTTCAGGACAGAAAGGCAGCAGTTCATACGCGTAGCCAGGATGTTAGAGAGTGTGTGTGGGGGGAGGGGGGGGTATAGGCTATTGAGAATTCAATTAAGAGTGAATGCATTTGGGCAACCAATTTGGGTTTTAACCCTTAATAGAACTTGCAAATTGCGGGCATTTATCACGAGTCCCCTACAAACATTTATCTCGAATCTCCTCATTTATACTTGATTTTCTCTTTTTTACGAATCTTTCATCTCGTCCCTCTCTTAAATATATATATATATATATATATTAGACGCCCGGTCCTCCTCTGAAGTCCCCCCCCCCCCACACTTTATCCGTCTTCCCTTATGGGCGGTTCTGCTCTTATTACTATCTATATGGCTATGCCAGTGGAAAACTTACAGATGTAGAAATGACTGTCTAAGACTGTTTTTCTTGTCCTGAGCTCTTCTTTGCTTCCGAAACCTACCGATACTGTTATGTTTTGGTATAAACTGCTTAATACACAGTAATTTATTGCCTTTCTGGTAGGTCGGACGGTCTGGGTCTCAACAACAACAACAGTAATTTATTGAAAGACAATTTTTAGCGTAATATATTTCTTACAAATTCCGGCATAAACATAACGCATATAACGTTGCTTCAATGAATGAATCTCCCAGTTGTCCTCTGCTGAACATCTCCAAAAGCGGTCAGATGCCTTTTGGGTGGAGCACCGTAGAGGAGGAGAGGTCAGAGGCCCAAAATCCAGCCACAAGGTCCCCAAGGAAGTCGACCAGTGCTTACACGCTTTGGGAAGTTCCAAACAGAGAAGCAGCAGCACGTCTTGCAAAGTGTTCTGCCTCCCTGCGCTCGCTAACGAAAGTTTCTTCGGAATTCTGTTCGGCTTGGATGAGACTGATGCTAATGAAGAGAAAGTAGATCCTGATGAAGTGGTGGTATAACAGTGTTATAACTGGGTTCGTGCTTTGTCGAGAAGTTTGCAAACTAGCTTTGTGAACAAAAATGTCGGACGCTATCGTGCTGAGTCTAGAAACTAGCATCAATGGACTGGTTTCGTTTATAAGCACCGAATAGCTGCTAATCGTACTGGCATCTAAAATGTATCGCAATTTTGCGAACTTCTGTGGTGAATGGTACAGGACCCGACTTCGCCTAACTGGGACCCAGGGCAGATATTCCCCCGGGGGCCCTCTCCACCTGTCGACACATCTGAAATAAACGAACATAATTTTTCGATAATATAATTGTATTGTAGAGAAATATATACAAAATGAAGTTCCTGTATATTTTAATGGAATTTCAAATTATTGGCTCTCTCATTATAGCCAAGAGGGCGAATTAGTCCGATAATCCCTATATGTCTTCAAAATAAATCTTTTCACTGGACGAGCCAATTTCGATTTTATTTTTTTCAGGAAGCAGTCGTTAATTTTTCGATGTTGCGTTTAATGTGGGGGCCCCTCTGATGAGGGGGCTCAGAGCAGCTGCCCCTCATGCTCCTGCATTAGTCAGCCCCTGGAGTGGTGTCATTCCTACTACATACCGGCATCAAATATATAGAAGATAGGTTCCGATTGTATGAGATTGCAAAACCATGATTATAGTCACAACATCCGCCAATAGGGGGTATTTCAAAGCCTTCTAAAAGTGGTTGTACAATGCCATTTTATTTAAGTTCGTCGTTAGTGGTGCTGCAATCACTTTTGTTTGGTCGGATTGGCACTTTACTGTAGATAGATTGAACTAACGTGTATAGTCATGGACTTTTTCTTTAATAGCGTCGCAAGAAAAAAAAAATCTGATGTGGGCAGGACATGACTTTCACTACAGATTCAAATTCATTTTCTCTTTGTCTTTAAGAATTCATTAAATTGAGTTTAATTGCACAAAATAACACGCATAATTATTTGAAGTTACAGTAAATTTGAACTTTTAATTCAATTTTCGTTTTCATTTATAGTAACTGGACGCGTATTCGAAATCGGCGTAGCAAAAATGCGAAAAACTACAATATCTCGAGAACGGCTTGATCTAAAGCAACGGGGATGATCTTATTCTTTTCATCTACAAAAATTACATATAAACAAGCATTTAATTGATACATTTGGGCATACGTAATTTTTTATTTCAGATTTTGACAATTCTTGTTGGCTATTACACAAGAAAAGGCGGGTTCTTTTTGCTGAATCATACCAAAATCTAATCAGCACCAAGGTAACCCCTAAGTGACTTATCTACCACATTTTGTGAAATTTGGTCAATTAGTTGTTTTAGCTAGAGTGGATACATAAAATTTTTGATGGCCATTTCGAAAAAAAAAAAAAAAAGGCAGCTAGGTGTTCTTTTATCGCGAATCTTACCAAAATCTAATCAGAACTATAGAGTAACCCGCAAGTAACTTACTTATAAAATTTTATAAAATTTAGTTCATTAGTTTTTGAGCTTGTGTGGAGACATACATGCATTGCACAGACAGGCGCGAACACACACAGACGACACGCTAATAATAGTTTTTTCGTGTTCTAGAGGTTCCGAAACGTGTAGATCCATTGGAAACTCAAGTTGCGATTTTTGACACGATTCCAATGCTTCCCCTATACATTACCATGTATTGCAGGAAAAGTAAAAATCTGATGTGGGCAGCACATGAAATTAAATCTAATTCACTTTTAATTCAAGTTAAAACTAAAATATCTCGAAAACAGCTAGTCCTAGTGTAATGTGATTGGTCTTATTCTTTTCTTCGTTAAAGATTACGTATAAAACAAGCATTTAATGGATATATTTGAGCATACGTAGTTTTTTACTTTCCCTGCAATACATGGTAATGTATAGGGAAAGTATTGGAATCATGTCGAAAATCGCAACTCGAGTTTTCGACGGATCTACACGTTTCAAGACCTCTAGAATACGAAAAAACCATTTTTAGCATGACGTATGTCTGTGTGTCTGTCTGTCTGTGTGTCTGTGCAATGTATGTATCCACTCTAACTAAAAAACTAATTGACCGAATTTCATAAAATTTGATAGGTAAGTCACTTGTGGGCGAATCTGGTGCTGATTAGTTTTGGGTACGGTTCGGGATAAAAGAACCCGCCTTTTTTTGCGAAGTGGCCCGCAAAAGCTTGTATCCACTCTAGCTTAAAAACTAATGGACCAAATTCCACAAAATTCGGTCGATAAATCACTTATAGGACACCCTGGTGCTGATTAGATTTTGGTACGATTCGAAAAAAAATAACCTGCCTTTTTTTGCAAAATGGCCCGCAAAAATCTCTAAAATCTAAATTAAAAAACTACGTATGCTCAAATATACCCATTAAATGCTTGTTTAATACGTACTTTTTAACGAAGAAAAGAATAAGACCAACCCCATTACATTAGGACTAGCCGTTCTCGAGATATTTTAGTTTTTTAGTATTTTCTCTACTCCACCTTTGAAAATAAGTCCAGTTATCAAATGAAAACGAAAATTGAATTAAAACTGAATTAAATTTAATTAAAATAAAGAGAACGTGAATATAAGTCTGCAGGGAAAGTCATGTGCTGCCCACATCAGATTTTTTATTTTAGATTTTGACGATTATTGCAGGCCATTTCGCAAAAAAAGGCAGGTTATTTTTTTCCGAATCGTACCAAAATGTAATCAGCACCAGGGTGACCTACAAGCGACTTATCTACCAAATTTTGTGAAATTGGGTCCAGTAGTTTTTCAGTTAGAGTGGATACAAGCTTTTGCGGGCCATTTTTCAAAAAAAGGCGGATTCTTTTATCTCGAATCGTACCCAAAACGAATCAGCACCAGATTCGCCCACAAGTGACTTACCTACCAACTTTTATGAAATTCGGTCAATTAGTTTTTGAGTTAGAGTGGATACAATATCTGCACAGACAGACAGACATACAGACACACACAGAGACGTCACGCTAAAAATAGTCCGAAACGTGTAGATCCGTTGGAAACTCGAGTTGCGATTTTTGACACTATTCCAATGCTTCCCCTATACATTACCATGTACTGCAGGAAAAGTAAAAATCTGATGTGGGCAACACATGACTTTCCCTGCAGACTTATATCCACGTTCTCTTTATTTTAACTAAATTTATTTCACTTTTAATTCAATTTTCGTTCTCATTCGGTAACCGGGCTTATTTTCAAAGGTGGCGTAGGGAAAGTACGAAAAAAACTAATATACCTCGAGAACGGCTATTCCTAGTGTAATGGGGTAGGTCTTATTCTTTTCTTCGTTAAAAATTACGTATTAAACAAGCATTTAATGGATATATTTCAGCATACGTAACTTTTTAGTTTAGATTTTGACAATTTTTGCGGGCCATTCTGCAAAAAAAGGCAGGTTATTTTTTTCTGAATCATACCAAAATCTAATCAGCACCAGGGTGACCTATACGTGACTCATCTACCGAACTTTGTGAAATTCGGTCCATTAGTTTTTCAGCTAGAGTGGATACAAACTTTTGCGGGCCATTTCGCAAAAAAAGGCGGATTCTTTTATCCCGAATCGTACCCAAAACTAATCAGCACCAGCTTGTTTAATACGTACTTTTTAACGAAGAAAAGAATAAGACCAACCCCATTACATTAGGACTAGCTGTTCTGGAGATATTTTAGTTTTTTAGTATTTTCTCTGCACTACCTTTGAAAATACGTCCATATACCAAATGGGAACGAAAATTGAATTAAAAGTGAATTAAATTTAATTAAAGTAAAGAGGAAGTGGATATAAGTCTGCAGGGAAAGTCATGTGCTGCCCATATCAGATTTTTTACGTATTGTTGGGAAGTAAAAATCTATTTGTACAATATTTCAATTCATATTCCAAAACCAGTTTCTCCGATACTCTGTGCTGTTGTTACTTTCCCTGCAATGCATGGTAATGTATAGGGAAAGTATTGGGATCATGTCGAAAATCGCAATTCGAGTTTTCGACGGATCTACACGTTTCGAAACGTCTAGAATACGAAAAAATTATTTTTAGCTTGACGTCTGTGTGTGTGTGTATCTGTGTCTGCCTGTGTGTGTGTCTGTGTCTGCCTGTGTGTCTGTGCAATGTATGTATCCACTCTAACTCAAAAACTAATGGACCGAATTTCATAAAATTTGGTAGGTAAGTCACTTGGATGTGATCTTGATGCTGATTAGTTTTTGGTACGATTCGTTAACGCAGAACCAGTCTTTTTTTTTGCAAAATGTCCCTTAAAAATTTCATTTATCCGCTCTAGCTAAAATACTAATTTACCAAATTTCACAAAATTTGGTAGATAAGTTACTTGTTGGATACTCTGGTGCTGATTCGATTTTGGTACGATTCGGAAAATAACAACCTGCCCTTTTTTACGAAATATCCCGTAAAAATCGTCAAAATCTTAAAAAAAGAGAAACTACGCATGCTGAATTGTATCAATTAAATTCTTGTTTTATACGCAATTTTTGACGAGAAAAAGAATGTAGCACACTCCATATACTTTATTATTAACCGTTCTCAAGATATTTGAGATTTTTTGCATTTTTGTTCCGCCGCTATCGGAAAAATGTCCAATTACCAAATAAAAGCAAAAATTGAATTAAAAATGCAAATTTAGTGTTATTTGGTGCAATTAAACTCAATCTAATGAATTATTAAAAAAATAAAGAAAATATGATCTTAAGTCTGCAGGGAAAGTCATGTGCTGCCCACATCAGATTTTATAGAATAGGTTTGAGAAGAAATTCGGATCCTGCCGTCACATTTTCTACTTCGTAACTGTTTTTCTTTTGCTTGCCACCTTCAACACCCTTTTGTCTATTACAATGGCTCTGCTTTTCTTTCGGTGTCAAAGATCCCGATTTCGAGACATCTGAATTGCAGAAGTAGCTCATCCCGTCTGTTTGGAACAGACGTTGCCTTCTTACTCCCAAATTTTTTGATCCTGATACAACTAGAGAGATCTATTTCTGTAGGAACTAATAAGAGCGGCAGTCCATAACAACGTAACGTGGCATTCTCGAATTTTTTGGTGGCTCGAAAGGGAACAGTAAATTTGGAAAATTTTGAAATAACGTACTTTTAATACTTTTCAACTTGGTTGCAAAGTGTTTATGACTTTGGTCATTCTGTCTGTCCTTTCGTACGGTAACTGCTATAAAAATGACTTTATCGAAATGAAATTTTAGTATGTTGTTGAGACGGTCTGTGGGACATATGGGAATGTCAATGAATAATATCACCCAATTAGTTTTGGATTGAACCCGAGTTGAACTGTTTTTCTTTTGCTTTCCATCTTCAACACCCTTTTGTCTATTACAATGGCTCTGCTTTTCTAAAATTGAACCCGGGTTGAAAAAAATTAATTACAATTTACCCCTATGGGATTTAATTTTAGAAACATTTTTTAAGCAAAGTTAAAATTCACAAATTACTTTGAAAATTTTAGAAAATAATCGAATTATCACATAAAATGTGTAAAAAAATTTCAGCAAAATATGGATTTTTTTAAAAACAAAAATTGAAATACTAATTACACCCATGATATATGAAAAGATCATTGTGACTCATTACAAAATAAAATATAGCTTCCATTTTTAGCTGTTACCATAGATGTTTAAAGATCGTTTTAATTAACACTTTAAAACATAGTTGAAAGTGTTTATGACTTTGTTTATTCTGTCTGTCTGTCCGCACGATAACTGCCGTAAAAATGACTTTATCAAAGTGAAATTTTAGTATGTTGTTGAGACGGCCTGTGGGACATATGGGAATGTAAATGAATAATATCATGCAATTAGTTTTGGATTGAACCCGGCTTAAAAAAATGAAATACATTGAGCCCTATGGGACCTCATTTTTCAAACATTTTTTGAGCGAATTTAAAATTCAAAAATTTCTTCGAAAATTTTAGGAAATATTCAAATTATCCCATAAAATATATAAAAAAATTTCAGCAAAATATGTTCAGTAGTTTTTTAATTAAAAATTAAAATAATAATTACACCTATGTTATATGAAGAGATCACGTGACCTACTTCAAAATAAAATATGGCATCCATCTTGTGTCAGAATCGTGATTTTTTAAGCTCTTTTTAATTTATAATTAGTGTTGCATCCGTCTTAAAACCGCTTTTTTTTTGTGTGTATGTGTGTGTGCATCTATATACTGCGCCAACGCAATTACAATATTTTTGAGTTAAAATGATCATCAAACTTTGATTATTTCTACACCAAAACCTAATTTTTACGTATGGAGAATGTAAACACATCAAGCTGTACGATGAGTTGAAGACCCAGACCGTCCGACTCATCTGAAAACATAGAGCATCCATTTATAAGAATTGATGAATTTCTTTAACTCAGAATTATTTAGCTCTGGAGTCTGCAATATAGCTGATATGAATGAAACATTCATTGATTTTATATAGAGAAGCAGACGATTCTATAGTATTGCGTTTTCGATGAAGTTTTAAGCATGGAGTTATAAAGTACTTTTACCTCCATGGTTTTAAGTTTTTAAGTAAAATAAATTATTGTAGTATTCTGATAATTTTAAAAATATCGGCGCTGAATGGAAGGAATGGAAAAGAGTTTATGAACGAAATATTCTCTGCTTTTTTATAGAGAGCCAGGCAATTTATATTTCGATGTCGTTATTTGAATAAAGTTCATTTGTTTTCGATGAAGTTTTCAAATATAGTAAATTATTGTAGTATTATGATAATTTTAAAAATATTACCGCTGAATGTATCGCACCTTAGAGATGTTTAAATAAAATTGCATTTCATTTGGAAAGTATTTTATAATCAATGCTTTATGCATGTTTGATCTTTCTTGTTTATATTTAGTGTTGCATCCGGCATAAAACCGCTTTACTTTTTATTTATTAACTGCGCATCTAAATTCTGTGCCAACTCAATTACAATATATTTTTATTTTAAATGATCACTAAACTTTGATTATTCCTACAATGAAGCTGAATTGTTTTCACTCAAAATTATTTCGCTCTGGAATCTGGAATATAAGTGGAATGGAATATTCACGGATTTTACATACAGAAACGGACGATTTATATTTCTATGCCTGCATTTGAATAACGTTCATTTTGTGTAACTAGCATTGTCATTTTTGAAGAAGTTTTGAAGTTTTCAAGTATAATTAATTTCTGTAGTTCTGTGATAATTTAAAAAATTTCAGTTCTGAATGTATCACATTTTAGAGATGTTTAAATAAAATTGCATTTTAATTGGAAAGTGTTTCACAATCAATACTTTATGTATGATTGATCTTTCTTGTTAATCTTTATGTTTAAATATTTTTACATAATTTTATTGAATAGGTTTATTTTATAAATATTATCATAAATACTAACTAGTCTTTATTCGACGAACGACGAATTATGGTGCATTCACTAAGGCAAATTTCTATTTAAATTTTTAAACGTTTTAATTTGAAAATGTTTTTCATTATATTTAGAGGTGTTCTTTTTTAATTAGAAGTTTTAAATTTAAATATTTTTGTTTATACTTCTCTTACATTACATCTTACATTTCTATACTTATTCTTGTTATATATGGACCTAAAAATGGGAAATATGAATGTTTAAGAAAGTTGAATTGAGTTTTACACTCCAGATATTGAATATTATTTAAACAATGCTACAGCTAGCTGTACATTCACAATTTTTCTATACCCTAAAGGTCACAGTCTGCCCTTTATTTTTTCAATCTCCCTGGCCATTGCTCCTGTCTCGTTTAAATGAAAATGCTGTAAGATGCATACCGACGCATGCAAATCATGGCTGCGATGAGTGTATAATTCCAGGACTCTCCGTGTTGGAAGCCGGTCGCACGCAAGACTCTGTATGATCACGCAGTAAATCCGCGATTAGCAATTTCATGTCTCGCAGCATTTAGCAATTCAACTGTCTTGCGTGCTCTGTTGCATTTTGATGATTTTCTGTACAGTGATAGAAGCATTTGTTTGCATAATAAAAATTATTTGCTCAGCTAGAAAAAATTTGACTTATAATTAGCTAGTGTGAGACTTATGGTGTTATTACACAGGGCAATTTTTATTGCCGAATTTCGGCAATTCCGCCCGTCAATCATAATTTAGGGCCCTCCTCTCTAATGCTGTTGATTTCATTCCAGGAAGCATTATTTAGTGAGGTTTTTTTTTTTTCGTATAATTTGAATCTTTTATATTCCACAGGTGTCTGTTATTTAGTTGAAGTTCTGTTAATTTTTTTCCATCTCAATACTCTAGCATAGTTGAGATGCTTAAGATGTGCTTGTAGTCCCCATCGCCATCTTTAATGCAAATGAAAGGACGCAAAGAAACCTAATGTGGGCAGCACATGACTTTCTCTGCAGACTTATATTCACGTTCTCTTTATTTTAATTTAATTTAATTCACTTTTAATTCAATTTTCGTTCTCATTTGATAACTGGACTTATTTTCAAAGGTGGCGTAGAGAAAATACGAAAAAACTAAAATATCTCGAGAACAGCTAGTCCTAGTGTAATGGAGTCGGTCTTATTCTCTTCTTCGTTAAAAATTACGTATTAAACAAGCATTTAATGGATGTAATTGAGCATACGTAGTTTTTTATTTAAGATTTTGTCGATTTTTCGGGCCATTTTGCAAAAAAAAAAGCAGGTTTTTTGTTTCCGAATCGTACCAAAATCTAATCAGCACCAGGGTGACCCATAAGTGACTTATCTACCGAATTTTGTGAAATTTGGTCCATTAGTTTTTCAGCTAGAGTGGATACCAGCTTTTGCAGACCATTTCGCAAAAGCGGGTTCTTTTATCCCGAATCGTACCCAAAACTAATCAGCACCAGATTCGCCCACGAGTGACTTACTTACCAAATCTTATGAAATTCGGTCCATTAGTTTTTTAGTTAGAGTGGATACAAAATCTGCACAGACAGACAGACACACACACACAGACGTCACTCTAAAAATAGTTTTTTCGTATTCTAGAGGTCTCGAAACGTGTAGATCCGTCGAAAACTCGAGTTGCGATTTTCGGCATGATTCCAATACTTTCCCTATACATTACCATGTATTGCAGGGAAAGTAAAAAGGCGGAGCGGAGTGACGTCCAATCTTGTCGTCCTCTGGTTCGCGTTCAGAAATTGAGTAATTTGTAGTGCTGAATTCGAAAAAAATTGTGGCATCTGAAATTAATTGCTGCGTGTAATAACACATTTAGGGAAGCCAGATTAACTTCGATTGCACCCCCCCCCCCCCAACTATCCGATCCTTCGACACAAATTATATTGTATACTTTGGAGTACTAACATTTTGAAGGTTGTTTCCAGAGAAAAAAAATCTGTCAGCACATGAGATTTCCCTGCAGACTCAAATTCATTTTCTTTTTGTTTCTTTACTTAGTCATTAAATTAAGTTAATTGCACAAAATAACACTGAATTTGAAGTTTTAATTCAATTTTTGTTTTTATTTGGTAACTGGATATTTTTTCAAAGGTGGCTCAACAAAAATACAAATAAACTCAAATATCTCGAGAACGGTTAGTCCTTGAGTAATGGGGTTTGTCTAATTCTTTTCCCTTCAAAAATTACGTATAAAACAAGCATTTAATTGATGCATACGTAGTTTTTATTTCAGATTTTGACGATCTTTGCGGTCCATTTCGTAAAAAAAGATAGGTTCTTCTTTTTCGAATTGTACCAATATCTAATCAGCACCAGGGTATCCCCACAAGTGACTTTACCAAATTTTGGGAAATTTGGTCAATTAGTTTTTTAACTAGAGTGGATACAGGATATTTTTGCAGGCCATTTTGCATAAATATCGGATTATTTTCTCCCGAATTGTACCAAAATCTAATCACTACCAGGGTCCACACAAGTGCCTTATATATAACATTTTATGACATTTGATCCATTAGTTTCTGAGGTAGAATGGATGCATACATTGCACAGACAGACACACACACACAGACGTCACGCTACAAATAGTTTTTTCGTGTTCTAGAGGTGCTAAAACGTTATATCCGTCGAGTTATATCCGTCGAAAACTCGAGTTGCGTTTTTCGGCATGATTCCAATACTTTCATTCGAGTTGGGTATTGAAAAATTGGTCTCATCGAGACAGAAAAATCCTTTTTTAATACTTTCCAACATAGTTATAAATTGTTTATAACTTTGGTCATTCTGTTTGTCTGTCTGTCCGCTCGCACGATAACTGCCATAAAAATGACTTTATAAAAATGAAATTAGTATTTTGTTGAGACGGTCTGTAGGACATATGGAAAAGAAAATGAATAATATCATCCAATTAGTTTCGGATTTAGTCCGGGTTGATAAAATGAAATACATTGAACCCTATGGGACTCAGTTTTTCAAACATTTTTTAAGGGAAGTTAATATTTCCAAATTGCTTAGAAAATTTTCTGAAATGTTCAAATTATCACATAAAATATCCCTTTGTTTTGAAAAAACAAGAAAGATCAATCATGCTTAAAGCATTGATTATGAAACACTTTCCAACTTCAATGCAATTTTATTTAAAAAAGTCTAAAATGCAATATATTCCTCGGTAATATTTTAAAACTTATCACAATACTACGATAATTTATTATATTTGAAAACTTCATCGAAAACAACTGAAAATCATTCAAATGACGTCATAGAAAAAATAACACGCCTGGATCTCTCTATAAAAACAGAATTTCATTCATAACTTTCTCCCATTCATTTCATTCATCACAATACTATAATAATTTATTTTATTTAAAAATTAAGACCGTGGAGCTACAAGTAATTAAATTCTATGCTTAAAACTTCATCGAAAAAATCGTCCTCTTTATAAAATCAATTAATATTTCATTCATATCAGCCATGCAGACTCCATGGGCGAAATTATTTTGTGTTAAAGAAATACAGCAATTCTAATACAACTCATTCTACATATTTAGCTGTTTACATTTCACATAAGTGAAAAATAGGCTTCGTTGTAGAAATAATCAAATTTGGATAATCATTTAAACTCAAATATATTGTATTTGCGTTGTTTCAGTATGTAGATGCATAGAATTTAAGCAAAAATAAAGTAGTTTTAGGACGGATACAACACTCAATACGAATTAAAAAGAACTTAAAAAATCACGATTTTGAAACAAGATGGATGCCATATATCATTTTGAAGTGGGTCATGTGATCTTTTAATATCATTGTCACGTGATCGTTTCATATAAGATGTGTAATTATTATTTTAATTTTTATTTAAAAAACTACTGAATATATTTCGCTGAATTTTTTTTTTATATATTTTATGGAAAAATTTGAATATTACCTAAAATTTTCGAAGCAATTTGTGAATTTTAAATCCGCTTAAAAAATGTTTGAAAAATTAGGTCCCATAGGGCTCAATGTATTTCATTTTTTCAACCTGGGTTCAATCCAAAACTAATTGGGTGATATTCTTCATTTATATTCCCACAGGTCCTACAGACCGTCTGAATAACATACTAAAATTTCATTTTGATTAAGTCATTTTTACGGCAGTTATCGTGCTAATGGACAGACAGACAGACAGACAGACAGAATGAACAAAGTCATAAACACTTTTCAACTTTGTTGTAAAGTATTAAAAAGTAGCTGCCGACATCGCCGCTGTCTGACAAATTTCCCGTTTCTCGAGATACTTTGCTTTGTACCGCCAAAACTATTGCATATATAAATAGTAAGTTTGGTACACTTGTGTAGAAAAAGCTTAGGGAAATACCCTGAAATAAACCTTTTTTTAACACTTTACAACAAAGTTGAAAAGTGTTTATGACTTTGTTCATTCTGTCTGTCTGTCTCTCCGTTAGCACGATAACTGTCGTAAAAATGACTTAATCAAAATGAAATTTTAGTATATTGTTCAGACGATCTGTATGACCTATGGGAATATAAATGAATAATATCACCCAATTAGTTTTGGATTGAACCCGGGTTGAAAAAATGAAATACATTGAGCCCTATGGGACCTAAGTTTTCAAACATTTTTTAAGCGGCTTTAAAATTCACAAATTGCTTCGATAATTTTAGGTAATATGCAAATTTTTCCATAAAATATATAAAAAAAAATTCAGCGAAATATATTCAATAGTTTTTTAAATAAAAATTAAAATAATAATTACACCTCTTATATGAAGCGATCACGTGACCATGATATGAAAAGATCACATGACCCACTTCAAAATGATATATGGCATCCATCTTGTCTCAAAATCGTGAATTTTTAAAGTTCTTTTTAATTTATATTTAGTGTTGTATCCGTCCTAAAATGGTTTTCTTTTTCTTAAATTCTGTGTATCTACATACTGATACAGCGCAATTACAATATATTTGAGTTTAAATGATCATCCAAATTTGATTATTTCTACAACGAAGCCTATTTTTCACTTATGTAATATGTAAACAGCAAAATATATAGAATGAGTAGTATTAGAATTGCTGTATTTCTTTAACGCAAAATTATTTAACCCATGGAGTCTGCATAGCTGATATGAATGAAATATTCATTGATTTTACAAAGAGAAGGACGATTTTTTCCGATGAAGTTTTAAGCATAGAGTTCAATTACTTGTAGCTCCATGGTCTTAATTTTTAAATAAAATAAATTATTATAGTATTGTGATGAATGAAATGAATGGGAAAAAGTTCTGAATGAAATGCTGTTTTTATAGAGAGATCCAGGCGTGTTATTTTTTCTATGACGTCATTTGAATTAATTTCAGTTGTTTTCGATGAAGTTTTCAAATATAATAAATTATTGTAGTATTATGATAGTTTTAAAAATATTACCGAGGAATATATCGCATTTTAGAGATGTTTAAACCAGGCAATTTATATTCCAATGCCGTCATTTGAATGAAGTTCATTTTTTTCAATGAAGGTTTAAGTTTTCAAATATAATAAATGAATGTAGTATTGTGATAAGTTTTCAAATATTACCGAGGAATGTATTGATTGCATTTTAGACTTTGAATAAAATTGCATTGAAGTTGGAAAATGTTTCATAATCAATGCTTTAAGCATGATTGATCTTTCTTGTTAATTTCTTGTGTGGCTACTGTAACTGGATTTCATCTGTAGTTGCCACGTAAATTGAATAAAATAAAATAAAATAAAATTACTCATTTTCATTCCCAGACATTCCACAGACCGTCTCAATAACATACTAAAATTTCTTTTACTTAAAGTCATTTTTACGGCAGTTATCGTGCGAACGGACAGTTGAAAAGTGTTAAAAAAAGAAACCGGAATTATTTATTTTTAACACTTTACAACATAGTTGAAAAGTGCTTATGACTTTGATCATTCTGTCTGTCTGTCTATCTGTTCGTTCGCACGATAACTGCTGTAAGAATAACATTATCAAAATTAAATTTTAGTATGTTGTTCAGACGGTCTGTAGGACATATGAGAATGTAAATGAATAATATCACCCTAATTAGTTTGGATTGAACCCGAGTTGAAAAAATAAAATACTATAAA
This sequence comes from Amaurobius ferox, assembly GCA_951213105.1. NCBI lineage: Eukaryota > Metazoa > Arthropoda > Arachnida > Araneae > Amaurobiidae > Amaurobius > Amaurobius ferox. The sequence goes on along the minus strand of OX578147.1, from coordinate 88,159,566 downwards.
TCCTATAGGACCTATTTTTTCAAAAAAAATTTAAGCAAAGTTAAAATTCACAAACTGCTTCGAAAATTTTAGAAAATATCCAAATTATCCCATAAAATATATAAAAGCAATTTTGGCTAAATATGTTAGGTAGGTTTTTAAATAAAAATTTAAATAATAATTACACCCATATCATATAAAGAGATCATGTGACCTATTTCAAAATGAAATATGGCATCCATCTTTTTTCTCAGAGTAAAAGTCGTTATTTTTAAAGTTCTTTTAAATTTATATTCAGCGTTGCATCCGCCCTAAAACCGCTTTAGTTTTGCCTATTTTCTGTGCATCAATATTCTGCTCCGACACAATTACAATATTTTTCAGTTTAAATAATCATCAAACTTTGATTATTTCTTCTACAACAAAAACTAATTTTAATGGATGCAGAATGTAAACAAGTGATTGTAAGATTACTGAATGTTTTTCATGCGAAATTATTTAACTCTGGAGTCTGGAATAAAAGTGTATGAATGAACTCACTGCTATTACATAGAGAGCCAGGCGATTTATATTTCGAAGATGTCATTTGAATAAAGTTGATGGGGTTTCAAGTTTTTAAGTACAATAAATTATTGTAGCTCTGTGATAATTAAAAAAATATCACAACTGAATGTATCGTTGTGCATTTCAGTTGGAAAGTGTTTCATAATCAATGCTATGTGCATGATTGATCTTTCTTGTTGATATATATTGTAGTTTAAGAAACATTTAATTCCAAAGTCAAAGACAAAATATTTGAGCTGCGAGTTCGTGTCCTGAATAGACTAACAATAGCAAGACCACGAATTTTTCAGACGGATACATACATGGGTGAATTTTTGAAGGACGGAGCCTCATTTATTAATTTTGAGTTTTTGAGATATTTTACTTTTTATGATGCACTTTTAAAGTGAATTTTTTTTTTTTTTTTTTTTTTCCGTCGTATCTGCACGTTTAACGATTTTTCTGTCACGTACCGTAAAAACTATAGTATACAAAAATATGAAATTTGATACATTTATAGATTTATAGAGAAATAATAGGGTAACACGATGAAATAAACTGTTTATCGATTTAAACTTTAGTTTGGCATGAAATAGCTCACGAAGCGAGCTCATGATCAAGGAATCCAGTTTTTGGATTCCCTGGGCTAAGAAAAATCCCTGCTTTTTCCTCCTGCGGAAAATAAGCAGGGATAGAAAAGAGATTTTCGAAAGTAGAATTTTTAGGAAAGATAGATATGAAGCAAGCTATGCGAGTGCAGCGAGTAGGAGGCGAAGCCTCCCCCGAAGGGGGTTGCGCGAGCAGGGGGCAGAGTGTAAAAAAATAAGTGTAAAAAAATCCCCCTAGTGTAAAAAAAATTTTTTTCAGCAAAATATGTTTGGTAGTTTTTTAAATAAAAATTTAAATAATAATTAAGCCCGTGTTATATGAAGATATCACGTGACTCATTGCAAAATAAAATATGGCATTTTTTCCCCCTGTGTAAAAATCGTAATGAAGATCTTTTAAATTTATATTTAGTGTTGCATCCGTCATAAAAATGCTTTATTTTTGTATATTATCTGTGTATCTAAATTCAGTGACAATGCAATTACAATATTTTTCATTTTAAATGATCACTAAACTTTGAGTTTTGCTAAACGAAGACAAATTTCTGTAGCATGCAAACTGTAACCAAATCAAACGATTCTAAGATAAGTTGTATAAGAATTGCTGAATTTTTTTTCACGCAAAATGATTTAGCTCTGGCGTTTGGAATATAAATGATTTGAATGAAATATTCGTTTCTTTTACATAGAGAAGCAGACAATTTATAGCATTACCTTTTTCGATGAAGTTTTAAGTTTCCAAGTATAATAAATTATTGTAGTACTGTGATAATTTAAGAAATATAAGTGCTGAATGTATCGCATTTTAAAGCTATTTAAATAAAATTGCATTTCAGTTGGAAAGTGTTTCATAATCAATGCTTTATGCATGATTAATCTTTCTTTTACCCCCCTCTTAATTTTGAACGGAGTATGAAGTAATCTGACGAATTTTTAGAAATGCACCATCCCAAGTCACATGCAAGAAAAATAAACATACGCTTCATGTTGATTAGAAAAAAAAGGGCAAATGTTTATAAAATGTGCATGATGGGGAAGGGAGATAAAAAAAAGCAACTATAATAGCAATTCGATAGGGAATGAAAACTCTGGTATATAGAAACTAGTAATGTACGTAGTATCAGCTTAAACAAATAAATGAATACTACAAGATATCAAATTTTTCAGTGTTGCAGTTACTGGAGAGAACAGAAGGATTTTTTATTTTATTGGCTGTCAGAAAATAATGAATGAAAAATCCTACACAATATTCGAAGACATGTCATCTTAACTCAAATGCAGAAAAATACCGCCAACAGATTAATCAGATAAAGAAGGGAATGCGTTATAAAATGTGAAGAATGCGAAATTAAATAGTATATATGTTTGAATATGTTTTACCACTAGTTCCCGTTGGCCAAAAAATATTAAAGAGTAATTATTAATTTGACAATTCTCCTCCTCTTCTTGTGTAGTTGGGTCCCACTGTATTTAATCATCTCATCTCTCATTTTTTCACCTACATTAAACAGGCTTTCATCCTTCAGTAAATTTTAGTAGGTGATATCGTTTCCACATTTTAGACATAATATATACACGCACACACAGAGACAGGCTACCCCGCTCTCCGAAATTGTTGAGAAATGTGTTCAAAAGCTATTAAAACGGATTTTTATCATCAAAATCTTGAATTAATAATATAAACACATTGATTTATCTGTCTATCTATCTATCTCTGGGTAACGCTGCTACAAAGTGTTGCCAAACTTGTTTCAATCACGGATAAACATTTCAAGTTTAGATACTAACCCAGACCATCAGCATTTTCATAACTCTCCACGGGAACACTTAATTTTTCCGATCACCCATTGATGTCAGAAAATTGATATTGAAATCGAAAAATGCTCCGATTCTTTTTTTGTAGTTTAATGCTAGTACATTCAAAAATAAAATATGATGTGGACAGCACATAGCTGTCCCTACATAATACAATTACTTTACTTCCTTCAATGCAAAATAATAAATAATCTAATTATAAATATCTTGGAAAGAGCATAAGAATAGACTATAAGAATAACCCATTTCTCCGTTCGTCCATAACGCTTGACGAGAAATTTAGCGGGACGTCGCCAACTTTGTGACTTTTTTTAAATGTTGCCAAAGTGACAAGAATGCCGCCAAATGGATAAAAATGACGCCAAATGAGAAGTAATGTTTCGCAAATTCTGGTTTCCGCCATATGACGGGCATACTTTCTAGTTCGATAATATTCGGATGAACAGTAATATAAAAAGTAAAAATTGACGAAATCCTCAGCTCCATCGTGATCGTGAAATAAAGCAAAATCTAACTGCAAATAAAACGCAGATGTTTTATCATATACACTTTCGTCGCCCACTTCTTGGGTATGATGGATTATTCATGTGTGATCATCCGAAAAATAAAAATTATGGGATGATTTGATAATAACTGGCAGTTTGCCCCCCCCCCCCAATATGGAGACTGGAGCGTGCTATGTTACTACATAAATTAATCATCCATCAGTCGTGATCAAGACTGATGAACTATACTGCCGCTAAAGGTCTGCACGATCCGAAATTTTATATCCCCCCAGCCCAGTCCGTAACAGAGCTGGAACTTATCCCGAATTCCAAACCATTTTATAGTCTAAAACCCGCGTCTGACCCGGCCGAACTTTGTTCATATTAATATCTAAAATAATAATTACCAGCTATCTATCTACTTAACCAGAGTTATGCTGAAAAGTCGTTTTAAAGCATTTTTATGTACATTTCTAACATGTATAATCAATTTTCAAACATTTTCTTAATATTCATTTTTGAACACTTTACAACAAAGTTGAAAAGTGTTTATGACTTTGTTCATTCTGTCTGTCTGTCTGTCCGTTAGCACGATAACTGCCGTAAAAATGACTTTATCAAAATGAAATTTTGGTATGTTGTTCAGACTGTCTGTGGGACCTATGGGAATATAAATGAATAATATCACCCGATTAGTTTTGGATTGAACCCGGGTTGAAAAAATGAAATACATTGAACCCTTTGGGACCTATAATTTTTCAAACATTTTTTAAGCAGATTTGAAATTCACAAATTGCTTCGAAAGTTTTAGGAAATATTCAAATTATCCCATAAAATATATAAAAAAAATTCAGTGACATATATTCAGTAGTTTTTTAAATAAAAATTAAAATAATAATTACACCTTTTATATGAAGCGATCACGTGACCTTTATATGAAGCGATTACGTGACCACTATATGAAGAGATCACGTGACCATTATATGAAGAGATCACGTGATCATTATATGAAGATATCACGTGACCCACTTCAAAATAAAATATGGCATCCATCTTGTTGAGACCCAGACCGTCCGACCTACCAGAAAGGTGTAAGGGAACTGTTTGGACGGCGTCAAAATCGTGATTTTTAAAGTTCTTTTTAAATCATATTTAGTGTTTTTATTTTTGCTTAAATTCTGTGCGTCTACATACTGAAACAACGCAATTACAATATATTTGAATTTAAATGATCATCCAAATTTGATTATTTCTACAACGAAGCCTAATTTTCACTTATGGAGAATGTAAATACCAAAAGATGTAGAATGAGTTGTATAAGAATTGCTGCATTTCTTTAACGCAAAATTATTTAGCTCATGTAGTCTGCAATATAGCTGATATGAATGAAATATTCATTGATTTTACAGAGAGAAGGACGATTTTTTCGATGAAATTTTAAACATAGTTTAATTACTTTATTTGATTTTTACGTTATTTGATTGAAGTCCATATTTTTCGGTGAAGTTTTAAGTTTTCAAATATAATAAATTAATGTAGTATTGTGATAATTTTTAAAATGTTACTGAGGAATGTATCACATTTTAGAGATGTTTAAATAAAATTGCATTGATATTGGAAAGTGTTTCATAATCAATGCTTTATGTATGATTGATCTTTCTTGTTAAAACCTTCCTTTTAATTTTTTAGTATATATATATATGATCTCGCTGTTTAGCCTGGTCAGATTTAGGCTCGAGAGCCCAAAATACAAGTAGTTCGTTAATGATATTATAATTCGACGCTGTACTGTACTGAATTTATGTGCATATATGTAAATTGCTGTGTTTCCGTAAATTTTCGAATTTGAGATTTTGACGAATTCAAGACTTGAACCTATTTCGAACACTTTTCGAAAAATCTTGAAGTCCTTGGGCCTCACCAATCAATTTAGTGAAGATAAAAGTTAGTACGACAAGATTCTGCGTCGTCTGTAGAAGACTTAACTCTGTGACGCAGCTATCCTCTGCCAGTATTGACCATACTATCCATTCCCAACACTTTAGATTCTCGCTCCGGGAGCAAGTGGTTTTCAACGCTCAAGAATAGCTACCGGCAAGGACTTTGGCAGTTCAAAGTGATGCCGTTTGGACTTTCTAATGCGTCCACAACATTGGAACGTGGAATGGAGACTGTTAAAAGGACTCTTCCATAAATACAGCTTTGTCTATTTGGTCGATATAATTATTGTGAAACTATCATTTGATAAACATCAGCAAAATATTGGCGAATATTTGAAAAATCAAGAGCGTTAATCTGAAGTTAAATCCTTCAAAATGCAAACTATTCCAGAATGAAGTCACTTATTGGGACATATCATCTGTTCGGTGGTGTATGATTAGATCCTGATAAAATCATTACTGTCAAAGAATGGTCCAAATCTCAAGATGTTCACCAAATAATAAGCTTTCTTGGCCTTTGTACCTATTATCGTCGATTTGTGAAGAAGTTCTCTAACATTGCCAGGGTCTTGCGTTAGTTAACGGAAGGAGACAAGAAATATAAATGGATGTCACACTGTGAAGACGACTTCAATCGGCTTAAAGAAATGCTAATTTCTGCTCCCAATTTGGCATATTCTCAACCAATGAAAAACATTATATTTTATACTGATGCTAGTAAAGAAGTAACGGGGTTAGTTTTCTCACGGGTGTTATGGTCTGCTCATGCCTTTGGGCGAGTCGAGTGGTCTGGGTTTTCGACGGGTAATATGGTCATGGGCGTGTCATTGCTTATTTTAACACGTTCTTGTCGAAGTCCGAAAAACATTATTGCATAGCAAGTAAAAAGTTGTTGACAATTGTTAATTTATTAATCGTTTTCAATAGTATCTCTGCGTAAGACAATTTCTGTTGCGTACTGATTATGCTGCTTTGAGCTAGCTCCTCAATTTTAGTACTCTCTCAAGGCAGATTGCAAGATGGATTCAGTAACTTCCAAATACGACATGAAGATTCGACAACGAAAAGGATCGGCTTGTGGAAATGCTAATACGTTTTAAAAAATACCTTGTTCTGTGAATTGTGCACATTGCTCTCGTGTAGAAATAAAATTTGGAAACTGGAATCCAGCGACTATCCGGCAAAGTTATCAATGAAGAATTTTCAATTATATCTCTATTAAAAATTAGTAGCTGACGCTGTCGCCTGTTTGACAAATTTTGCTTTCCCCGAGTTTTTCTCTCACGTACCGCAAAACTACAGAATGCAAAAATATGAAATTCCGTACATTTGTAAAGGAATTTTATGGGAACACGCTCAAATAAACCATTTTTCAATTTAGCCAAATTTTGAGTAACACTAGAAGTGATAACACAGAAATGTGATGGATTGTTAAATCAAAATTGTCAAAGAAAACTTTAAATGAATTAAATGTAATCATTCTTATCCATGTCATTTCTATGTTATCACGTCTATTGTTCCTTAAAATTCAGTTAGTATCCAAATACAGTTCCTTTATGTTCGCCCCACAGTTTTCTTTTTAGTCGCATATTGCGAAGAATGTTGCGATAGCTAAAGATTATTTTTCACTTTTTAGTGTATTTTTTTTTAAAGCAGTATAACCGTATAAGTTTTTATATAATATTTTATTTATACACTTCTGAAGTGAAAACTTTTCTTCAGTATTTCACGTCCCTCGAGATTCTCTGTCTCGTACCGAAAATACTATAGCATACAAAAGTATGAAATAGAGTACATTTATTGAAGAATGTTAGGCGGAAAACGCTGACATAAACAGGTTTTCGATTTAAACTTTAGTTTCTGAGATATTTAATGTCAAAGTCAAAGCACAGTATTTGAGCTGCGAGTTCATGTTTTATTTAGATTAGCATGAACCACGACATTTTGCAGACATGTACCTGCGTAGTTGAATTTTTCAAGACAGAGCCTTTTTAACACTTTACATAGTTGAAAAGTGTTTATGGCTTTGTTCATTCTGTCTATCCGTTCGCACGATAACTGCCTTAAAAATGACTTTATCTAAAGGAAATTTCAGTATGTTGTTGAGACAGTCTGTAGAATGTAAATGAATAATATCACCCAATTAGTTTTGGATTGAACCCGGGTTGAAAAAGTGAAATACAATGAACCCTATGGGACGTAATTTTTTAAACATTTTTTAAGCGAAGTTAAAATTCACAAATTACTTCGAAAATTTTTGGAAATATTCAAATTATCCCATAAAATACATAAAAAAATTAAAATTCAGCAAAATATGTTCGGCAGCTTTTTAAATAAAAATTCAAATAATAATTACACCCATATTATATGAAGAGTTCACGTGACCCACTTCAAAATAAAATATGACATCCATCTTGTGTCAAAATCGTGATTTTTAAAGTTCTTTTATATTTAGTGTTGCATCCGTCCTAAAACCGCTTTATTTTTGCGTATTTTCTGTGCAACTATATTGTGTACCAACACAATTAAAATATTTTTTAGTTTGAATGATCTTTAAACTTTGATTATTTCTACAACGAAGTTTAATTTTAATCGATGCAGAATGCAAACAAGTGATTGTAAGATGAGTTGTATAAGAATTGCTAAATATTTTTCACGCAAAAATAGTTTGCTCTGGAGTCTGGAATAAATGAAATATTCATTGCTTTTACATAGACAGCCAGACGATTTATATTTCGATGACGTCATTTGAATAAAGTTCATTTTTTTCCCCATGAAGTTTCAAGTTTTCAAATATAATAAATTACTGTAGTACTATGATAATTTAAAATATAGCAGCGCTGAATGTGTCGCATTTTAGAGATGTTTAAATAAAATTGCATTTCAGCTGGAAAGTGTTTCATTATCAATGCTTTATGCATGATTGATCTTTCTTGTTAAGTTTCGATTTAGTTTGAGTTGTTCTATTTTTTAGGCACTTCTGAAGTGAAAAATTTCTTCGGCATGGGCAAAGATTTAATGGGTCGAACTGATTGGGAGCACGAAGGTGGTCGTGTGCGCCGGTCGGATTGAAAGAGATTACAAAGCGAGCTCTAGGGGTTAGTGAGTGCCAGCGAACAAGGGGCGGACACCCAACGGGTATATAACGCCTAGGTAACAGGCGATACAAAGCGTTGCCACCGAAAAGTAACGTACGAAAGAGCTCGTGAAGCGATCTCATCGAAAGTCGGCGAGTGGAGGACAAAGCCCCCCGACTCGCGAAGCTCAGTGTGAAAATGAGAATTCGTCGAGTAGATTCTGAGAACTTGCTTGGGAATGGGACCTCGTCTGAACTTAAAAATAGTGTTATGGCGGAATATAAGTAAACGCATACAACATATTAAATCCTGTTCTAGATAATAATTTCCATCTTAACACAATTTTCGAATTTTTGAGAGTACGAAAGTGAATTCTAATGATTATACTTATAGCGGAATTACATGATTATAACTTGGACTCGAAGCGTGAAGCGGAACGCTGTGGGAAAAATAGGTCGAGTGCCTCTCAAGAGCGCGAGTAGCCGTCTTCAATATCTGATTAATCAAAGTTACATTGTTTCCTTAGAAGTGAATACGTACTCGAGGAAATAGTGTTGCTGCGAAAATAGAAAAAAACAGGTGAAAGTCATTTGGTTCTATTGCTATTAGAGTATTTGTTTCGATTTCCTTCAAGAATGTTATGTTTCTCAATAAAGGGTTGTATAATCCCAGGTCCCGTATAAAAAAAAATATCTCGATATGAACTGATATCTGAGATAGATTATAGGGGGGATTTTGGATTATAAATTAGCTAAAAATACGTATTTACAATGAGGAGATCTCATGGAGATTTGTCTGAAAAATTTAATCCCAGGATTCTGAATCTCAAAATTACAATTGCCGGAATTTTGGGATCCATCCCAATTATTTCAATTTATGAGATAATGTGTTCTGTCTTTTACATTTCTATCAAAGTTACTTCATAGGGTCAGAATGTATGAAAAATAATTGTTAATTTCAGGAATTTAAAAAGAAAAGCTTGATACCATTTTTAACACTTTACAACAAAGTTGAAAAGTGTTTATGACTTTGTTCATTCTGTCTGTCTGTCTGTCCGTTAGCACGATAACTGCCGTAAAAATGACTTAATCAAAATGAAATTTTAGTATGTTGTTCAGACGGTCTGTAGGACTTATGGGAATATAAATCACCCAATTAGTTTTGGATTGAACCCGGGTTGTAAAATTGAAATACATTAAACCCTACGGGACATAATTTTTCAAACATTTTTTAAGGGGATTTAAAATTCACAAATTGCTTCGAAAATTTTAGGCAATATTCAAATTGTTCCATAAAATATAAAAAAAATTCAGCGAAATATATTCAGTAGTTTTTTAAATAAAAATTAAAATAATAATAACACCTCTTATATGAAGCGATCACGTGACCATGATATGAAAATATCACGTGACCCACTTCAAAATGATATATGGCATCCATCTTGTCTCAAAATCGTGATTTTTAAAGTTCTTTTTAATTCATATTGAGTGTTGTATCCGTCCTAAAACCACTTTATTTTCGCTTAAATTCTGTGCATCTACATACGGAAACAACGCAATTACAATATATTTGAGTTTAAATGCTCATCCAAATTTGATTATTTCTACAACGAAGCCTATTTTTCACCTATGTAAAATGTAAACAGCAAAATATGTAGAATGAGTTGTATTAGAATTGCTGTATTTCTTTAACACAAAATCATTTAGTTCATGGAGTCTGCGTAGCTGATATGAATGAAATATTCATTGATTTTACAAACAGAAGGACGATTTTTTTTCGATGAAGTTTGTACGCATAGAGTTTAATTACTTGTAGCTCCATTGTCTTAATTTTTAAATAAAATAAATTATTATAGTATTGTGATGAATTACATGAATGGGAAATTATTTATGAATAAAATGCTTTTATAGAGAGAGCCAGGCGTGTTATTTTTTCTATGACGTCATTTGAATGAATTTCAGTTGTTTTCGATGAAGTTTTCAAATATAATAAATTTTTGTAGTATTATGATGATTTTAAAAATATTACCGAGAAATATATCGCATTTTAGAGATGTTTAAACCAGGCAATTTATATTTCAATGCCGTTATTTGAATGAAGTTCATTTTTTTCGATGAAGGTTTAAGTTTTCAAATATAATAAATTAATGTAGTATTGTGATAAGTTTTAAAATATTACCGAGGAATATATTGCATTTTAGCCATGTTTAAATAAAATTGCATTGATGTTGGAAAGTGTTTCATAATCAATGCTTTAAGCATGATTGATCTTTCTTGTTAATTTTAGTCACGTAAATGCTAATATGCGTGTGAAAAAAAAAATATGTGGTTAGAACATAACTTTATAGAATAATATCCCTACACATTATCTACATCAGTGCTTCTCAACCTTTGTGAGACTACGACCCGGTAAGTTATTACTTTTATTATATACATAATATATATAATGCATAAGGAAGGTATTGTGACGGGGTCGAAAATTAGAATTCAAGTTTTCGACGGGAGAACACGTTTCAAACATTTCTGATCACGAATCAAACATTTTTGAGGTGATGTCTGTGTGATGTGTGTGTGGAAATTTTGAAAAAATCATCAAAAAATCAAAACTTATAATAAAGTTACGTAAATAGACATTTCTTATGTAATTTTTCCTTAGAAAACGATTCACATAAACTTTAGAACGCTTGCATGAACCGTTCTTGAGATATTGCACATTTTTCAAATAAATTTATCAAAAAATCCCATAAATTAGAAATAAATATTAACTGTTGAGAAACATGTTCACTTTTCATATGTAATAGCATGCGATAAATGGGATGACATCATTCTCGTGGATCTAGCTCGTTCCATTCATGAGAAAAGATACTTTGAGTAATACTTTTATTTTTGAACGCCAATAGTCGTAAGTTATCTGCTATAAGAAGTTATCTGCTATAATAAATAATCTGCTGTAAGAATAACTTATTTCTCTATCTATAACGCTTGGCGAGATTTGGGCGAAGAATTTAGCGGAATGTCGCCAACTTGGCGACTTTTTTTAAATGCTGCCAAATTAACGAAAATTTTCTTTTATAAAACGAGGGTCCGGCCCCATCAAATTTATTCGTAAATACCTTTTTAATTCATAAATGTATTATATTATTCAGTATAAAATGGATTATTGTATTACTAAATTAAATTTACTTGTGTTGGTTTGAAAAAAAAAGAAATCGGCATTGAGAGAGAAAAATATTTATCCATTGTAATTCACCATAGAAGTCAGCTGTGCAGTCTCTTATTCATATTAAAATTTAAATGCGGCTTGGTCACTGACATTTGCTACACAGATGTTACTTAGACGTTCTGGTTCTGAGTTTTTCAACACATTCAGGAATATTATTCTTAGAATGCTTCCACTATAAGGATATTTTTATGAATAAACATTTCAGAAAACCAAAGCGACACATTCCAGAAGAACTTCTCGCGACCCAGTATAATCTAAATTTTCGCAATCATGCCCACTTCTACATCCAGATACTGAAACGCTTATCTCTGAACTGGCCTATTTGGTGAATTTAGTCGACTTACGACTATGACTAATCTCACGACACTCGTATCAGCTGCCCATCATTTTTTTTTTTTTTTCAATGAACTCTTCCCCCACCCACGCTGACTTGATTAAACGCCTTTTCCTCAATGAAATGCGGGGGCGGTTCATCTACTACTGACTCGTACCCCTACTTTCTTCTTTAATAATCCTTTGACATTTAAAGTTACTACTCTTTGGCGTATGTGTACATTAATATTTCTTCCTGAAAATGGCGTGAATAGCTCTTGAATGCTGAGTCATCCAGATTAGCTAATCTAGTTTTGGAAAGCAGTACAATTTCGTTGACAGGAACTTGAGGAAGTAGTGGTGCGAAGTATAGGTGAGGATTGTTCAAAAATACCACATTTTACAAAAATCGATTATTCGAAATATAACTAAAAATACACTTCGAAATATACATTTTAGATACAGTAAAACTTCGATTAACCGTCACTCGTTTAACCGTCAGTTTCTGTTATCCGTCATCGTCTAAAATAATGCGTGAATATCAAGAAACAGACAGAGAATGGGTGGAATAAACTCTTGCCTGAACCTATTGACAAAACTGGAGGAACTGAGACTGTTAGTGTTGACGGAAATTGTGCAACTGTGCAACAATGTAGGACTAAACAGTGAAAACATTACGCCAGAAGAAGTAGCAGATTGGTTGGAATGTGACAAAATGGATGGAGGCTTTGAAAGTTTGAACGATGATGAAATTGTTTCTAGTGCGACTACCATTGAAGAAGAAGGAATTGATGACGATGAAGGATCAGTTCTTAACTAAAAACCTACAACTATCCACTCAGAAGCAGAAACAATGTTATCAAAGTGCATTGAGTGGTTTGAAATGCAAGAGGAGACAAATGCAACACAGATCCAACTTTTGCGTAAGATACGGAACATCGCCGCGCAGAAAGCTCGAGCCTCAAAGACACTGAAGGAGATGACAGATTAATTTAAATTAATGTAGGTTTATAGTATTACAATACATTTCTGTACATTACTACTCTTACATTGAAGTTTATATTGATTGTTTTGTAAAATTAAATACAATATGTATGTATTGTTCACTTTTAAGGGATTTTATTTTCATTTTCGTCCCAAGACCGCAGTGAAATCACGTTACTGTACATATGTATTAAGATATTTCTGTTATCCGTCTATTCGGTTATCCGTCACAATCCTAGTCCGGACGGTGACGGTTAATCGAAGTTTTACTGTATACATAAATTTAGTAGGAAAAGCGGGGTATTACTGCGAATATCTGATATCTATTTTTTCTGCCTTGAAAGTCTTTTGAAGGCGAAACATTTTTTAAAGTATTTTGAAGGAGTCTTTCGAAGGAGACAAGTTTTTTGAGGAGAGTGTAATACGACTAATGGCGGCGACACGTCATATCTTCAAAGCGATTTAAATAATAAATGAATGACAAATCATTAGATTTTAAACGTCATTTTATTAACACTTTACAACAAAGTTGAAAAGTGTTTATGACTTTGTTCATTCTGTCTGTCTGTCTGTCTGTCTGTCTGTCTGTCTGTCTGTCTGTCTGTCTGTCTGTCCGTTAGCACGATAACTGCCGTAAAAATGAGTTTATTAAAATGAAATTTTAGTATGTTGTTCAGACGGTCTGTAGAACCTATGGGAATATAAATAAATAATATCACCCAATTAGTTTTTTATTGAACCCGGGTTGAAAAAATGAAATACATTGAACCCTATGGGACCTAATTTTTCAAACATTTTTTAAGTAAATTTAAAATTCACGAATTGCTTCGAAATTTTTAGGAAATATTCACATTATCCCATAGAATATATAATAAAAAATTCAGTAAAATATGTTAAGTAGTTTTTTAATTAAAAAAATTATTTAATATAGGGAAAAAAACAAATTCAATTAAATTCTGACTTTGGGATATCTTCCAGAAAGAAAAGAGAGAGATATTATATAATAAATATCTCTCCATTTGTTTAAACGTTTTGCATATGGGGGTGGCTTCATATTTTAAAATAAATTTGGTAGATAACAATTTTTCATTTTTTTTTAATTTTATATAACTCTTCTTGATAAATTTAATTGATGGCATTTTAAATGCACTTTCCTACGTCCTAGAGAGTTAAAATTTGGTACACAGCTTAAATTTGTTGAACATTTTATTCGACAAAAATTTGATGGATCTTTAAATATAGATCATACATTTTTTTCGAAATGGCCTGAAAATAATCCCCGTTCACGAAAATAATCCCCGTTCACTTCTATAAATCATTGGTGTAATATTGTTAAAAATTCTGATGTGGACAGCACATGTCTTTCTCTGCAGACTCATATTCGTTCTCTTTATTTATTCAATGATAATTTGAGTTTATCTGCACAACATAAGTATTTTAAATGACATTGAATTTACACGTTAAACTTAAATTTGGTTCTCATTTGATAGCTGGACTTATTGTCAAAGGTGGCGTAGCGAAAACGCGAAAAAACTAGAATATCTCAAGAACGGCTAGTCCTAGAGTAATGGGGTTAGTCTTATTATTTTTGTTGTCAAAAATCACATATAAAATAGGAATTTAATTGATATAATTGAGCACACGTAGTCTTTTATTTTTATATATAACGATTTTTGCTGGCCATTTCGCAAAAATAGCCCGTTCCTTTTTCCCGAATCGTAGTAGAATAACCTACAAATGATTTATATACAAAATTTTGTTAAATTTGGTATATAAATCACTTGTAGGTTATTGAAATATTATACTCCAAATTCTGTTAAATTTGGTTCATTAGTTTTTAGCTAGAGTGGATAAAGGCAATTTCTGCGGCCATTTCGCAAAGAAGGCAGATTCTTTTATTACGAATCGTACTATAATCTAATGAACATCAGGATTTCCCACAAAAAACATACCTACCAAATTGTATGAAATTCGGTCCATTAGTTTTTCAATTAGAGTGGATGTAATATCCACACAGACACACAGAAACATACACAGATACACCCTTACACACACAGACGTCTTCCTAAAAGTAGTTTTTTCGTGTTCTAGAAGTCCCAAAACGTGTAGATCCTTTGAAAATTCGAGTTCCGATCTTCGGCACGATTCCAATACTTTGAGTACATACACATACACATATATATTATCTGTGTATTATCTGTGTATCTAAATTCCGTGCCTATGCAATTACAATAGTTGTGATTTTAAATGATCCCTAAACTTTTATTATTTCTTCAAGGAAGCCTAATTTTAACATATGCAGAATGCAAATATCTCAAGCGATTGTAAGATGAATTACATAAGAATTGCTGAATTTTTTTCACACAAAATTATTTAGCTCTGGAGTCTGGAATACAAGTTATATGAATGAAATATTCATTGATTTTGCATAAAGAATCAGATGATTTATATTTCGATACAGTTTTAAATATTTAAGTATAATAAATTACTGTAGTACTGTGATAATGTAAAAGATATTACCACTGAATGAATCACATTTTAGAAATTTTTAAATGAAATTACATTTCAGTTGGAAAGTGTTTCATAATCAATGCTTATGCATGATTGATCTTTCTTGTTAAAATATCCATCAGACGTACATATAATTTAAAAGCCAGAGTAGTTTCAGGTATCATCATCTCAGTGGCGTTAAATGAAAAATCATGCCAACATTCTTAAATGCTATCCACTACCGGCAAGTTGAATTTGTATATTACAAAATTGGCATCACTACTAAACTCGTTTAATACATCCACACAAAATCACCAGAAACAGATTTAAAACCTACAAAATTATAAATACAAGAAAGGGAAAAAGGTCATAATTCAATTTAAGCACAAATATACACAAGTAAAGAATTTTAAATACTTCATATTTTAGAGGTAACTTTGTAAAGGTTTGACTCGCATGGAATCGAGAACGAGTCGCCAGGCGTAATTTAAAACCATGGAGGACAGGGTCAAAATTACAGTGGCGTTAAATAAAACATGCTTAAATATTATCCACTACCGGCAAGTATGCTTAAATACTATCCACTACAAGCAGATCATGTGATTTTGTGTGGATGTATTAAACGTGTTTAGTAGTGATGCTAATTTTGTAATATGTAAATTCAACTTGCCGGTAGTGGATATTTAACGCCACTGAGGAAGGGTATGATGATACCCTAAAGCGCCCTGGCTTTTAAATTATATGTACGTCTGATGGGTGTTTTAATAAAATGACGTTTAAAATCTAATCATTTGTCATTCATTTATTATTTAAATCGAGTGTAATACTGTTGCAATTATCTAATATTCACTTTTTCTGCCTTGAACGTCTTTTGAAGGCGAAACATTTTTAAAAGTATTTTGGAGTCTTCCGAAGGAGACAAGCTTTTTAAGGAGGGCGTAATGCTGTTACAATTATCTAATATCTATTTTTTCTGTCTTGAAAGTGTTTTGATGGAGAAACATTTATTGAAGTATTTTGAAGAAGGAACATTTTTTGATGTCTTTTGAAGGACAGTGGAATATTTTTTCTGCTCTGAAAGTCTTTTAAAGAAGATTTATCTTTTAGAAGTTTTTTGGAGAAGTCTTTCAAATGAGACAAATGTTTTGAACTTTCATGATACCTCACACAGTATTTTCTTATTACAGGTTAAAGTTGTAAAGATAATTTTGGGACACCTATATATTGTAGCGGTAATCTTTCTTATTTTTGAATATTTAGAATAGGGATAATTAAGAAATGAGAGAAATAAATGTAGGACACAAATTATCGAGTATCAATCACAGAGATAAATATCATTAAATTCATGGAAAAACATGCTTCATCTGTAAAAATGAAATTGATTAAAAAAGAAAAAGAAAAAACGGTGTTGTATGAGATTGTAAAATCGAGAATTAGTATTGTATTTGTTGTAGACAGGAACAATTGTGATGTGTTCTTATTTATTTATCATTTCGAGAGAATTGCATTCAATTCCGGTTTTTGTCAATTGACTTTTAAACGACGATGTTACCTATTGTATTCAATTCATATTCATGCCATCACTTGGGTATCTTTGTCCTTGAACAGGTAGCTCGACCGACGGAAGCGCCCTCTAGTGAGCGGAAGTTTGGTTTTCCTGTGACGTCAACTCTAATGAGACTTTTTACGATTTTCTCATGCTAATCATAAAACCGCAGCAGGATTGTAGGTTTTCATGCGTTTCTTGGTGTATTGTTATTAGTAGAAAGATTTGTGTTATTTTTTTTTAATCTGCTTTACGCAATATAGACATGTGAATTGTATGGATATGTCGGATGTGATGCATTTCCTATGTTTTGCTAAATGTTTAAATATATTGTGAAGTTTTTTTCTTTAGTTATTTTTAAATCTGCTTTTGGCATTGGTACATTATTTAGAAACAAAACTCTATTAGAGTTTATTGCTTTAATTGCATTGTTCGTGGCAAATATTTTACCATCCTATTGTTTTTGCGAAAAACTATGTCTTGTAACATCTGTTTATCATGATCTACTATAGATAGAGTTCAGATGACTGATTTGGATTCAGCTAAGGTGACCAGACGTCCCTGAATTTCACCTCATGTCCTCTAAAAATGTAAAACTGTTAGGGTACACAAAATGTCCTCTAATTTGAATGAATATCCCTAAACGTACCCATATTCTGCTTCAGCTTATTCACGCATCTGAAAAGTACACATTATAAAAGCCATTAACTACTCTAAAACTTCAGTAACCCAGAATTTGCATTAATTTGGAAAAAGTCAAAAATATTCTTTTACTGTTTATGTTCATTTTCTGTTATAGAAGATTTACATACAGGGTGTCCCAAAAAGATTGAGACGCGCTTTAATTCTTTACCTGTTGGAGATAAGTGGGCAATGTAAGTTGCAAAAATGTTGAAAGTAAAGTAGGAAATAAGACTACGTTAATGAAATAGTCCTACCATTAATTTTCAAAAAGTTACACTTTTTAAATTTTTATACGACCACCTTAGACAAATTTGGTCAATCAGAATATTTTTATTTTTAATGCAACAAGATCATTAAAAAAACCCAAATATCTGTATCTTTAGAATTGAGCGACTTATATTTAATTGAACATTGTGAATGGGGCCCATATATCAAATTAGAAATGTAAATTTGTGACATATCACAACAAGAAAATTCAATCATGCATAAAGCATTGATTATAAAACACTTTCCAACTGGAAATGTAATTAGCGTCTCTAAATTGTGACACATTCAGCGCTGATATTTTTTAACACTTTACAACAAAGTTGAAAAGTATCTATGACTTTGTTCATTCGGTCTGTCTGTTTGTCTGTCTGTCTGTTAGCACGATAACTGCCGTAAAAATGACTTAATCGAAATGAAATTTTAGTATGTTGTTCAGAGGGTCTGTGGGACCTATGGGAATGTAAATGAATAATATCACCCAATTAGTTTTGGATTGAACCCGGGTTGAAAAAATGAAATACATTGAACCCTATGGGACCTAATTTTTCAAACATTTTTTAAGCGGATTTAAAATTCACAAATTACTTCGAAAATTTTAGGTAATATTCAAATTATCCCATAAAACATATAAAAACAATTTCAGAAAAATATATTCAGTAGTTTTTTAAATAAAAATTAAAATAATAATTACACCTCTTATATGAAACGATCACGTGACCATGATATGAAAAGATCAGATGACCCACTTCAAAATGATATATGGCATTCATCTTGTCTCAAAATCGTGATTTTTAAAGTTCTTTTTAATTCATATTGAGTGTTGTATCCGTCCTAAAATCGCTTTAATTTTGCTTAAATTCTGTGCATCTACATACTGAAACAACGCAATTACAATATATTTGAGTTTAAATGATCGTCCAAATTTGATTATTTCGACAACGAAGCCTATTTTTCACTTATATAAAATGTACACAGCAAAATATGTAGAATAAGTTGTACAAGAATTGCTGCATTTCTTTAACGCAAAATTATTTAGCTCATGGAGTCTGCTTAGCTGATATGAATGAAATATTCATTGATTTTACAGAAAGAAGGACGATTTTTTTCGATGAAGTTTTAAGCATAGAGTTAAATTACTTGTAGCTCCATGGTCTTAAATTTTTAAATAAAATAAATTATTATAGTATTGTGATGAATGAAATGAATGGGAAAACGTTTATGAATGAAATGCTGCTTGTATAGAGAGAGCCAGGCGTGTTATATTTCGATGGCGTCATTTGAATAAATTTCAGTTGCTTTTGATGAAGTTTTCAAATATAATAAATTATTGTAGTATTATGATAATTTAAAAAATATTACCGAGGAATGTATCGCATTTTAGAGATATTTAAATAAAATTGCATTGAAGTTGGAAAGTGTTTCTTAATCAATGCTTTATGCATGATTGATCTTTCTTGTTTATAATGTTTACTTATCGTGTTCTTTTTAAAATATTCAATAGCTTGTCGTATAGTCTTTTTGACGTCACATTTACACTTCAGTCCATCTTGCTTTCACTTTTGCACTTTTGCTATACAGAGCATTTTCTATTAATGATAAATCTCAGGTATATATAATACAAATAAAATAAAAATTCTTCAATTATATATATATAATTATAATCCAAAGGTAATATGGTGTAAGATACACACACACATATATATAGTATATACATAAAAATATAAATTAGTAAATCCAATGTTAGAATGTATGTAGTAACTCATAATACACTATTCCAAAATTTTCTACAAAATACAAAGAAATAAAAGAAATTAAGACATAAAGAGGAAATAATAAAGCGTAATGCAGGTCATAAAGACAAAGACAATCAACAAGTATATCAAGACAATCAAAGGAAATAATAAAGCATAATGCAGGTCATAAAGACAAAGACAACCAACAAGTATACAAAGACAATCAACATAGTATATACATATATATATATATATATATATATAAATATAAATTATTAAATCCAAAGTTAGAATGTATGTAGTAACTCATAATACACTATTCCAAAATTTTCTGCAAATACAAAGAAATAAAAGAAATTAAGACAAAAAGAGGAAATAATAAAGCATAATGCAAGTCATAAGGACAAAGACAATCAACAAATTTCAAAAATGAGGAATGCAAATAAGAAAACAAAAAAATCAAGCAAAAAAGCTTGCACATGGAGGAGATTTAGGCTTACGAGATTAGGCTTACGAAAAGTTCATTTCGAAAAAATTCTCTTCGGGTCCATATATCCTTTCGAAATGAACACAAAAATGCTTGTTTCTGAAACACAAGATAGATTTTATCTATAAACTTGTGTTATATGGACGACAAGCATATAGATTGGAACAATAAAGGAAACATAAATACCTCAAAACACACCTCTTCAGCGCAACCATGACGAGCAAAATATGACTGGATCAATGTTGCCATATGCCAAAATGAAAAGATGTGATTTGCTGTTGCCAAAGAGAGGATTAAAAACTGTACTGCGCAAAAGCAATAAAATGAAATAAAATGAGTTATTCAACTGTTAAAGCTTCGAGATAAAAAGATGAAAATATAATAGCAGGAGAATGAAGAAGTACGGCTAAAATAAGATAATAAGGGGAGAATATGAGAATTTTAGGCTAATCGAAACTTATTAACTATACTATTGACTAAATATGCAGGATATTGATACATTTTACTGGTAATTTTGAGGTTATTAATATATATATATATATATATATATTCATTTGTAACAGATATGCTAGAGATGGGTTTTTTTGTACATACAGTAGTTTATGCATAATTTTCGATTAAAATCCTTCAATTTTTATATATATATATATATATATATATATATTGTAAGAATTTTAATTACTTGCAATATAGTCAAATACTTCTGACTTACCCCTTATTAAATGATGATGTATGAAGAGCACGTGAAAAATAGCGTTACTCAGTGATGTGCATGAGAAAAAGCCGGTTATACATAAAACAGGTACTAAACCCCCTCGTTCCCTGTTCTACATGTAAGGAAAAGATAAATTATATATATGCAATGCATTAAGCAGAAATATCCACGATAGTAGTTAAGCCTGAAACAGTACCCAAATACAATTATTTCAAAATCTCACGAAAAATCCTGTTATATGTAATACAGGTATTAAACCCCTTGTTCCCTGTATTAACATACTTGGTTACAAGAAAGGGTAAAGAGCAGAATAACATCAAGCAGAGAAAGCAACACATGGAGTTAAGCCTTTATCAGTAACAAAATAAAATTGTGACAAAATCACACTGAAGAATGAAAATAAATAAATTAAAGTATTTTTGAAACCATGGACGTTTTTAAGGGCCATTCTTGATTCGGAGATACTGAAGATCTACGTTTCTGTCTGTAGACTGTCATATTTATTACAAAAATTATACATATGGCCCATATATATATAATGAAAAAAATCTAAATTTTTTTAGTGTTTATCAGTCCTATGACCCCTTATACCAACAACGGAGTGTTAAGAAAAATGTAAGCACTTTGGGCGGTTATATCTCTGAACCTGATAGATAAAAAGTAAACAATCTTTACTTATTTATCGGAAATGTCGTTCCATTTATGAATATATATATATGTAAACAATTTCAATATTTTAACTTTTTTCAGTTTTTTCAAAAAAAAAAAAAAAGGGTTTTCTAAGCGAGTTTGGGCCTCACTTTGCTTTTTATCACTCGAAATATCGTATTTGTTATAAAAGATAGATATAAATAGCAAGCAACAAAAATGTTCAGTAGGAAATCCAGTTTCTAGATTAATAATGTGATTTTACAGAGCTATTATAATTATCGAGGATTTCTTGTCCATTTGAAGAAAATTGAAAATTTACCGTTTTTCAATTTTGCAATGCCTCGAAAACTAAAAGTGCGAGCTATGAATTGTAAGATGTAATTTGTATCCCTTTGAAACTTTTACAAGGATGTATATAATTGGATTTTGAATCAGCTTGTTAGTTTTTAAAATATGGTAGTTATAATTTCGATATTTTAATATTTTGAGTTATTTTTTCTTTATACCCAGACCGTCCGATCTACCTAGTTATTTTTAACTGTTTTGAAAATGTGTAAAGAAGGCAAACCACCCACAAAGAAAGGTGTTATTTACGCAAAACCCTTTTGGCTCCTTCGGACTGGAGCCAAAACCGTTTTTTTTTTCCATCCCCTAGAATCTGTTTGTGCCTTCTAGACCGGGTAAATATTGAATTTTTAACGGCAGGCAAAATAGGCCGGCTAATAATTATTGTTTCATTCATATGGCAAGGCTCGTTTCTTGTTAAATTATCCTGATAACTATGCTTATGTGGTAAACTTTTTGGATCAATGGAGAGGGGCCATCTTGGTTAGTCTTTTCAATCATGTTTTACGACTCGATTAGCTTATGTATATAATTTGAATAATTTGCTATTTAATTCGATTTGTATTTGTTTGTTTATAACTACTAATAGTTACTAATATAACTACTAGTAGTTACTAATACTACTTAAAAATTTATATGCATTGTGTCTGTTAAAGTAAACAAGAAAGATCAATCATGCATAAGCATTGATTATGAAACACTTTCCAACTGAAATGCAATTTCATTTAAAAATTTCTAAAATGTGATACATTCAGTGGTGATATCTTTTACATTATCACAGTGCTACAGTAATTTATTATACGTAAATATTTAAAACTGTATCGAAATATAAATCATCTGATTCTCTATGCAAAATCAATGAATATTTCATTCATATAACTTTTATTCCAGACTCCAGAGCTAAATAATTTTGTGTGAAAAAAAATTCAGCAATTCTTATGTAACTCACCTTACAATCGATTGAGATATTTGCATTCTGCATACGTTAAAATTGGCTTCGTTGAAGAAGTAATAAAAGTTTAGGGATCATTTAAAATCACAACTATTGTAATTGCACAAGCACCGAATTTAGATACACAGATAATACACAGATACGCAGCTAATATATGTGTGTGTGTGTATGTATTCAAAGTATTGGAATCGTGCCGAAGATCGGAACTCGAATTTTCGAAGGATCTACACGTTTTGGGACTTCTAATATACGAAAAACTATTTTTAGGAAGACGTTTGTGTGTGTAAGGGTGTATCTGTGTATGTTTCTGTGAGGATATTACATCCACTCTATTGAAAGACTAATAGACCGAATTTCATAAAATTTGGTAGGTATGTTTTTTGTGGAAAATCCTGATGTTCATTAGATTATAGTACGATTCGTAATAAAAGAATCTGCCTTCTTTGCGAAATGGCCGGCAGAAATTGACTTTATCCACTCTAGCTAAAAACTAATGGAACAAATTTAACAAAATTTGGTGTATAATATTTCAATAACCTGCAAGTGATTTATATACCAAATTTAACAAAATTTTGTATATAAATTATTTGTAGGTTATTCTAGTACGATTCGGGAAAAAGGAACGGGCTAATTTTGCGAAATGGCCCGCAAAAATCGTTAAATATAAAAATAAAGCACTACGTGTGCTCAATTATATCAATTAAATTCCTATTTTATACGTGATTTTTGACAACAAAAAGAATGAGACTAACCCCATTACTCTATAGGACTAGCCGTTATTGAGATATTCTAGTTTTTTCGCGTTTTCGCTACGCCACCTTTGGCAATAAGTCCAGCTATCAAATGAGAACCAAATTTAAGTTTAACGTGCAAATTCAATGTCATTTAAAATACTTATGGCTGTTATTTTGTGCAGATAAATTCAAATTATTATTGAAGAAATAAAGAGAACGTGAATATGAGTCTGCAGGGAAAGACATATGCTGCCCACATCAGAATTTTTAACAATATTACAACAATGATTTATAGAAGTGAACGGGGATTATTTGCAAGCCATTTCGAAAAAAATGTATGATCTACATTTAAAGATCCACCAAATTTTTGTAAAATAAAATGTTCAACAAATTTAAGCTGTGTACCAAATTTTAACTCTCTAGGACGTAGTAAAGTGCATTAAAAATGCCATCAAATAAGTATATCATGAAGAGTTATATAAAATTAAAAAAAAATTTGAAGAATTGTTATCTTCCAAATTTATTTTAAAATATGAAACCTCTCTCATACACAAAATGATTAAACTCTTGGAAAGATATTTATTATATAATATATATATTTTTTCTTTCTGGAAGATATTTCAAAAGTCAGAATTTAATTGAATTTGTTTTTTTCCGTATATTAAATAATTTTTAATTAAAAAACTACTTAACATATTTTACTGAAATTTTTTATATATATTTTATAGGGTAATGTGAATATTTCCTAAAAATTTCGAAGCAATTTGTGAATTTTAAATTTGCTTAAAAAATGTTTGAAAAATTAGGTCCCATAGGGTTCAATGCATTTCATTTTTTCAACCCGGGTTCAATAAAAAACTAATTGGGTGATATTATTTATTTATATTCCCATAGGTCCCACAGACCGTCTGAAAAACATACTAAAATTTCATTTTGATAAAGTCATTTTTACGGCAGTTATCGTGCTAACGGGCGGACAGACAGAATGAACAAAGTCATAAACACTTTTCAACTATGTTGTAATGTGTTAAAAAAATTGAAAAATTGTTATCTACCAAATTTATTTTAAAATGTGTAGCCTCTCTCATATACAAAATGATTAAACTCTTGGAAAGATATTTATTATATAATATATCTATTTTTTAACACTTTACAACAAAGTTGAAAAGTGTTTATGACTTTGTTCATTCTGTCTGTCTGTCTGTCTGTCTGTCTGTCCGTTAACACGATAACTGCCGTAAAAATGAAATTTTAGGGGAATCAAAAGGTTAGGTTATCAAAAGGTTTTAGGTTATCAAAATGAAATTTTAGTATGTTGTTCAGACGGTCTGTGGGACCTATGGGAATATAAATAAATAATATCACCCAATTAGTTTTGGATTGAACCCGGGTTGAAAAAATGAAATACATTGAGCCCTATGGGACCTAATTTTTCAAGCATTTTTTAAGCGGATTTAAAATTCACAAATTACTTCGAAAATTTTAGTTAATCTTCAAATTGTTCCATAAAATATATAAAAAAAATTTAGCGAAATATATTCAGTAGTTTTTTAAATAAAAATTAAAATAATAATAACACCTCTTATATGAAGCGATCACGTGACCATGATATGAAAATATCACGTGATCCACTTCAAAATGATATATGGCATCCATCTTGTCTCAAAATCGTGATTTTTAAAGTTCTTTTTAATTCAAATTGTGTGTTGTATCCGTCCTAAAATCATTTTATTTTTGCATAAATTCTGTGCATCTACATACTGAAACAACGCAATTACAATATATTTGAGTTTAAATGCTCATCCAAATTTGATTATTTCTACAACGAAGCCTATTTTTCACCTATGTAAATTGTAAACAGCAAAATATATAGAATGAGTTGTATTAGAATTGCTGTATTTCTTTAACACAAAATCATTTAGTTCATGGTGTCTGTATAGCTGATATGAATGAAATATTCATTGATTTTACAAACAAAAGGACGATTTTTTTCGATGAAGTTTTATGCATAGAGTTTAACTACGTGTAGCTCCATGGTCCTAATTTTTAAATAAAGTAAATTATTATAGTATTGTGATGAACGAAATGAATAGGAGAAAGTTATGAATGAAATCCTGTTTTTATAGAGAGATCCAGGCGTGTTATTTTTTCTATGACGTCATTTGAATTAATTTCAGTTGTTTTCGATGAAGTTTTCAAATATAATAAATTATCGTAGTATTATGATAATTCTAAAACTATTACCGAGGAATGTATAACATTTTAGAGATGTTTAAACCAGGCAATTTATATTTCAATGCCGTCATTTGAATGAAGTTCATTTTTTTCGATGAAGGTTTAAGTTTTCAAATATAATAAATTAATGCAGTATTGTGATAAGTTTCAAAATATTACCGAGGAATGTATTGCATTTTAGACATGTTTAAATAAAATTGCATTGAAATTGGAAAGTGTTTCATAATCAATGCTTTAAGCATGATTGATCTTTCTTGTTTCTTTCTGGAGGATATCCCAAAAGTCAGAATTTAATTGAATTTGTTTTTTTCCCTATATTAAATAATTTTTAATTAAAAAATTACTTAATATATTTTACTAAAATTGTTTTTATATATTTTTTTTATATAAGAGGTGTTATTATTATTTTAATTTTTATTTAAAAAACTACTGAATATATTTCGCTGAATTGTTTTTTATATATTTTGTGGAACAATTTGAATATTTCTTAAAATTTTCGAAGCAATTTGTGAATTTTAAATTTGCTTAAAATTTTTTTGTAAAATTAGGTCCCATAGGGTTCAATGTATTTCATTTTTTCAACCCGGGTTCAATAAAAAACTAATTGGGTGATATTATTTATTTATATTCCCATAGGTCCCACAGACCGTCTGATCAACATACTAAAATTTCATTTAGATAAAGTCATTTTTACGGCAGTTATCGTGCTAACGGACAGACAGACAGACAGAATGAACAAAGTCATAAACACTTTTCATCTTTGTTGTAAAGTGTTAAAAAGTCAGATAATACGTATTGTGTCTGGTAATGATTGTATTTTATATTGTTTGGTCATATTCGACTTCATACCGTTCTAACTACTGAAATTATGTGCCTCAATATGGTATCATTAAAAATTATAATTCTTTTTAAAAGCAAATTGATCTGGCTTCGTTTTAACATGTAAAACTGCATAGCCTACTGCTATTAACACTTTACAACAAAGTTGAAAAGTGTTTGACTTTTTTCATTCATTCTGTCTGTCTGTCTGTTTGTCCGTTAGCACGATAACTCCCATAAAAATGACTTAATCAAAATGAAATTTTAGTATGTTGTTCAGATGGTCTGTAGGACCTATGGGAATATAAATGAATAATATCACCCAATTAGTTTTGGATTGAACCCGGGTTGAAAAACTGAAATGCATTGAACTCTATGGGACCTAATTTTTCAAACATCTTTTAAGCGGATTTAAAATTCACAAATTGCTTCGAAAATTTTAGGTAATATTCAAACTATTCCACAAAATATATAAAAAAAAATTTCAGCAAAATATATTCAGTAGTTTTTTAAATAAAAATTAAAATAATAATTACACCTCTTATATGAAGCGATCACGTGACCATGATGTGAAAAGATCACGTGACCCACTTCAAAATATAATGCGGCATCCATCTTGTTTCGAAATTGTGATTTTTAAAGTTCTTTTTAATTCATATTGAGTGTTGTATTCGTCCTAAAACCTCTTTATTTTTGCTTAAATTCTGTGCATCTACATACTGAAACAGCGCAATGACAATATATTTGAGCTTAAATGATCATCCAAATTTGATTATTTCTACAACGAAGCCTATTTTTTACTTATGTAAAATGTAAACAGCAAAATATGTAGAATGAGTTGTATAAGAATTGCTGTATTTTTTTAACGCAAAAGTATTTAGATCATGGAGTCTGCATAGCTGATATGAATGAAATATTCATTGATTTTACACAGAGAAGAGCGATTTTTTTCGATGAAGTTTTAGGCATAGAGTTTAATTACTTGTAGCTCCATGGTCTTAAGTTTTTAAATAAAATAAATTATTTTAGTACTGTGAAGAATGAAATGCTGCTTTTATAGAGAGAGCCAGTCGTGTTATTTTTTCTATGACGTCATATGAATGAATGTCAGTTGTTTTCGTTGAAGTTTTCAAATATAATAAATTTTTGTAGTATTATGATGATTTTAAAAATATTACCGAGGAATATATCGCATTTTAGAGATGTTTAAACTAGGCAATTTATATTTCAATGCCGTCATTTGAATGAAGTTCATTTTTTTCGATGAAGGTTTAAGTTTCAAATATAATAAATTAATGTAGTATTGTGATAAGTTTTAAAATATTATCGAGGAATGTATTGAATATTAGAGATGTTTAAATAAAATTGCATTGGAGTTGGAAAGTGTTTCATAATCAATGCTCTAAGCATGATTGATCTTTCTTGTATTTTATTTTTTTTTATTTTATTTTTTTGTCCTTGCGTTTTGTAATTTTAATGCAGTCATAAAGTTTTATTTATTTGTTTATTTTATTTTTATTTTATTTTATTTTTTTAAGTTTGAACCCTTATTTTCTCATTTATTATTTTTTAGCTGTATTGCTTTTATTTGGCGCCTTTTGTAAATTTTATAATTTAAATTAAAAAAATACACGTTTATAAATTGATCCTCTGTCTATACATACATATTAAAAAAAAATCTTATGTGGGCAGAACATGACTTTCCTTATATAATGCAATGAATTTACTACTTTTACAGTAAAGAAAAATAGATTATTTTTGCAGTAGTTATTTATATTTTTTCCAAGATATTGAATTTTGGTCAATGAGTCGTCATTTTCTATGTCGTCATCATCAATGAGTCGTCATTGATTTAGCGCATTTTTATCCATTTGGGGAGTTTTTCGTTTATTTAGCAACATTTAAAAAAGTCGCCAAGTTGGCTACATTCCACCAAATTCGTCACCAAAATCTCGCCTAGCGTTATGGACGGAGATATAAGTTATTCGTACAGCAGATAAATGACTATTGGCGTTCAAATACAAAAGTATTACTCAAAGTATCTTTTTCCATGAATGAAACGACCTAGATCCACGAGAATGATGTCACCAAATTTATCGCATGGTATTACATATGAAAAGTGAACATGTTCCTCAATAGGAATTTTTTTTTATTTCATATGATTTTTTGATAATGTTTTTGAAAAAGGTGCAATATCTCGAGAACGGTTCATGTTAGCGTTCTAAAATTTATGTCAATCGTTTTCTAATGAAAAATTACATAAGAAATGTCTATTTGCGTAACTTTATTAGAGGTTTTGATTTTTTGACGATTGTTTCAAAATTTCACTCGATTTAGGGGGCTTCTAAACATCCGATTGCATATAAAAACAATAGACTTCCAGTGTTTACGGATTATGATTTTTGTACAAAATTTCGTTCGAATCGGTCCATTCGTTCGTCAGTTATCGTCTCCACAGACTCACTGACACACACACACACACACACACACACCCAGACAGATATCACTTCAAAAATGTTTGATTCGTGATCAGGGATGCTTGAAACGTGCTCTGCCGTCGAAAGCTCGAATTCGAATTTTCGACCCCTTCACAATACTTTCCTTATACATTATGTATATAAGGAAAGTAATTAATAATTCACAAAACTGTATGAAATTTTACTCTCAACTAAATTTTAATTAGAGGTTATTTCTATTAATATCCCTAATTTCAGTTTTTAAATAAAACATAATAATTTTATATAAAAATGTGACTGTCTATCAAACATGAATCTATACGTTGACTGAAAGGCGGCTTAACTACAGACTAAAACAACTTGAAACATCAACATCCCTTGTTACATTGTTACTACTCCTGTTCTCCTCCTCGTAAACTTAACCCACTCTTTCGTCATAATCGACACATCATCCCTGATTCTTTGCGTCACCCAAAAAGTAAACAAACCTCTTCCATTCCGAAACCCTATTTTCGATTCTTCGTTCATTCTTTTTTTTTTTTCTCTTTGATCATGTGCGAACTTGCTCTTTTCAGATAGAGGAAGCTGAACCGAAACTTTTGCATCACTTCTTTCACGTCATGAGATGATTTTCACCGTAGCCCCGGATTTGTTAGCCAATTATCGCCAAGAATGCGCCGCACCGTCGTGGAGTATGGATTGTCTTACGCACCGTAAGATTTTTGTTTTGTTTCAGTGTATGCATGCTGTGTGTTCGTCATCGTCTGATAGGTCTTGTGCCGGGTATTGTTTTTGTAGAAATGGTTTTTCCTTAATTAGGTTTAAACTTCAGCCGTTTCCTGAATACAGGCATGATAGTGTTAAATAATATGCAGAAAAGTGAAGTGCACTGTTCAAAATTCTACTTTCAGTGGCGTCGCTAAGAAGGGGGTTTGGATGTCATAACCCCGCTTCAAGAACTCATCGGAACCCATTGAAGTTCGGAGAAATAATATTTGGGGAAATAGGAAGCAAAATATGCCCCCCCCCCTAAATTTATTTCTAGCGACGCTATTGGCTACTTTATTTAATTAATGCTTTTAATTTCATTCCTTGAATTACAGAATTCACTAAGACGATAAAAACTTGTAATTCCGAGCCAGTAACTCAACGGTAGAGCGTCGGCTAGCCAGTACGAAGATCCATGTTCGATTTCCGGTTAGAGCTAGCTGCAAGGTTCTTTAGAATGGCACCCGAACAAACGAACCCTGTAGGTTTGACTTTTGCACAGTGGCTTTTGAATCCCAAATTCAATTTACACTTAAATTTTTAATGAATCGCTATTTATTATCAATCTCATTTTCTAATTACCTATAACTAAATTTTGCAGTACATATTTTCTGGGTATGCCACAAACTCATCCAAACGCCATTGTTGAATCAATTTCACCACTGTTGCAACTCGAGGGCAACCTGAACTTTAACTCAGATTTACCTTTTTTGATATAGAGGTTAATAGGAAAAATAAATACTTTAAAGAGCCCTTAAAACGTATTTCTTACAAAAATGCGTTTTCAAGGACCTCGGAAATCCCGATTATACTTTCATCCTGTTAAATCTCGGTCACAGTGCCATCACTTTCACTCTTTTAAATAGCAATTTTACATCTCAGTACTCGTCCTCCGCGTGTCTATATCATGTATCGATTCCATCACAAAAGGCTGCGCAAAATTTACCCAACACTCCATCAAAATCCGATCTGGAAACCCACTTTATGGATTCCTATTCCCCCTTTTTTTGCGAATCCTTCGGGAAAAGGTTGTTTTTGAGCAGAAATCCAAGCCTGTGGTGCTTATTGACTGATCTCCCACCGGGCAGGTGGGCCTTCTCACCTCTGTGTGCGCGTTTTGTGAAGTCGAGCACGCAGTTTTGTGCATTTTCCGGCCCGATGCTCTCCCATCTGTTTTTCGGGCGGCCGGTCCTCGACAGCGGGCCTCAGCCCCTCTGTTTCCGCAGCCGCTACTGTACAATGCGTGTTTACCTGTTGGGCGAAGAGTACGGATGCAGACCTGCTGAAATGATGCCAATTGTGATGGTGGAGTGTGAGGGGGGGGGGGGGGGCTCTTGAAATCATTCGATTCATTTAATGTGTTGATAGGGTTTACGAGAGCTCTCGTGGAATCGAAAAGGTGTAGAAATTTGGGTTTAGTGTAGGGTTATCTAACTGGTGGCTGGCTAAAAAAATTTCACGGTCAGTGAACCTAATTTAAATAAATTATTTAAATTTACTACGGTATATCTTGAGTGTGAGAAATCTATTCTACTTTCTTATGCAATCATATTCCGTAGTGTGGTGTTCAAGGCCACCTATATAAATCGTGTTATACTTCTACAAATATTTATGACACGGGACTCCTTCATATTTGATTTTTACCTCCATCTTTCGTGTCTTCCATTCTCTAAAATAAAATAGTTCCCAATTTAGGTGCTTCCCCCCCACCACCACCACCATACACACACACACACACTCATGCGGTATCCATTCTTCCCTATGGACGGCCCTGTTTTGTTCCATTTGCATTACAATCATTATCAAAATGAAAAACAAAACAAAACATAAGTTTATTATTTTTAGTAACTTTGTAATATCAATGAATTGAATGCATTTGGCTTATTTATATTGATATAAATATGTTAACATCATCAACATCCATTGCATCATTCAAATGAACGATTTTTTTTATATACTATATACTGCCGTCATTGTTCCGCGAGTTATGTTTTCCTTAGGAAATAAAGCCATGAAAATCTTTAAATTCGAATAGGTCGAATTCTAATGATGAGAATAACTAAAAACTCTAGATCAGTTTTTTCACATAATATATCTGTACCTGAACGTGTCAAATGCGTCTCAAATTATCGTGTGTCATACACAAGCGGACATCTTTCCAAAAGTGTTCAAAATGGATTTATGAGGTCATTAAACGTGCTTATCCGTCAAAATATCGAATTCGAAAATTTTCGTAAAACAAAATTCCTTCTAGACAGTAGTATAAGAATAAATGCAGTCACTTAATTTCAATGCAACATACAACGTTTAGGGGTATGACATATGAGCGTTGTCCCCGTCTGTTTTGGGGAAGCTGCGTGCTGGGAGTTAAGGAATGCCCGGAGGTTATCACACGAGATCGTCCGTTTTGTGACAACGCTCGTGTCGAAAGCCCAGACCACCCGACTCGTCCGAGGACTTAGAGCAGCTTTTTGGACAACGCTCGTGTGTCATAGTTCGTACAATGTTATTGGACGAAGAATGTGAATACAGCCAAAGTGATGTCAATTTTGTTATGCTGTTGTAAAGAGCCGTGAAAAGAGCTCTTGTAGTATTCAAGAGATAGGAAATCAGTATTCTGGGTGGACATCGAATGCGGCAAAACTGTTATGAGTAGACACATTTTGCTACAATGGAAGCGCCATTTTGTTGGGAAAAAGGATAAAACAACACATGACACGTGTTAAAAATATGTATAATAAATTAATTATGTTTAATATAAACCCAGTTTTTAATCTTTAACTTTCTGTTGTTTTTATATTTGCATCTTTACGTGCTACAAGTGAATGTGCTCAACTAGTCATTTCTTTACCAACTTTCGACCATGGATTAGCGTTCGTTGCCTATTATAAACAAGGGGCGGAGATTATCTTCAGTCTCTTAGAATTTTCTCAACGGTGGGCGACATTTAAATATTGCCCTGGATTGTTGTGGATTTGAAGGAAATGTTTTAAAACTTCTGGGAGCTCTTTATGCTTTTTGAGAAATCTAATGAATTAATAGTTATGGATAATTCATTGCGATAGTTATGAATACCATGAAGAAGAAGAAATAAATATCTCTTAGAACTTTTAACATATTAACTGCCGAAAAACCTGATAACGACAAAGTTTGTTTACATTTGAAAGCCGCTTTCGATGAAGTGTTATTGGTGTTGGATTGCAATTAAATTGGAGGATTAAGAACAAAAACCGTTTTTGCAACGTAGTTGTGAGCTCTACTTGCCCTGTTTAAATTCAAGTATACTAACTAACGTTGTAGTCTACAATTAAATACCTATACTTTCAATGTTTTCAGTGATCCAAATTTCAGTCCTTGTCAATCTTTGTGACGTTTCTGAAGATAACACACAGAAAAGTTGAATGTCGGTTCGAACCATTAAATCTTTGCCCATACTGGTAATGCTAAATTTTATTAATTAATAATTAATTGACTAAGGTTGAAATTAAAATTCTAATTAAAATTCCACATCTACTGGTTCATTTGGTAGTCTATGCGAAGAATTTTGAAATTGTGCATTTTGCATTATTTCTGAATGCATGCAGGACCTGATTAACGCACGGGCCTTCGGGGCCGCGGCCCTGTGCCCCAAAGTTTTTAAGGGCCCCTAAATTTTGTATGTGATAAATTTTAAGCAGAAATAATGTTTACTTTTTAAGAAAAAATAATATTAATAAAGTAAACCTTCTAAAATTAAAATATAAAACTAAAATTACGAAAATAATTCATTGAAAAAAAAAATTTCTAAAATTTTAGAATGTAAGCATGTTGCCTCCCTACAAATATGTCAATATTTTAAATATTACACATTCTTTTAATTTTTAATATATTTGCTTTGAAGTAAAATGTATGGAAGTCCAGATGTACAAAATAACTTTCGGCTCTGCAGTCCAGGTTCTCAAAATTCGGTATGTGATGGTGTTTTGTGAGTGTATGAGGGCCCCGAAAAACCAGTCCCCTTTTTGGCTTGATCGGACTCTGTGTATATACGATTACATTTTAAGAAACAGTTTATGAACATCAGCTTTAGCGAGTTCGTGCAATATAAATAAAAACTTATTACGAATATTTCTTCAAAAAATAAATGTTCGTCGTTAGTTTTTCTTTTCTCCCCTTTGCGCGAACCCACTAAAGTTGATAGCGAGCACGCAAAATAATTCGCGAAGCCAGTGTTTCTTTCAGGACTTTTTGGCCCGGGGGAAGGGGGCGAATTTTCTATTTGCCCTATACTAATATATCTAAATGCTGCCACATAAATAGAAACTAGGTTAGCATAAAATGTCTCGGGGGGGCTTCCCCCCCTCCCCGAAAGTGTGACTGAAAGAAACACTGCGCGAAGCACCGGCTGGCAATCAGAGATGCTCCGTCATGTCACACAAATCCATCTAAATATTATAGAATATTATTGCACGTGAAAGTGGAGTGGAACAGCTCTCACTGCAGATATTTAACGACAATTGCAAAGTACCAAATAACTTTTATCAGTAATATCACAGATGAAATACCGATTCTTTGCTTTTCCTCTCCACATGCCCGAAAATACATAAAAGAATAACGCGAAGCGACCGCTGTCTTGGAGTGTACCAACTGCACCGGTATTGTTACAATCGAAATGAATACAGCACCTGGCGATAACTGTACTTGTGAACATCTTGAGCAGCGCCTGATGCAGTCGTACACCGCAAAGTAAGGTATATACCGGATAAGAAATTGCGGGATAATTTTCTTGTTCTGCTGTTCAGCTGTTAACCTCAGGTGACTAAGGGCACGTGCCCTGTGCCAGACGGGGGCCCTCTATTCAGAGAAAGTGACAGCCGACACGCGTCTCTTGGCTTCCTCTGAGCCCCCCGTTTTTCCCTTTCCTAGAAGGGGGGATTTTTTTTTTTTTAATTTATACCCTGCCTCCATCAAGTTTGTTGTTTTGCAGTTTTTGCTAAGGGGTTTATATAATCGACCTGTGTAAAAATGGGCGACATTTCGTAATGTTTCCTTGTAATATTTAAAAAGTGTAAACCATTTTTATTAGATGTTATATACAGTGCGGGAGTTAGGGCTCAGCATGTGTGATGTGAATACTTTTTTAATTTAAATGTTTTATGTATTTTCACTAATTTAAAATTTTTGAAAAAATTAGAAATGTAAACAACAATATTTTTGCTTTGAAATTATATTTAAATTTTTAAAAAAGCGCGAAAATTTCAAAATGTAGATTTATTGAATTTTAATATGTTTATTAAATAGTTTTTAATATCAACAAACATATGTTTTCAATTTAAAAGTATGTATTTAGAATTTTAATTATTTAAAAAAATGCAAAATGTAAACTAAATTATTTTTTTTAATTCCAATATTTGAGTATTTAACATTGTTTAAAATTATTTTAGAAAAATAAAATGTAAAAAAAAATATTAATTTAAATGTTTAATTAGGAAACATATGATAAGTTCATATTCAATCTGTGCTAGTTTCTTATTGTTGCGTGTAATGCTTTGTACATATACACTGTGTAACAAGAATCCTTACAATTTAACCCAGGCTGTCCACATTATCCAACATCACGGTACCAATTATACACTTATCTTCATAGTCAAACAATTCACCATAGGAGGCGTTTCCAAAACCTAGAGTTACGTTCCCAATGTAGCCTGCAAGCATTCACGCACCGGTTTCGCGCTTTTTAACTCAAAGAATAGCTAATATCTGCACTGACAACATTAAAACTTGCTATGTGCGCAATTTTAAGAGTCTCCGTGGGGACTTCTAACGTCAATTAAACCACGATGTTTTGGCTGTCTTTGAACATAGTAATGTAATAATTTTGTTGAACTGTGTAAATAGATTAATGTTAAAAGATTGGAAAAAGCAGTTTGCTCAGTATATCGTCCTATGTAAACTGAAAGTTTATGAATTAAAACTTGAGCGGCCTATTTATTAAGTCAACTTTTAGCATCGTGTAAAAGATCCTTTACATTTACGCAATATAGGGGAGAAAACGTTATCGCCAGAAGTTAGCGATTCCAATCTACAGTAAATTCAATGTTACCGTAAATCTGCGCTATTCAAAATTCTTCCTGCTAATTTGGAAGCAAATCAAAACGACAGCAGGTCTCACCTCACCCTTGCAATGGAAAGAAAAAAAAAGTTTTCCCCCTCCAGTCCCCATTCATGAGATTCTCCACGGTACAATTGCGTACCTCATTAGAAGTTAATCACTTTTAAGGTTGCTTAATCGGCTGCATGATTTGACAGCCAGCCAAATGCCTGGATCCTGATAAGTTAACTGGCAAACGAAAAGCTTCCAATTTGCGATATCTATACCGGTAAGAGTATGAAAGAGAAACGGGAAAACATTTTTTTTTAGGAGCTTCGAGACAACAATATTTTGGAACGCATTTTATTATAAATAATTTGGCGATTTTAATTAATAAATTTAAACATTAATTTTTATAGGAAACTTCAATAATTTTCAGGACAATGGTAGTATACACTCTGTTGCAAAAAATATATGTACCCATAAAAAATTGAGCTACAGCCGCGAAACTCGGCATGCAAATGTCGTTTTAAGAGTTATGCAAATGATCCAATTGTCAGCGCCAGTAATGTTGTAGGACTCATGTAACACTCATGAAAACGACTCATGGTGCATCATTTAAAACGACCGGTGTTCTCGCTCGCGAGCAATTGGAACTAGGTTTTCTGCTTTAAAATTGCAAGTTGTGTGCAAAAATGCCTTTGAGACGTACTCGAAGGCGTTACAAATAATTGTGGGATTTAGAGAGAGATCGCATCATATGCCTAAAGGAAGCTGGTTGGTTCAACAGACGTATCTGTCACCATATTGGGCGGAGCTATATGGTAATTGCTCTGTGTTGGCAATAGTGCATCAGAGAAGGTAATTTAATTCACTATATGCCGCACCGAATATCGGCTTGCATAGCTGCCAGGGGAGGATTTACCCCTTACTAAAATGTCATCTTCTCGTTGCCACCATTTCTTAATAAAACGTTCTTGAAAATAATGTTACTAAAAGATAATAGGTTACTTCAAATATCGGATCTTCAAATTTTTGGAATAAAAAGTCACGATATTCCAAAAGAAGAAATTTGAAAGTATCTAGAAGAAAATTTGCTCCACCAAATGAAAGCATTTTTGACTACTGGGGAAAAAATATGTATCCTTGCTTGAAGGAATTAACTTTGAAGTATTTTATCCTGCTACCGTCAACAGATTTTTAAGAGCAACTCTATAGCACCTCTGGTTTAATTTGCTGCAGACTTGATCTTAAACTTGTTCGAATACTTATTTCCCTAAATAAAAATCTTCAGTATGTGAAAATAGTGTACAATTATTCAGTTATTGTAGTTCAGAGTACTGTAAGCCCCCAATTAGCCTAACACTCGATTTAGCGCAGTTTATAATTAGCAACCAAATTTCTAGTGAACTGAAATTTCGGATATAGGTTGTATTCATAGAGCGGTGATGTTCAGTTACATAAATATTCTTTTATATATTGAATGATATATTTAAAATATAATATTTGAAATTAAATATTTAAATTATTTTATTTAAAAAATATATAATTACTAAGTTTCTATACTAAATTTATTTAAAAAATAATTTAAAAATATATTTAAATATTTAAATTAATTTTTATTTAAAATATATAAATATTTTTTATATATTTTAAATATTTTCATAACTTGTGTATACTGTACTGTACATTAAAACATTTTCAAAAATGTAATGTAAGTTAAACGTCGGTTCAAGAGCCCATAGAATTCAAAATGAAATAAAGTTCTAGCTAATTTACGTGTATAATTTTATTGAAAGTAGGTTGCATTCAATTGCCAATATACCTGTACTACTTATATTCTCGTGGATTAGAAAATATACCCGTGCATTTGTAGAAGATTACTCGTACAACGTACTATATATGAGTTTCAACAATTTTTGTCATAATAAAACAATGGCATATTAACTTGAAAATATCAATAATCCCTGAATCAACCGGCCCCGAAAATACCAATAATAATAATGATTAAACCTGAAGACCGTAATTGATATTATCCAGTCAAAAATGCAATGTTAATGAAATTTATTTTATATACATATCTTTACTATTCAAATCGAAAAAGATTGAATAAAAATCGTATGCCACATAAACACATTGGATTTACATCCGTTGCTAAACGACATGATATCATTTGCTTCAAATGAATTGATAGAAATCATATCGTCTGAAAAATTCTATCTCCATGGAAGGTTTGGTGACATTTTCGTCAATTTAGCGATAACTTAAAACATCGCCAAATTTATCGCCAAGTGGGACTGTAGAACTGATAGTCCCATTTTGCGACAAATTGACTAAACATTATCACAATACTATCCCCTAACAAAACACAATTAATTTCATTTATTAAGCGCAATTTTATCAATTTCATGATAATTTTATGGATTTACAAACATTTTTATCAATTTGGTGATATTTTAAAAATTCCCTAAATGTGTTACTAAGTAGGATGGATGGCCTGATTGACCGACAAATGCTACCGAAACATCATTTCAGTACTTTCTTCCAAAAAAAAAAAATTTAATTTCATTGATTTGCGTCGTTTTTATCCATTTGGCGACATTTCCGTCAATTTGACAAAGTTTAAGAAAAGTTGCCAAGTTAGCGATATTCCGCCAAATTCGTAGCTCTGAATTTGCAGATCTGAAGAATAAAACATCCTGATCCCGTTTGTATATACTAAATGAAAACACTAAAATTGTATTAGAAGATATACCTGTTCTACTCTTTTTCTGTTTCAACAATCGGATAAATGAATTTATTGGGTAAATACAATATATGACTTTATTAGCTAAACACAATATATAAGCTTAAAAACTCTTTGCCAAAATAAATGAAAGTGATGTACGCAGTCCGCAATTAATATAATTAAAAGAAAAATCAAACCGTTATTTTCTAAAATATATTTTTATACGCATTTGTTTAGTATTCAAATCGAAAAAATAATAATTAAAATTAACAGACGCAGATTTGATTTCATTGCGTTTCTGAGCAACATGATATAAGATAGAATCTTCCTCATAAACTGCGAAATTAAATAACCATTTTGATTTCTTTATACTTTTCATTGTTGAGTAAAAGTTTGTGAAAAATAAACCATGCAGATAGATTTTCCATTTAAATTCATGTTTCAAACAATTCATGCTTTCAAAAAGTGACTAATTAGCGCAAAAAATCTCCCACCAAACTCAGAGATAAAGTTTTAATTCACTTTCAAACGATTTTCAACCTTTACGTTTAGATAAACCACTTGCCCCCTCGAAAGGGGCTAATGACGTCACGAATACAAAATTTGGACAAAACAACAATGATTGAAACTGTTTAGCTTCATAATCATTAAACCATAAATAATCCCTTTTATGCATAATTATGTCAAATTTTGTCCTATGCTGCCGTGTTAAAAAATTTTAAAATTTCAAAAGTTTCGCTCGAATTTATAAAAAAAAAAAAAACCTATCTAGTTCTTGATTATTTTGTTAACAAAGCCGGATACAAAGTTTCGTGAAAATCCGATAATATTTATAGCAGCAATGGTTTACGAAAGAAATCTACCACAGACGGACGGACATCACTCTAAAAATAGTTATAACGTGTTCAGGAGTTTCTAAACCATATACTGGCATCAGAATCTCGAAATCGAGAATTTTCGTGAAAACAATATATTCTCTGCCTTTCTTTTCGACTGTACTGAGGTATATATTCTATAGACTAAATGTTTCTATATGCAGATTTCTGTTCATTAAAGTTTATCTTCTAATTTTTCAATTAATTTATTTTTTTTTCACTTAATATGCACTGTAATCCAGGCTGTGCAACGTTTTAGGTAAATAAATATTACATTTATTGTTCATTATTTACTGTCATTTAATTTTTTCCATTTTAGTTTGGCATTTGATAATCCGACGCATTCAGTAATCCCTCATCGCCGAAGTCCCGAACGTGCCGGATTATCGGAGTTTTACTGGAAATAAGATTACCCAGTTTTGAGCATTATCCAAAATTTTTCCGATACCCAGCAATTTGTTTAAAAATACCCGCATAAAACAAATAAAGTAAATACGCATTTAAAAGTGTTTGATAAGGGTTATTTTAACACCTCACTGCTCTAAACCTAGGTATCAATTTGGGGGACTACATTGGTCTGTAGTTGTTTTGGAGTTGAAAACTAGTGTAAGGGTACAGTGCCTCTCAGGCACTGTAGTAAGGGCTTCTCTTAGCGGACCAGCTATTCTCCGCCACGTTTTGCTCCTCTTCCATCCTCAAGTGGAGGATCGTGAGCAAGCAGTTCGTTGTTCTTTTCTCCATCTGCTTCTCTGTCCATTGTGCGCCACGCGTCCCTATTCAGTACGGACCCCCACATGTCTAGACGCGCCACTATTCAATGGGGGGGGGGGGGGAGTGTATTTTATATTTGTTTATTTATGCTCCAAACGTCTAGAGATGGAGAAATGTACTAATCTGGTATGTTTTTCCAGCGATAGAGCAGCATGACGCAAGATATCCACCATCTTGCTCAGGTGTGGATGCGATTATGCATAATTTTTGGACAACTACCACCTTATCCAATCCGATTTGGAATAGGATTCATATTCACT
This sequence comes from Amaurobius ferox, assembly GCA_951213105.1. Lineage (NCBI taxonomy): Eukaryota > Metazoa > Arthropoda > Arachnida > Araneae > Amaurobiidae > Amaurobius > Amaurobius ferox. Next base: position 88,119,015 of record OX578147.1, on the reverse strand, counting down.
GAATTCGCCAGAAGGAGCATTCCCAAAGTTAGTATCGCGCTGCCATTGCAAATAGCATTATTCATAAACCGGTTTCGCGAAGTTTTATTTATTTATTTATTTATTTTTTATTTATTTATTTATTTCAGCATGCAACAAAAAAAATTTATGAAGGAACCTTCATATGGTGGCAAATGATGTGTACACTTCATTTTTTAAAGGAACTATGAGGTATTTTTATTGTCTTTTGCATATTTTTTTTGTATAGTCATACGAATTTTCGGAAAAACATGAAGTGACATTTTCAAAACCAGAAGTAAAAAAATGCTTAGTTACACCCTTCCCCCCCCCCCTACACCCTAAATTTAATTCTGAATCCATGTCAGTCATCATCTAAGCTATATCTATAGCCAATCGTGAGAAATAAATGTTTTAAGTAAAATGAAAATTTTGAACCAGAAGTGGAAACACTTAATACGTTTTAATGTTTTTTTTTTTTTTTTTTTTCGTAAAAACAACCGTATTGCAAAATTTTTATCACCAATAGCCAATATCTATCATCTCAGGCATAGGTAGGGGACTCAAAGAGCCCCCCCCCCCCATTGACGGATAATTACATTAATTATCCATTTGGTCCATGTTTCAAAATGAAACCCAGCACTATAAACCCTTCATTATTCGTCCATGCTCTCGCCTTTCTAAGATCCTTCTTTTTCGACTCAGACCGTCCGACCTACCAGAAAGGTATAAAGGATCTGTTTGGACGGCCGGGAAGTGCCATCCAATTTAGACCGGAACCCAGTGAGGGATGCATCCACAGGGTCCGTACCCTCCTTCCCCTACCACCAACCTCTCGGAAGGACTTACGGACTCCGCGTGAACACGGCAACAGTTTTGGCAGTAGAAGAAATCGAACCCGGGCCGACCGAGTGCAATTCCCGCGCGCTAACCATTGGGCTGTCGCGCCCCCTTTCTAGGATCATGTCTAAGCTTATGCCTGCAATAACAGAAACAGAATTTTCTACGTGCCTCAATTTTACGAACCTCTGTGGAAACCGACAAAATCGGTTTATGGTTTCTGTTACATGCAATAGGAGCGTGATACTAACTTTGAAAACGATCCCATTAGAATGGTTCTGTGAGTATGAATTTGCCCATTGCAGCCTCGTATAGCCTAAAGTTGAATCTTTATGAAAATTAAACCCTGACCAGAGCTGACGAGTGGACGGAAACTGGGGCTGGAGCCCCGTTTCGCTTCCCTCTAAATTTTTTGTAATGGGTAGCAGCCAGAGTTTATTGAATTTTTCGGAAAATGCAGTCGTACTAAATTATTCTTGCAAACAATGAGTCTTGTATTCAAATCAAATTTAGCAGGAAAACGTCGAGTTAAAATGAAAAGTAATCTACAAGCCTTGTAATTATACAATTATTTTATTGTAAAAAAAAGTATTCGGTTTAAATCACTTATTTTTATCATTTCATTTTCCTAGACACCATATTGCCGCAGTTTATTTATAGAATTCATTAACTATGGTTGCTATGTTTTTCCCGCCACGAACACAGAAGTTGTATTGCGGCTATTTTTCACTTTGCGGAATGAAGAGCTTAGCATATGGTCATTATAAAATTTAAATTAGCGCGCGGGAAGTTAGTGCGCGGGGTAGCTTTGCACTAGATAGTCCCGGGTTCGATTCCCGCCACTGCCAAAACTGCCGCAGTGTTCGCGCGGAGTACGATCACGTTAAACATGTGGGTCTGTAAGTCGTTCCGAGAGATTGGTGTTAGGGGAAGGAGGATACGGTCCCTGTGGATGCCTCCCCCACTGGGTTCCGGTCTAATTTAGGTGAATAAAAAGAAAGTTATGGAGATTGTCGCGGAGGGCGCGGTAGCCTAGTGGATAGCGCGCGGGAATTGCACTCGGTAGGCCCGGTTTCGATTCCCGCCACTGCCAAATTGGGTGGCACTTTTTCTGTTAGGTCGCGCCAGCGAGTTTGCCACGGTCAGAATTTTCAAGGGTAGCGAACGGGCTGGTCGCCAAAGGCGGCTAGTGTTACATAAATAATCATTTTGACTTTTCATATGTAATATTATATGAAAAATTTCCTAACATCATTCTCGTGGATTTAGTTTATTCCATTCACGAGAGAAGATAATTTGGGTAACAGTTTTGTATTTTGACATGCACCAATGCGCTAATAGTCTTTTATATACGTATAAGAAAGCTTTTCTCTCCGTCTGTCTGTAACGCTTGGCAATAAATTGGCGAAATATTTATCCCCAGATTGACGAAATTGTCTTCAAAATTGCAAAAATGAAAGGAAATGAGTAAAAGTAAATGAAAGGAAATTTTGACAAATTGAGGAATTAATTATTAAAATATTTTTATATATTGCTTTTTTCTTGTGTTATCAATATTGATGATTGTCAATTTAGGGTTGCGAGAAATATAAGTTAATTGGGTACTTCGAAATAGTTTTAGATGTGGTCATCCAGAAAAGCGTTAATGTACAATTCAACGAAAAAAACATTGTTCCGTCTACCTTATACATCATTTTTTCACAGTGAAAGAAGTAAATTAATTTGCTTTATATAGGAAAAGTGGATTGCTGCCCAAATCAGATTTTTTGTGCTTCTTTTTTCTTAAGTTAAGGGTATTTTTGTCAATAAATAAAAGCATAAATTATTATTTTTAAATATTGAGAAAATTCATGGTTTTGTACTTTTTGCGCAGATCTGATTAAATCTTCAACATAAATATATTGTATAATAAAATGAATTCTTCGATTTTTTCACTGAAAACTCCTTTCTCCACCATAAACTAACCTCCTTACCTCATCCTCCTCCCTCATATTTCTTCTTCTCGGATATATGACTCTTCCGACAACCTGCTGCAGATATCGTGGTCTTTTTATTGAATCCCAAATCGTAAGGGGGGGGGGTGAAGAAATAGCGATCTTTTAATCGCAACGCGTGCATCCTGCCATATCACCACGGCGACGGCAGCTGTGATTGGCCGCTCACCGGAGCGTGCCGCCGCGAACTTACCGGCTGGTGGGCAGGGGTCGCCATGCTTGGCGGCTCAGCACTGTTTGATTTCGGGATTTCTGATATTTTATTTTGTTTGTGTTGTTTTGTTTTGGGAAGAAAACATAATGCTGATGATGATGATGAGAGAGATTGCTGAGCAAGTCTGGTCGCATTTTACCGATACATTCCATGCATATTTCAGGTTTATTTATTTTTTGTAGTGCTGCGATGATTATTTCGCGATATGCATCAAGGTGTCATCAGCACAGGTGTGGAGGTCTGGCTTGGTCTGAACAAGTCTGGAGGCTTTTATTGAAAAAGAACAAGTTATTCTTGATTTGAATATGTGGTAAAGCAGGATTTTATGTAGGGTACATCAGTAGAGCTCAATCGGTAGTTTCCTATACCCCAGGAAGGGGGTGGGGTCAATCTGATTCAATGAATTTGCGCCAAAAGTTCGGTAATGGTGGAAATTACTTATTCTTGTACAATTTTCTACTAACGTACACATTCTTGTAAAGAAGAAATTTCCTTATCAAAATCCTTAAACCGTAAATTAAATTGTGGCGGGGAGGGCAAGACGGGGTAACGTCAATGTTAAACTGCGTCCATCGGGATTTTTCTCGATTTTTGTGGGTTTGGGGGTTACTTCCGTGTTGTCCCTAATTTTTTTTTCTTTGTGTAATTTTTATTTTTCTTAATTTATCCATCTTTATTACTTTCCTTATATACATAATGCAAGTATTGTGACGGGGTCGAAAATTCGAATTCGAGTTTTGGACGGGAGTGCAAGTTTCAAGCATCCCTGATCACGTATCGGACATTTTTGAGGTGATGTCTGTGTGTGTGTGTCAGTGAGTCTGTGGAGACGATATCTCACGAATGAATGGAGCGATTCGAATGAAATTTGGTACAAAAATCACAATCCGTGAATACAGGAAGCCTATTGTTTTTAAACACAATCGAATGTTCAGAACCCCCTTAAACGTGATCTCTTCAGATAATATATGTGTAATTATTATTTTAATTTTTATTTTAAAAATTACCGAACATATTTTACTGAAATTTTGTTTATACATTTTATGGGATAATTTGAATATTTCCTAAAATTATCGAAGCAATTTGTGAATTTTAACTTCACTTAAGATTTTTTTGAAAAATTGGGTCCCATAGGATTCAGTGTGTTTCCCTTTTTCAACCCGGGTTCAAAACTAATTGAGTGATACTATTCATTAACATACCTATATGTCCCACAGACCGTTTCAGCAACATACTAAAATTTTATTTTCATAAAGTCATTTTTATGGCAGTTATCGTGCGAACGTACGGACAGACAGAATGAACAAAGTCATAAACACTTTGCAACTATGTTGGAAAGTGTTAAAAAATGAACGCAGATATATAACAAAAATGATCAATCATGCATAAAGCATTGATTATATAACACTTTCCAACTGCAATGCAATTTTATTTAAACATTTCTAAAATGCGATACATTCAACGGTGATATTTTTAAAATTATCGCAATGCTACATTAATTTATTATATTTGAAAACTTAGAACTTCATCGAAAAAAAATGAACTTTATTCAAATGACGTCATTGAAATATAAATCGCCTGGCGCTCTATGTAAAAGCTGTAAATATTTCATTCATACACTTTTATTTAATTCGTTTCATTCATCACAATACTACAATAATTTATTTTACTTAAAAACTTGAAACTATGGAGGTAAAAGTAATTTAACTCTATGCTTAAAACTTCATTGAAAAAGTCTGTATAAAATCGTCTGCTTCTCTATGTAAAATCAATGAATGTTTCATTCATATCAGCTATATTGCAGACTCTAAAACTAAATAATTTTGCGTTAAAGAAATACAGCAATTCTTATACAACTCATCCTTACATCTTTTGGTGTTTTAATTCTCCATAAGTGAGAATTAGGATTCGTTGTAGAAATAATCAAAGTTTGATGATCATTTAAACTCAAATGTAAATATGAAATGAAAATATTGTAATTGCATTGTTTCAGAATGTAGATGCACAGAATTTAGCAAAAATAAAGCCATTTTAGGACGGATACAATATTAAATATAAATTAAAAAGAACTTTAAAAATTCACGATTTTGACACAAGATGGATGGCATTGATCATTTAAACTCAAATATATTGTAATTGTGTTGTTTCAAAATATAGATGCACAGAAATTAAGCAAAAATAAAGCGGTTTTAGGAACGGATAAAACACTAAATATAAATTAAAAAGAACTTTAAAAATCACGATTTTGACACAAGATGGATGCCATATTTTATTTTGAAATTGATCACGTGATCTCTTCATATAATATGGGTGTAATTATTATTTTCATTTTTATTTAAAAACCTACCGAATATATTTTGCTGAAATTTTTTTCATATTTTTTATGAGATAATTTGAATATTTCCTAAAACATTCGAAGCAATTTGTGAATTTTAAAGTAGCTTAAAAAATGTTTGAAAAATTAAGTCCCATAGGGTTCAATGTATTTCATGTTTTCAACCCGGGTTCAGTCCAAAACTAATTGGATGTTATTATTCATTTACATTCCTATAGATTCCACAGGCCGGCTGAACAACATACTAAAATTTCGTTTTGATAGTCATTTTTACGGCAGTTATCGTGCTAACGGACAGACAGACAGACAGAATGAACAAAGTCATAAACACTTTTCAATTATGTTGTAAAGTGTTAACAAGTGAAAATGAACCGACTGTCTTGTATAAACAAACAATTCGTATTGGCAATTGATTATATCCGTATACTATTCTCATGATAGCTTAGAATTAAATATTTGAATCATTTTGCCATTCCATTACACTTGAATTTTGCCATTACACTTGAATTTCCAAATTTCTCCTAGGAAGTTCTAAGGGGGTTTTGGGTGTAATGAAGATTTACAGTCCATAATATTTTGGAGTACTTTTATTAATCTCGGCGGCAGGTCTTGATTTATGCATGGGCTGTCATGACCCTGGGAACCTAAATTTCATCATAATGGCCTAAAACAACCAAATGTTTTAACAAGAAAGATCAATCATGCATAAAGCATTGATTATGAAACACTTTCCAACTACAATGCAATTTTATTTAAACATCTCTAAAATGCGATACATTCAGCGGTAATATTTTTAAAATTATCACAATAATACAATAATTTATTATATTTGAAAACTTCATCGAAAACAAATGAACTTTATTCAAATGACATCATCCAAATATAAATCGCCTAACTGTATAAAAGCAGCATTTCATTCATAAACTTTTTTCCATTCCTTTCATTCGTCACAACACTATAATAATTTAAAAATTTATTTTTTTCACTATATTTATTTAAAAATTTAAAATCATGGAGGTACAAGTAATTTAACTCTATGCTTAAAACTTCATCGAAAAAATCGTCTTCTTCTCTGTGTTGAGTCAATGAGTGTTTCATTCATATCAGCTATATTGCGGACTCCATGAGCTAAATAATTTTGCGTTAAAGAAATGCAGCAATTCTTATACAACTCATTCTACATCTTTTGGTGTTTACATTCTCCATAAGCGAAAATTTGGCTTCGTTGTAGAAATAATCAAATTTGGATGATCATTTAAACTCATATATATTGTAATTGCGATGTTTCAGTATGTAGATGCACAGAATTTCAGCAAAAATAAAGCGGTTTTAGGACTGATGCAACAATAAATATGAATTAAAAAGAACTTTAAAAATCACGATTTTGACACAAGATGGATGCCATATTTTATTTTGAAGTGGGTCACGTGATCTCTTCGTATAATGGTCACGTGATCTCTTCATATAAAGGCTGTAATTATTTTTTTAATTTTTATTTAAAAAACTACTGAATGTATTTTGCTGAAATTTTTTCTATATATTTTATGGGATAATTTGAATATTTCTAAAACTTTCGAAACAATTTATGAATTTTAAATTTGCTTAAAAAATGTTTGAAAAATGAGGTCCCATAGCGTTCAGTGTATTTCATTATATCAACCAAGGTTCAATCCAAAACTTATTGGGTGATATTATTCAATTCTATTCACATAAATATTTAATATTTTGAAATTTATTTTCGCTAAAAATATGTAACATTAACCAATTTGGTACTACGATTTGAGCCCCTTTTATAATGGTGTTTTGCTGCATAGTCATTTATTCATTTCTTCTGTGAATCAGTTGTTTAAAAAAATTCATCTGTGATTTCTGTTCATCCTGTTTGACTTAAATGGTTGATTATTCTGTCACGAACTCTAATTCACTGGACGGGTTTTAGGGAATATCACTGCAACCGACTACTCTGCCCCCTTGTTGATCTATTTCGTTATATTTTTTTTTCTGAAAGCTTCTCGACCTTCTTCATTCAGTTACGACTGCTCGCACTTATTAAGGGATCCTGCCTGAAGGATAATGGTAATACTTGTTTTCCTATTTTTTGTCAGTGCTTCCTCTTTGTTTGTAGTCTGTTCCATTGGTATTTATAGTAACTTACTATTGCCAATTCTGAAACAAGCATGTGTCTGAGTTAATTAGAGCTAGATGCGCAGACTTGGAAATGAATCTTGTCTAATTAATCTTCAAAATTAAGCCAGTGTTGAGTATTTCTTTTTTCGGCATTGTGACCGTAGTTTAACTGTTTTGTTGATTTTAATATTTCGTTATTACTTGATTTAGTTATTATATCTTTCTAATATATATATATATATATATATAGTCGCATCCGAAAAACTAAGATTAGCACAATTCTATAATTTCTCTATAACAACCCCATACATGAGTATTCTAACAAAAAAAAATTTTTTTTCGATTTCATAAGTAATTTCAATTTTCTATGTAATTGCATTCAGTCATCGCAGTGAACCGTTTGCTCTTCCATGTTTCCCGTGTCTGGATCAGATCCAATTTAAAGAGGAGCAAGCGGTTGCTGGTAATGGATGGGTTTTTGATCCATTTTAAGGAGGGGTAAGCGGTTGCTGGTAATGGGTGGGTTTTGGGCATTCTGGAAAATTTTCCGGAGATAGATTTTGAATCTGCTATTTTTTTTCTGCTTTGCGGAGGTAAGAAACGTCCTGATATGTGATCATATGTTGAAGCCATTGAGTTCTTTTCACGTTTTTACAAGCAATCAAAATGGAGTATTGGACATATAAAAATTTTACGGAAGATATGGGCAATTGTGATTCTCGTTTGTGATTTGGAGATTTTATTTGTATTGTGAGAATGATTTGAGTTCAAAACAGGCGATTTGGAAATTGAGTATGATGTTACTTGTGTTTGTATTATTGAAGTACCGGGCACTTCTTTACGACCCGGGTAGCGGCGGGTGATTCTTTCCTCATAGTAACAAATCTACAAACACCCATAGTAACAAAAAGAAAATTCTGTGAACTGTGTTTTATTTTATGACTAGCGAGTACCCGTTGAAGGCCCAGACCACACGACCAACCCAGGGGTTTATGGTAACAAATTGTGTGGCCTAGCGAGTACCCGTGTAAAATCACGGGAAAGAAGAATATTTTTAATATAAATTTTATATAGTATTATTTACCTTAGTAAAACGACTCAGAATTATCTTATTAAATCGATTTTGATATTATCTTCCTCAAGTGAGACCGGAGAATAATGTTTAAGTCTCGGTTAAGCCTAACTGTATGCTTACGGAGAATCTTCAGTGAACATACGGAGCGTGTATTCTGGTTTAAGATTTAATGAGTCATCCGAAGTTATAAAATAAGACAAAAACATTGTGTAGAAAGTGTTGTTATCGCAAAAATATATTTTAAAATAACTTAATTTCTTATTTTATTAAAAGCTAATAACGTAAACAAGCCCAAACCGTTTTGCATAGGTTTGTTGCCATTCGGCAAACAATAATAACGTGCGTAAATGACTCATAATCGGAATTATATTGTTTGATAATAATAATATGCTTGTTGACATTCGGCAAATGATAATAACGTGCATAAATTACTCACACATTGTATTGTTTGATTAGATAAAATTGGTTTTTGATTAAGGAATTTATTTTTATTTTCTCATACATGACCCCCATTTTTATACCTGACCCTTATTTCTCTGCTTAACCTTTCGAACCCATCCCTTCGACTTATACTGACGTTACCTGTAATAAATTGTATACTATTATTGGGGAGCAAGCCCCCGGGCCTCAACCTCCCGGATAATATTGCCTCATGCGATGTTTTTAAACTCTGTCCCCCACATTCTTGTACAATTTGTCGGTACTTGTGTAAAATTTGGTTGCTTTCCTCTTCCACTTCGAAACGCTCGAGTGGTCTTTCTCGGCAAGAACTCTCGGCAACCCAATGACTTTGATTTGGTCGGATGTTTCCGCCCTATCTGACTTTTGCTCACTCTATGGGTAAGCTCCTGGAAAGGGTTTTCACCGATCGTCTTTGCCACTGGATTGAGTGCCGCCAACTTTTGCATCCTTTTCAGTTCGATTTTAGGTAGTGCAGTAGTTGTGATGATGCCCTTTTTAACCTTGTTACATTAAGAATTATAGGACGAACTGTCACTGTTCCCTCGTCACATTTTATATCTATGGCACGTTTGATTCTCTTAATTGGTCCATTCTCCCGGGCATACTGGTCTGGATTCATATGGTCTCCTGATTGTTTTAAAAATTCCATCTTTCACTACCTGACTGATAGGTCTGTCAAGTTTCAACGAGGATAATTTGATTCTGAAAAGGTTCATTTCCAGGTGATCTCCACAGGGATCGGTTATTGCTTCGGTCCTGTGGAACCTTTATTTCAACAAGATTCTTGATCTTAATATCGAACGCTATTTCCTTTCTCGAACGCTATTTCGAAGCTATTCGCTATCGCTTCAAACGATATCGCTATTCGCTTCTATCTATTCGCTTCGAACGCTATTTCGAAGTCTTTGCGGACAACCTTGCGGTAGTCACCACCAGCGACACTCGCAAAGATCTGGAGGTAAATACCAACTCTTTGCTAGAATTAACTATTGATTGTCTTACTACTTACTGTCAAGTTCAATATTGCTCACTCCAAAAGCTTTGCTATCGTTTTTGGCAAGGGCAGGTGTACTTTGAATAAAAGGAATCCGATTTTTAAAATCGGGAGTAATTCTATCAAAATTGTTAATAACCTCTTGTATCTTGGTATTAAGAACAACAGGGGTCTCAACTGGTGTTCACATATTAACTTCCTTTGGAAAAAAATGATATTGTTACAGTATGAATATTGGTAAGGTTTCGGAGGGGAGGGGGGGGGGGTTAATGGGATGTTGATAAGAGCCTACTTAGGATCTGGTACTCGTCCGTTGTTGAAAAATTTATATGTTATGGCGTTGGGTGCTAAGCAGGAGGGTGCCGAAGGAACAATCCGCCAAGCTCAGGTCTCTGTAGAGACTTTTTCTTCTTCACATTTCAGGTGCTTTTCGGACGAGTCCAGGATATGCTTTGTATGTCCTTCTCGGCATCCCACCAATTCCCCTGGTCTTGAAGGTAATGACTTGACTTTAAATACCTTTTCTGGAGGCAGCGGAAGTACCGGTCACTTTTCGGTTTACCTTCTCGTAATAACTTTGATTTCAATTATCCAAACTATCTTGTTTATCCTAGAAAACGATGCGTTATCCTTCGGAGATTCTTCCCGATTGTGCTTGCAGTATATATACTGATGATTTTAAAATTGGTTCTGAAGTAGGTTTTGCGTTTTTTACGGGGATATTCTCGATTCTTCTTATCACTTGAAACTTAAAAATGAAAATTCTGTTTTCCAATCCGAAATGAAAACGATTTCTTCTGCCATTGATTGGGCTGCTACTAATAATGTCAAAATTAATATCTACTCCGATAGCTTTTCATCCATCTCGGCACACTGACGCTAAAATCCACGAGAAATAAGTCTTATTTCCTTAATTACATTAAATCTAATATCTCGAATTCCAATGTTGATTTCGACCTCTTAGGGGTCAAGGTCCATGTTGGTATTATTGGTAATGAGGTTGCGGATGCGCATGGTAACCTAGCTGCTTTGGCTGGGGGAGCCCCTGGATGTTGCTATCCCTTATTCCTACATTTCTACCTATTTTAAGTATTTCTTTATTAAGGAGTTGCAGGAGTTCTGGAACTCTTCAGTGGGGGGTGATAGGACTCGGCAGTACTTGCCGAAGGTTGATATCAAAACTCATATCAAACCTCATATTAAAAACAAATTAATTTATTTTCTCACCGACCATTAAATTTAAAACTACCCCTAATTGTAAATGTATCATAGTCGGGGACGTTGAACATTACATTTTTAATTGTCTTTACACCTCAAAATTTCATCTTACGAAACCCTTGGAGGTTTGCCTGCCGCTGTAGTTTTCTAGGGTTGTGGTTGACTCCCATTCGGTTCTTAGGATTATGGAAAGTATCTGCATTGCCTCGGACATTTTGATAATTTATTTTAGACATTGGTACTTTAACATATATTCTTGCTTCTTTTGGATCTTGTTCTGGAAAAAGGTATTTTATTACAGCAGTTCCAATTAAATGCTTGAGGATGATTGTGACTTTTCTTTCTCTGGAGAAAGACTTTGTCTTTCAGGTTTTTAAAAAAATGTGTGCTGTTTTTATCAACTACTCTGGAAATGTGCAAAGTCCACTTAGACGACAAGAGCTTGCAGTTTCGTCCCAGTAGCTCAACGGTAGAGCGTCGACTGGCCAGTTCGGAGATCCAGGGTACGATTCCCGGTTGGGGCAGCAAGGTTCTTTACAATGGCGCCCGAACAAATCAACTCTGTGGGTTAGTACAAAGATGTCGGAGGTCTGAAGACCCCAGACGGTGCGACTCACATAGTGGCTTTAGAGTAGCTAACTGCACGGCCGGGAAGTCTACCATCCCGCCAAACGAACATCTATTTAGATCTAAAAAGATAACCATCGATGAAAAATATTGTGATTAAACAGACAGTTTTACATTATATTTGAACTTGACAAGTACATCCATTTTTCAAAAATGGGAAAAGGGTTATTGCGAATATAGATGAAAAGATCATTGAAAAATAAAATTTAGAGTGAGGTATATTAACATAATGAAAAATAGATTAAAATTAAAGAAAATAATAAAATTTTAAAAGAAAAATTTAGGCATATGAAAAACAAAAACAGAAATTTAGAATAAAATTTAGAAAAGAAGAAAAGAAAAATTAGAAAAAGCACAAATAAAAAGTGTCAAAAGAAAAAGAAAGAACCGAGAAAATAAGAACAGTTAACATAGCTTTTTTTTTTCCTTTAAAAAAAAACAGAAAATATGGAGAGATCACAATAACAAAGTTAATAAGAATGAAATAAAGGAATTCATTGATCAAAATTAATTGAGAGCAGAATCTGCTCCTAAGCTTAGGTCACTTTATTAGAAATTTCCATGGCAACAAGAATACAGTTTTTAATTTTATCTACTGAAGAGGGATTGGAACGAACTTTGGAGCACCAAATTGGTTTATTAGAGGGGGAGGGTTTGCAGAGATGAAAATTTTTAGAAAAAGGACAATCGAAAATGTAATGGTCAACGTCACCGAATGTATTGCAAATACAGTTAGAGGTGGATTTAATTTTGAAAAAGTATAGGTAATCAAGAAAGGGGCCATGACCAGTAAGAAAGTAAATGAGGTATTTATTAAAAATTTGTAAATTAGGATTCACGATAGGGAGGTAAGACTGGATTCTAGCCGGATAACCAGTCCTGGTGGATATATAATCATTAAGATAATTTTGCCAAAGATTAAGGATATAAGATTTACAAAATTTTGAGAGGAGCTAGTAAGGAAAGGGAATAATAAGACGGGGAGCAGAGGGTCCACTTCGACGATAAGAGCTCGCAATTTCGTCCCAGTAGCTTAACGGTAGAGCATTGGCTGGCCAGTTCGGAGATCCAAGGTTCGATTCCCGGATAGGGCAGCAAGGCTCTTTACAAATGTTTGGAATTGGTATTTCGAAATAAAGTGCTCTTCTTTCGTTCAGCCCTAATAACCAATGTAATATTTTATAGTGTTATTTTAACTAATTATTTGATATACTGTGCTTTTATGTAATTATGATAATCTTTGTACATAATTGTTGCGTAACACCTATTTGTATAGTAATTGTTCGATGCTTGATAATATGGTATGCTAGTTATATCTATTAATATGAAAACTGCTAGTTTTTAATATTATAGAAAACTGATTATCTACGTAATATTTAATATATTGTACTATTTCGCAAGCAAAGTGGGAATGATTTTGATTTAAAATGGGCTATTTAGAAATTAAGTGGTATTATCTGTATTTGTATTACTTAAGTAGTGTTCACTCATTTAGAACCCGGGCAATTCGTTCTAGTACAAATATATATTCTTCAAATTCACATCTTAAGGAGAAATTAGTTGCAGTCTCTTAAAGTCACTGAAGCGGTTATGCACGGAAACGAGTTTCTTCATACCCATTCGTTAAAAAATTACATCAATGCCAATTTGATGTATAGGTAATTCTAAATAGACATATGACCCCAATTTAAGAGCTTTGAAATATATTCTAGGCTTTACTCTTCCGTAAAATGTATACAAATAACGAGCTAAGTGAAATTGCTATAAACGCTACACAAGAACAAGGAAAATCGTGCGTTCTTTTCAAAATTGTGTCTTAACTATATTTTCTGTTCAGTGCTATAAATAAATGTAAAAATCTAACAAAAACGTTACGTGTGTTTTAATTAATTGAGAAAACTAATTTTACTGAAAATGTTTTTTCCTCTCCTTAGAACATATTTCTTATCTCCGGCTCCTTTTCAGCTCCCCCCCCCCCCTTCCGAGGTTTTCTGGAGTTGTATTTCGCCCCAGCTGCGAGGGTGTAGTGACCGCCCCTGTAACAACGGTCACTGTACCTTCATTACTTGAGGCGAAAAAAAAAATGTTTTCCACTACGTATTCAATCAACTTCTTTCCGTATCTAAAACTCGCAATATCCTCGAGAATGCCGAAGCGGTGAGATGCAAATAAAAGCACAGAAAAAAAATAACCTATTCCGAAAGTACACCTCTCGCTTTTCCCTCCTCCCAACCCAAATATTATCCCCCTTTTCAACTTGGCGCGGCGATATTTCTTCCCCTTCAAACCGGTTACATCACCTTTCTGGCAACCCTGCCGGCGACGCTTCTCTTCTCTCTCTCTCTCTCCATCTCTCCGCTCCGTACTCTGCCATCATTCGAGTTCGGTCGTTCGCCGTGTGTGGATTATTGTGTCATATGCGCTATGATCTGATCAAGCCTCAACATGTGTGCGTGTGTGTTGTCAAAATCGTGCCGGCCCTCAATGGATTCTCGAGAAATTAGTGACACCGGTGGAGTATCGTAAATCGTGCTTCGATAGTGTATTGTGCTGTGCTGTGGACGTTATAAGGAATCTTTTTCGATATTTTTTTTTATTTTTATTTTTCATTAACGAGATGGAGAGAAGCGGTGCGGAAAGTGAGGCTTCACAGCCCTGCCCTTCCGGTGGTCCTGTGACGGACCTGGAAACTGCAAAAAGGACTTGCAATAGTGTGGACGAGGTACGATGGTGGTGCAGAACGCAATGTAAGTGCAGTTTTCCTACAATTTTTATTAGAATGTGCATAATTAATTATAGATAACACTGAAGTAAAATTGAGGCAGTATAAAATGTTAAATATTTCAACCATAAAGCTGCTATCCCATAGACTCCTGAGATGCTATCAATGAGTCCCCTCTTGCCTCTGTCTGCCTACGGCCATGGTATGATTAAATGAGGACCGGTTGAAGACATTTTTTTTCTTTGTCCGCCTTAGATATATGTAATAGAAATATTTAGAGCAAATAAGAATATAAAGTAACCAGGTTGACGGATTGCTTTTTTGTTGTTGTTTTTTGTGCACCCATGTTTCTAAACACTTTATAACAAAAATACTAGGACTAGTGAAGGTTTAAAATAACCGATCCTGTCGATTTGATGGTTCCAGTTCACACCGTTTTTTAATCTTCTTAGAAGTTCTCTGGAACCGTTTTCAGACTTGTCACAAAATTTCACATCTCATAAACGTACCATTCACAAAATTAACATCTCCAAGACGGACCATTTACAAAAATTCAAAATCAGTGTCAACCAAATTTCAACAAACTCTTAAAAAATATTAATTCTAGAAATTTTGAAAAAAAATTGATTCTTTACGTAAATTTGATCTAGCCAATAACTCGGCAGAGGGGAGGGGGGGGGGGGGGGCGATGACCTATAGCCTTCTGGCTACGTCAGTAATTTCATGAACTATATAAAATAAACTATTATTCTGAAAATACTAACACTGAAAATTATGTGTTTAAAATGGCTTATAAGGCTCAAAACTATTGACGTTTTAGAAATTTTCCACTGTGCTTTTTATTTATTTATTTTTTTTTTTTTTACGCAAAATGATACCAATTTTACAAACTGACCACTTAAAAAAGTCTCAGCAGTCTCCTGTTTCACTCAAACATGTTCGGTGGAAAGAACAAGGTTTTCAGAAAGTTAAAACTTCAATACAAAAATGTTAATTTAAGATCCCCCTCCCTCTTCCAAAAGGAATGTTTAGAACCTTTTTGCAGAACTCAAAAACAATATCAAGGATTTCTTTTTTTTTTATTTTATTGAATACAGGTAAAGCTTTAACACATTTATTTTGAAAACCTGGAATTAGTAGACTAATAAAAATATTATAAGAGACAAGCAGAGAATTATAAATTGACTAGCCATAATTTATCTCTCAGTTAAATTATACACTTTAAACTTTTGGCATAGTGTTATGTTCGTGTTGCAATTTCAAGTACTCGTTACAATTTCAAGTACTTGTTGCAATCGCGTTTACAAACGTGAGATAAAAAAGGGGGCTCTTTTATCAATATTATTCCTTTTATTGTTTTTTGAAATGATTATCTTGACTAGCAGGAAAGCTGTCGCCAGTTTTTCATTTATCAAAATAAAAGAAATGGCTGTTTTTAAATCTTTGATAAAGCTGTTTGAGATCCGATAAAATAATTTTTTCTTTGTATAATTTTTCTTTCTTTTAACATTTCCGTTTGATATCCTTAGTTTTTTTTATGTCAAATTGTATATGTGTCATTTATGAAAAAAATTTTTGTTATTTACGCCAGAATATATACATAAGCTACATTTTAATGTTATGTTATTTTCACTACATTTTCAACTTTAGTCAGTCAGTGTAGTGCATACTTACGAGTTTTAGATTAGTATTATGATTATTATGCATTTTAAAGTGTTACATTCGCCCTGGCTTCACATTATACTTTAATTCGCCTTATTCAAAGCTCTTTCAACTTATTTCAGAAATGGAAAACTGAAAATCTATAAGTGTATTTTGTATCAAATTCATTTTTTAACGAAAACTGCGTAATGCTTTCTTGTAAAACTTGTTCAGTCATTATTTTCCCTGCGATATATTATATGGGTGAAGGAAAGTATAGTTATGAAATCAAAGATTCAACTCTCGGATAGTATTGGATCTTTGAATACAAATCAACCATTTGCTTGAATGATATCTGTCTGTAAGTTTGGGGACATGGTATCTTTCGATAAAGTTGGACCAATCGAATGAAATTGGGTACGATTATTTGGACTGGTAAAAACACCCCTTCCTCACAAAATTGAGAAAAAAAATTTGATAAATGTATTTAAATAATAATTTTTTTTTTATTTAAAAGCAAATGTCACTTATAAGACATGCACCTTTCTCAATAAAAACGTAACCAAAAGCTCGAGGGGGGGGGGGGGGCGAGGGGGGTTATAGTGCTTAATATCGTTTTCCAATATATACTTTATAGAGAATTTGTAGTTTTTCCACCAATGGAAGCGTTATGACCCCCTCCGTCTATGCCACTGGTTCTTGAAATATTTTACTGTTCCGTACATTAAAAATCATAAATAATCTTATTATGCAGTGAGCAATTAGTTCTTTAAGTACTTTTAACCATAAATCTATTAAGGAAAAAGACTTATTAATCATAAACTCATTGATACCAATATTTAGATGTTATTACCAGTCATTCTTGAGGCTTTACACATTTTGCTGGGATAACTTTTAATTTTTATCAAAAATGCAAAATCAGCTTTTATAATTTGTTCCGCGTACATAAGCTTTCGTCGCTGCACGAAAATTGAGAATCAGTATACAGTAAGTTCTGTTAATTGTTACTAATATCCATCAATTTGCAATATATACAATTCTGAGTACATTAAAACGCTCATTTGGCTAAAAGATTGGCCTCTTCAGTTGAAAAGAAGTTATATAGATTTGTTTTGTACGATATTGCATTCTTCAAATAATTTATACAGTTATGCTGTGTAAATCAAAGCATTTTTCTGCTATTGCTACTAGAACATTTAAGGTGTACTATTATTATTATAAGCTGTACTATTATCATAGGCTGTGCATATTACTGTTTAAGTATCGTAAATTTTATTTGTTATATGTATTTACTTTTTGTTTTTCGATTTCTTTCGTTAAAATGTAATTATATTATTCATGTATTACTATCACATACTGTGAATAATTAGATAAATTATTGTTTCGCCGAAAATTTTCGAATTCAAAATTTTGACGGAAGATTACGTTATAATACTAGAACGCATTTGGAACGCTTTCGGAAAGATGACCGTTTGTGTATGTGTACACGATAACTCAAGAACAAGTGACATACCAGCTATGAAATTTTCTGTGTAGGTAGATACACTAAACTGGAAAACTAAAACTAGATAGAAATTTCCATAATTCACATTATAAAAATCCGAACTATTTGAATTTTAATATTTTCACAGCATTATGTCTTATGGATAACTATGCTATCAATGTAAATGGTATATTAACACGAATCGAAGAAATGCATCCAAGTTATTGACGTCATAAGATGTTGCCAACTTGAGAAAAAATTTTTACATTCTTACTTCAACTCTTTATTTAAATTAATTTTTGTTATCTGTTTTAAACATTTTTGTATTTCAATACTGGAACTTTAATTTTTTTTTTGCAATGGTGTTACAAAAAACACGTTATAATTTGTTTATTTTTTAGGACTGTAAAGTAAATTTTAATTTTATGAATCGATTTATTCACCGACAATTAAAACAGTAGGCATTGATAAAATATTCTTGTGAAGTAAAAAATTATATGAACTTCTACTGTAACGGGAGATAGGAAAACAATGCAAAGAAACATTTTTTATCTGATTGACTTTTTATTTCATTCTCATGTATTTGCACTGTCAAACTTTACTGCTACGAAATTAGAAAAATATATTTCAGTTCAAAGATATCCAGCTGGCGGCCCGCAAAGAAATTTATATAACCTGCGAACCTTGTAAAAACAATATATCTTGGTAAAGGTAATTGAATTGCTTTTGAAATTAACTAAGATAGATACTCAATCATAATGAAACAGTGAACTATAACACTTCATGTTAAAAAAAATACGATTATTTAAAATTTATTTTCTGCATTTATTTATTTTTCTTTTTGCAATCATGGATTCTTGTGACTCGCAAAAGAATTTTGAAAGGGAATTTGGCCTTTGGCTTACAAAAGTTAGACTTACTGGTCTAACAAAATATTCGCTCTGCCTGCTACAAAAAATGCTGCATCACAAAAAACTGATGTGAACTTTATGAATAGAACAGCATGCAAGAAATTTAAAGCATTTTGGAAGCAAAACGATTTTCCTCTATCAGGATAGAAGAAACAGCACCGACACCAGCAAGCGCCGAGAACTGTGTTTGCTGGTTATAGCTGCTATTTTTCTTATTCTGATGAAGAAAATAATTTTACTTCCGAAACCGGTCGATACAGTTAATTTAGTTATATGCTATTTTATATACAAAGATTTTATTTCCACTATAACACTGGTCCAGTGCAGTGTTTCTCAACAGATAATCCGCGACCAGCACATGGCCCCGAAAATATTTTTTATCAGTCCACGCATATTGTAATCCAAGAAATTATTTAATTACAGTAAACCTTGCATGGAACGAATTCTGTATGAAATGAAATTTGGTTTAAACGGAAGATATTTTCGGTCTCCTGAAGTTTATGTTTTGTCACATTTTACTATATATATATATATATATATATATATATATCCGTTGCTGCTGACCACTTTACACAGTCGCTGACAACCTTACGCTAGACTGTAAATGAGCCTCCTTTCTCCTTCGAAAAAAAAAATCATGGAATTTAAACTAATTTTATCAGTAAAATTAAAAATAAAATTGTCTTTTATTATCATGTAACATTTATATACATTTTAAATAAATTTGCGGGAACCTTGACATAAATCTTGACACAGAGATATATATATAAAAATTGAATGCAGATACACTGTTTTGAGGACTTCTTAAACTCGAGAGCCCTAGGCACACGTTTAAATGCCCGACCTTTCAAAGGCCACGTATGTTTCATTAGGTAGTTATTCTTTTGTAAGTAGTAACGTCCTGTGTAATCTTTGAATTGTCTTGTATAATTTAATATTTTATACACGTAAGGTGCATA
The DNA here is from genome assembly GCA_951213105.1 of Amaurobius ferox. Classification (NCBI taxonomy): domain Eukaryota; kingdom Metazoa; phylum Arthropoda; class Arachnida; order Araneae; family Amaurobiidae; genus Amaurobius; species Amaurobius ferox. The sequence goes on along the minus strand of OX578147.1, from coordinate 88,099,416 downwards.
AAAAGATTTTCGCTACCAAGGAGTTCAAGAAATTAAGCCCCCCCCCCCTTCGTATGCGAGACCCATAAGCTAGCTTATTTAGATTATCCATAATCTGGAACTATATGTGTGTGTGTGTGTGCGTTTAATGTCAAACTTGGATTAATAACATTTTTTAAATATACAGGTAGGGAAAATATCAGTATAAAATATCAACTGAATTTCCTCTTTCTTTCTGTTCGGAATTCTAATTCTCTTTTCATCCATATTTTAGTATGAAGATTGGTATTTCTCTTTGACAACAAGTCATAAGTCGCTTAAAAATTAGAAAAAAAAATAATGTATAAGCCACCCCACGCCGACCTTTCCAACTTCGTATACAGTTTGTTATGTAAATCCGCACAATACCATCATTACCTGACACGCGCTTGCGATACTCATTGTGGCTTTGGTTTAAGATCTTTCCGGAAGTCATTTCCTTGCAAGGCCCTCACCCTTAAAACAAAAGGAAGCTACTGTGATTCGATCACTGCTCGCGTAAGGGGGCAGCCGCTGAACCTTGTAATCCGGGGCCTAAGCAACTGCACGAGAGGGGAGAGTGCATCTAGAAATATTCAAGATTCTAATCTCTATATCTTCTGCGGGTCGCCGATTGTTTCTGCCGGTTGTTAGAATGGCACGTGGTTATGTTTTGGTTATGTGATCTCTTAAGGGCAGAGTTGTACTTTGAAGTTCACTGTTGTTGTTGAGGAATCTTTGATGTTTTGGTTGGTGGTAGATTTGTGGGCAGCAATTGTCTTTAAAAAAATCGCCGCTGATTCGTTCATTCATGGAAATTGATAAGGTGCTTAAAAGAGTGGTTTTTTGGATGGTAGACTTTCTAATGCCTACGATTAACAAGATAGAATGTCAATGTCTGAGTTGTTAAGAGAGCAATGTCTGAATGAAAATTACACATTCTTTTCCGGGTGGAATGGAATATTTGACATATTTGAAAAAATGACCTATTCTAAAAAATTGTATCCTTTCTGATGAATGGAAATATTAGAAAGATGCATTTTTTAATTATATGTTATCAACATTTTTAGAAATTTTTATTTAGAATACTTACAGTGAAACTGCAACGAAATTTTATATTTAGAATACTTGCAGCGCAGTTGCAACAAAATTTTATATTTAGAATACCTACAGTGCAAATGTAAAGAAATTTTATATTTAGAAACTCAGTGCAACTTTAATAAAATTTTATATTTGGAAAACTTACAGTGCAAGTTCTATGAAATTTTATAATTAAAGTTTTAAAAATACATAAGATACTGCCTGAAAAAATATGTTACAACTCGCTTCTTTTCACAACTTTTCTTCATTCTTCTTTATTTTTATTTTATTTTATTTTTTTATTTTTGTTTTCAAAATAAACAAAAATGAGTTAAAAAATTTTTAGTACCATTTTTTGTAGATCCACAAACTATAATAAGTTGAAACAAAAACGATTTCAATAAGTAAATATTCGTAGCTGTAGTTATAGCTAAAAATCTATTTGAACAAATTAATATTAGAGGGATCCAATCGTCCAACTATTATATTTTGTAAAACCGAAACTTTTTTTCAAGACATTTCTCAATTCGACTAATCAATTGACGCACTAAAAACAGTACCTTTAATCATAACGTAGCCCATTTATATCCCAATAATGATGATAGGACAAAGAGGAACGGCTGAGCAAATAGATTCCTTTGAGCTATTAAAAAAGTGCAAGATGAACAATTAGTAGAGTTATTCAAAATATTAGTTTTTGCTTGATGGTGCTTTTCTGTTTGAATTATCTTCATATAGATACCCACAGGAAGACAGACAGTCAAGACGCGAAATTGGAATTATTATTTTTTTCTGTTTTTTGTAAAAGAAGCGATTTTATTTTTTTTTTTAGAAATAAAACTTTTTTTTTTTATAAGAAAATTATCCAAATCAATCTTGTTAGAGAAGCTTTTATAACCTCTTACATCTAATTCAAGCCGCAACTGTAATAAAAACTTTAACACGATGAAAATTTGATGCGCAGACGGTCTGTGTGAGCCGAAAATTTAAACTATTACCCAGCTCATCTTAAGCCTGAAGACATTTTAAAAAGTAAAACTCAAACCCGCTTCAGCCCAAAGACCCATGAACAGTAGAGTAGGCAGGGGTGTTTTGAGAGGTTTCCCCCTCTCCCCATTGGCGAAAATATTACATTAGTTCTTATCCGGGTCCATATTAGAAAACAAAAGTAGCACTGTAAACCAACCACCTCTCCTCCCGAGATCCTGACTACGCTAATGCCCACGAGTCTCGGCCCGGTCCGACCCAAAGCAATGCTTATCCAAAAGTCTTTAAAACATGAATTTTTGTGCTCAAAATTAAGATAAAAATTGTTGTTGTTTTAACATATATCTTTACCTAGTTGAAATTAGCAAAACTATTTAATTTACACATTTAAAAGCTCAAATCCGTCTAGGAGAAATCTCGCCCTTCCGGACTCGAGCCATGTCTGAGAACGTGTAGATCTCTAGTGTACACATCGGAAACGGGGGTTGGTGATCGTAGCGTATTGGGGGCGAGGTCTCGAATAGATAAGAAAACTATTTCAGAAATTTAATGACTAACAATTTCTCTTATAGTTTCCGTGTGAAAATCCATTCTTATCGCCATTCTTGTTATCCGCTTATTATCTTATCGGCACTTCCATAGCTTGTCACCTCTCTGAAGGCACTTTTTTTTTAAAAACATGCACCTTGTAATAACGTCACTCTCAGAATTTTTCTTGGCGGAAGTTTTTATCTGTACTTCAATAATCTGATTGCCGTTATTTTCTCACCTTTGGTCTTTGGCTTATTCAGACTTGTCGCTGTTTGCGAAATCTTGCTCATGTGTTGATTCGATTCCCCCCCCACCCCGCTATATTTAATGGTGTCGTAAACGTTGCCACAGGTAAAAAGGTTGTCTGATGTAAAATGTAGCTGTATGTTGTATAAAATGTTAGATGGATGAAATGCATGGTACAGGAGACGAAAATTGTATTTATTTTTTTACAAAATTATTAATTTCGAAATTTTTTTTTTTTTTTCATTGCGTATGCAAAAAGTATTGTTTTCCTCAAAAATTTTAATTTCGAAATTTTGAAGGATAAGCACGTTTTAAGTCCTCATGCACTCACTCCCTTTGAACACACTTTGAAAGATGTGTGTGTGATAGAATTCTGCATCGGGTCGGATATCCGCGATTATCCACTTTGCGGGTCGGTTTCGAACCGGGTTTCCTTTATTTTTTTAAGTTGCTGGTCGGGTTTCCTTTACCTTTCAAACTGCGGGCCAGATCGCGGGTCTACCCGCCAAAATTATTTTCAATAGCTGTACCTTATATTTTTTTATGAGAGTAACTGGATAAATGTGTAAACGGAGGTTTGCAAATTCAGAAAATTATGCATATGTGTTAGAGATTTAAAAGACTGCCAAATATTTTATAATTTTGAAACACAATTCCATTGCGAATCTGATATTCGAGTCACACGCTGCGGGTTTGGGTCAATAATTTTCTCTATTGCAGCCACGGGTCGACAATTTTCTGTGTTACAGGTTCGGGTCGGGTTAAACTCGACCCACGCAGGGCTCTAGTATGTAGATGTGTGCGTGTATCAATGTTGGAGAATGATAGTTTGAATTACGCTATGGGTGTAAAGGGTATTTATTAAAATAGTTTATTTTTAAACGATTCCAGTTTATCTGCGAGACAGATCTGTCGCCAATTTAATAACATTTTTTTAGATTTTTTACAAAATATTGTAAAACTTGAAAACTAATATATTTTTATATTCTAATGCTGATTATGGTAGAGCTAAACAATATGGACTAGACTGTGTGAGAAAGTCAAGGGGCGACTCACATTCCAAATATTTTAAACATAAATAGGTATTTGAAGATCCATTATTATCTTCCAATCTATTTCTAACAGTAAAATCGTCTGCTTATTCATTCTCTCCGCAACATGTTCTACGTTCCGCCATTCATTTGTAACCATGCCTACAGCGGGTCAATTCACGTGTTACGTACATGAAACTGATGAGCTTGACCGACTTCAGAGTTTACGCCATCGAATATATCCCATTGTGATACTTGGATCTTCCTTTATTAAGCTTCTGCTTGTTTTTTTAGCCTTGTCAACATTTTCTTGATATCCAACAGCGGATCTTTACACAGAAATGCTTTTCAATTATTTTATCTTGTTATAGCTTTGTTCTGTTATGTGTTATGTACAGTGCGGATAGGGAAGGTGTAACGTATAAAAATTAAATCTTATGTGTACAGTGTGTGATTTTTTATGCAGACTTAAATTAATTTATTTTCCTTTCGGTATGTATGAGATTTATGACAAAAAGTAATGCATAGGATCATGACTTATTTCAAATTGCATCAAATTTGCGGAGTTTTTTTTTTTTCCCTTTTAAATTTATTTAGCGATCTGGAGCATTTTTAAACGACTCATGGTTTATCTTAGCACAGTAAGAATGGTTTTATTTCGGTTTGTTATATAAAACAAATATTTATTTCATATACTTAAACCATATTTATTCATTTATCAGTCCCCCCCCCCCCCCCCCGATTTGTAACAAGAACTAATCGCTATCACTACTAAGGTCCACGTTACTCGATTTTCTACAAAAGTACTAAAAGAAATAATTTCTACTAATAATTTATTTACCAGTAAAAAATAAAAGTATGTACTTTTTAATAGGTGAAAATTTGTGCATTAAATAAATCTATTAAGTTTTAGGGAGTATAATATAATATTTTTTATACTCATATTTATTTAACATATTAGCTATATTTTCAGTTAGCTATAACTATCAATAGCTATATTTTAGAGTAAGTTACTTTGCTTTTGAACAGTGAAATGCTCACAAGTTTGTACAGATGCTAAATATAACTTTCATTGCCTTATAATATTATATTTGACATTTTACTTTGAATTCGGTTGCGAAATGAAAATGCAAATTATTTCAAAGTTGAAAAGTCTAATTTCAAATAAATATCCAAGTAGTTTATTGTCTATGAGGGTTAATTCTTACCTATAGTACACTTTTTGAAAGCGGGGACGCATGAGAAATACCTATTTGTTGAGAAAAACCTAATTCCTGGATCACAAGACGGCACGGGTATCACCTAATCTAAAGATAAAATTTTGATTGTTGCATAACAAAAGTTTCTTTGGGGGTTCGCATCGCGAAATCTGTGTATGTTCGTAGAAAAAACAAAAATCTTGAAATTGAGGAATTGTAAAGCTGTAACTGGTAAAGCGAGAAATGTCTGCATTTTATGTCCTTTTGTACATTAAATTTCAAATAAGTATATAAAAATTTATAAAGAACAAATAATTGAGGTCTGAGAATGTTATATACTGCCCTTAGATTTTTGATGAAGGTGTCCTTTTTGAAATGGTTATTTTTTAAAGGTCTCAAAAAGCAAACCCTTTTTCTAAACAGACCGCTGCATGTATTACATCCTGCACCAGTTAAAAATAAAAAGTATATCAGCGTAGATAAATGTTTAAATAAATTTGCTGCAGTAATGTGCAATTTATAGGTTCTAAATATAATAAAATAAGCATGTTATTGTTGCATATGCAATAAAGAAAGGGAGGGAAATTCCTTTTCGCATTCGTTTTCTACGTTTTACCCATGTCTTTTTTGTCTTTTTTACCTTGTCTTTTTTGCAGAGGACTGTTTGTTCTCTTGCTTTCCTCTTAATGTTAAAAACATTGTTATGTAACTTCGTTTTGATCAATATAACCTATTTATTTCTGAGAAATCTTATAAAATTAATGCAAAGAAACTATGCTAAGGTCAACGAATCCTGGAGACTTATTTTTGTTAATTGCACTAAATATGAAAATTTTCGTCAAATATATCTACTGGATCTGTGTAGTATTAATGGTTTTATTAATCATCCTGTTCAAAAGGGCAGCCAAATTTTATTTTCTGTCCAATCTTATTTGTTGCACCGTTCGAAACACATGTTAACACCTCAGGCTCTGATTTTTAGTTAGTATTTTTATTGATATAATTGAGCTTGTTATCTCACAAAATAAATTCTATTATACCCACTGTTAAACTTCTGGGGCATTTCTGAGCTAAGTATGTTCCTAGGCAATTTTTGCTGTTTAATGTTTTATGTCTATTTTGAGTTGTGATCCTGATTGTATGCTTATTTTTTTATCTTGTTTATATATGTATTTTGCCCTCATTGCTAAAGGAGAATTCTCCTAATTCAATAAATTAATTAATTTATTGATTATTTTTGGCTCAAAAGTATGTTAATAATTATTTATAATTTACAAAGTCTCTTCGTATGGCGTACGCACATTCTACAACTCTGTTGTTCGTTACAATTTTTTTCATTCATAATCTTTTGCAAACCTATTTCTCGCCATATTTTACCCCGCAAAGATGGATAGCCTTTCAATCTTTCTGTTTGTATATGGATTTTGCTAAATCCAGAAAGCACCAGGTGCGCTTAATCTTGGTCTTTTATTGTCGCCGACTGTCTAGCTACTTACTTGGCTGTTGACCCAATTCTTCGGCTGATTTTTCTTTTTCTTTCCCTTGTATCAGCAAAAAAGCTATTTGGTACTTTTGAAACCGCTTAATGGAATACTGGTTAATGAAATATTCAGCTTTAAAACAGAGCTTCTTTCTGGCTATATGAATAACTCCCATGCTTCTCTGGCTGGAAAAAAGTTGGGTAATTTGAAGTTCAAGGACAAAATCAGGGAAATTTGTATATAATATATGCTTATTATGTTCACCATGCTTTCAATCAATGAATAATTTTTTCTGTGGAAAAAGGAGACAGTTTAATTCATTTATCGTACATAATTTAATTTTTAATAAATTGGATTTTACTGAAGATGCAAGTTCTTTTACATATAATTTTATTTTGTGTAACAAATATCTTATTTAGAATGGTGAGAATTATTTTAAGAAATTGAAACCTAAATTTTTATGTCAAAGTTTTTTTAGTGGAAAACACTCAGGACTTTAGCTACTATTAAGTCTTGCCATAGCTGGATACAAATTAGTTTTTATGGCTTAGTTATAATTGTTAATGATGCCACTTATTAGATCAGATTGAAAATGAATGTCTTTGTAATTATACCGCGGAACCAGTCTATTATGAATTCAAGGAGAACGATTAAAAAATGTATTGTAGCCGAAAATTTATTATAAATATTTAATGTAAATTTTTATGAAGATTAATATTTTTTTTTTCGTTTTATCTGTAAATTTACTATAATCGAATTATAAACTGGTCTGATTTGCTTTATTATATTTAAGGTCTTGAAATTTGCTTAGATGTGCAAATTTTAATGCCTTTTAATATGATCTGTATTAGAATTCATGGAAATATATTTACATTAAGATTTATTTGATAAACTTAGAAAGTTAAGGAAGTTTGAAACTGAATTTGGTCAAGCACCTTGCTGCTAAAAGTATTCCAAAATCCCAATCCATTATTCATCTCGATAAGAAAATTATCTGGTTAATGGAATATCCTTTAATAGAACGGAGTAATCTCAATCTTTGTCACTGCAATAAGTATCATTGACGTAGAGGACTGCACCGTCCGAAATTTAAATTTTATACTCGATGCGGACCAACAATACTAGTATTCGAACCCGGGCAGACACCGGAAAACTATTCTAATATTGGGTTCGGTTATGTCCAAAAATCTTTGAGTCTCGGACCTGTTGAGCCCCAAATAATATTTATTCGAACATGTCAAAAATGTAAATTTGTGCAACTTTTGTATTGAGAATTTTTTTTTTCACTCATAACTGAAATTAACAAGATAATTTTTATGTCCTCTTAAATCTCACTTTTGAATTTTTCAAACATTGAATACCGGCTCGATTTGAATTTTTAAAACTATGCTCGAACCTATCCGTCTCATCCCAGCCCAAAACTGTCTTGGGGGAATCAGACCTATCATCCTGCCGTGAGCCCGAGTCCGTATACACCTCTACAATAACGTACCCAAAAGGTTTATCCTTATATATTGAGATTCCTAAATATTTATGATTTTCATCTTAGTGTTTAAAGACCTCCTGCTGAACCTATTTAGAAAAATGGCCGCCTGTATGTGGATTATGAATGCGATAACTCGCGAACCTACCGTTATCAAATTTTATGTGTAGGTGTATTACGTGAAAAGCAAGAACTAGATAGAATTTTCAGTCACTTTCATGATTAGAATTCAAATTAATTGAATTTTAAGATTTTAATTGTATTATTTCCTATGGAAAATATTGATAATTACCGGAACAATCATGGTATAGTATCTGTATTGGTAGGCAAACTTCGGCTCTGGAGATAATATGGGGTGTCCTAGTAGGACTGCTATATAGTTGTATTTTTTATTATTTATAAATACAATTTTAAAATAGTATTTTTTGTAGCTCTTGAAAATTAAATGCATGAAAAATATTTTGTGTGGCTTTTCTTATCGAAGAACTTGCTGATCTATATCATACAGCTATTGATTGACTTTACATACACGTGGGACTTAGCCCATAGATAATGAGAAAAATTTTAAATTTCGAATTTTGTTCAATAAATCACGGAATTTTTTGTTCTAACATTTTTTCAGCTATAACTCGCGAACGACTAGCCAGTCAAAATTTTATTTTTGTACCATCTCTCCTTCAGAAAAAAAATATCCTAAATTTTCTTAATTAACTCGATTGGTGTACAATAAACCGTTCTTGGGACATTTTAATTTATAGTTAAAGCAGGCGATTTTTTTAATCAATGGATTTATTTATAGTTTTTGATTCCATTGTGGTAACTATGGAAGCCGACTTGCCTTTCATATACCGAAATCGTTTGTTGGCAATTCTTTAAATAAAAGAAAATTGGAAAATAATGCTATAATTAATTGATTTGTCTGAAAACATTGTGAAACATCTGATGTGGGCCGCACGCATGACTTTTCGTATAGACTCAAATTCATTTTCCCTTTCCTCCTTTCATAAGTCATTGAGTTTAATTGCATAAAGTAACACTGATAATTATTTGAAATTACACTAAATTTGCAGTTTTAATTCAATTTTGCTTTTATTTGGCAACTGGACCTAATTTCTAAGCCGACGGGGAAAAAAAAAAAAAAAAATCTCGTAAATAGTTAGTTCTATAGAGTTGTGAGGTTGGTCTCATGCTTTTTGTCGTCATAAATTACGTGTAAAATAAGTATTTAATTGATACATTTGAGCAGTCGTACTCTTTTATTTTAGATTTTGATGATGTTTGCAGGCCATGTCGCAAAAAAAGTCGCGATTGCAAACTCGCATTCCTGATATGTTTCTTCTTTCTTTACTGGATAACCGAGATTCTGGAGCACGAAAGCTTTGATTTTTGTTAGATGTTTGCTCCTTGTGAATCATCTCTGTGTAAATAGAACATTTGGCTTCTGAATCTGTATGTCTAACTTCATTTCCCCATTAGCGCGATTCCGAACGTCTGATGAAGTCTGTAACTGCGTGCTTTGTTCTATCCGTCCGAAACATGTAACTCCGTTATATTTAGGTAGTGAAGGATAAACATGTTAATGTTTGACTCTGAAAGAAATGCAAGCAGTCTGGTTTTTATTTTTGCTGTACTATGGGGGGGGGGGGGGGAGTGTATTGTGACAGGGTCGATATTCGAAATTTAAGTGAATACATACGTTCTAAGCATGCCTGTATGCGCTCGCACGTACGGTATGTTAAGAATAATTTAAGCGATTCGAAGGAAATTTGGTATTATTATTAGTATCTTGAATTTCTAGAGCTGATAGATTTTGAGTAAGATTAAACATTTGAAAGGTCCCCAAATTTTTATAAAAAAAAAGAAGTTGCCAATTACGTAAAATCAGCAGACATTTTATATAGAATGTTGCATGACTGTAGTGTTACTGCTGAGAATCAATATTATGAATGGTTGGCGATCATGTAACACCATTCTCGAATGATCGAGCGCAGCCTGGTAAATTTACCTTCCCTAAAAACCACCAAAAAGGGACGCGTCATCCACAAAGCAATTTTAACACTAAAGCAATAATTTATTTTAATTCATATTAATACATATTATACGCGGTACATGTTCATATTAATACGTGAACGCGTTAAAGTTATACAGACTCCGTAATTTTCATATTTCCTTAATCCTATCTTAAAAGTCTGATGTTGGCAGCACATGACTTTCCCTGCAGACGTTTATATTCACGTTCTCTTTATTTAATTAAATTTATTTCAGTTTTAATTCAATTTTCGTTCTCATTCGGTAACCGGACTTATTATCAAAGGTGGCGTAGAGAAAATACGAAAAACTAAAATATCTCGAGAACGGCTAGTCCTAGTGTAATGGGGTTGATCTTATTCTTTTCGTCGTTAAAAATTACGTATTAAACGAGCATTTAATGGATATATTTGAGTATACCTAGGTCTTTAGTTTAGATTTTGACGATTTTTGCGGGCCGTTTTGCAAAAAAAGGCAGGTTATTTTTTTTCGAATCGTACCAAAATCTAATCAGCACCAGGGTAACCCACAAGTGACTCATCTACCAAATTTTGTGAAATGCGGTCCATTAGTTTTTCAGTTACAGTGGATACAAGCTTTTGCGGGCCATTTCGCAAAAAAAGGCGGGTTCTTTTATCCCGAATCGTACCCAAAACTAATCAGCACCAGAGTCGCCCACAAGTGACTTACCTACCAAATTTTATGAAATTCGGTCAAATGCTTTTTTAGTTAGAGTGGATACAAAATCTGCACAGACAGACACACACACAGACGTCACGCTAAAAATAGTTTTTTCGCATTCTAGAGGTCTCGAAACGTATAGATCCGTCGAAAACTCGAGTTGTGATTTTCGGCATGATTCCAATACTTTCCCTATACATTACCATGTATTGCAGAGAAAGTAAAAACTAACTCGCGGTTTGGCCCTCTTAAATTTTTGTTATCGCGAGGTTCTTATATATTTGAAAGCAAAATTCTATTAAGTAAATTTACCATTTTTAAATTTCCCTGATGCTAAATGCAGAAAGCAGCAATTCAAGGGCTTACCCACATTTGCTGTATAGGATCGTGGGATGAGAGAGGTCATCTTTCTTGCTGGAGAAACTTCAATCGTCATACGACAATTATGAAGCAAATTACACTCAATTTAGAGCGATACCGAGTTGTGTTCTCGATTTATTGCATGTTTTTCAAACTGATTTATGATTTTGTTTTATAAAATAAAAATATTTATCGAGTTCTGAAAAAAAAAGTTGAAGGGGGGTAAAAATTGAAAATAATTGACTGTGGGGGTCCGAAGATTGCCTGCCAAGTCAAGACCTCAGTCGTCAACGGGTTTTAGCTCAGACTACAATTTGGCCAGTCCACCCCGTCACCTTGAAGAATTTGGAGAATTCGCCCGAAATAAGACGAGGAATTCACAACACCATTAGGTCCAAAGCTACAGAAACACTAACAGTCCACCTTGAAAAAGGCGACGCACAGACATCACAAACGTTCAATTTGAATTCAGGGATACTTAAAAACACGTTCTTTCGACCCCCGTCAAAATACTGTTTCTATACGTTATACTATGAATGTGGGGAGAGTAATACAATTAAAACTACACTTGCTTGTTTTTATGTCAAACCTAACTTAGTTCTTCATTTTAGGTGTTAAAACTAATGATGTCTGCAAATAATAGACAAGCGAATAAGCTTGTTATGTATGCTATTTAACTAATGGCTCTTGTTATCATTAATTTAATTGCCTATCTGAGAGTATTGCACCTTTTTGTCTGGGTTCTAAATAGTTTTGCTCTTATTTTCTCCAATACGTGTACACTGGATAATTTTAGTCGGCATTTTCGTCTGCTTTCCCCACACTCGTGTTTATTCTGTTCTAATTTGTGCAGTTTATTTAGTGCCTTAATAACGTAATTGTAGTGATGATACATACAAAACATTTAGTAAAATGAAGAAATTAGTTCTATTTCAAGAGCTTTGTGTTAGAAGTCAGAAGGTTGTAAGTTGAAAAAATTCTGAGAAGCATTTAAAATTGGAACATCCCCCCCCCCCCCGAACTCATTTTAAAAGCATTCATTTAAACATCATAATGTTTTTTTGTTTTTATCAGGGGTAGGTTTCTACGGGTAGGTGTAGAAGAATAACATATTAAAATATTCCATCATTACTTGAAAAAGTTTCATTGGTATAAATTGAGTATTTCTAGAGATATTATCTTACAAGCTTATTTTTGAATATTTACTTTTAGGTATTAAAACGGTTCAAAATTTCTAGGCACAAATCTGCTTATCAAAGTCAGAGAATATAGGTGAACGCCGTTCGCAGAAAGTTTCTCGAATTGCAGAAATTCTAGAGAATGATTAAAATTAAAAATAATAATAATAATAATTTATTATTATTATTATTATTATGAGCAATGCATATGCACTCTTACTTTAATTTTCAAAAAACTATGTTATATATCTAACTCTGGTAAATCATGCTTTTTCCCCCTTTTTCTTTTCCATTTACCGGTGCCCTGAAAATATTACCTGAATAAATTAGGTAACCAGAAAATCAATATTTTTGTGTGATATGTGTGCATATACCGTATATGACTCGGCAGATTTTTGCAGAAAATTTTTAGGCAGATACTTTTGTTCGCAGGCAGTTTTCAATTTTATACCACTCTGCTTCTTATTAAGTTTAATAAATCGGTGAATAAAAGTATGTAAGTTCGTTGAGTCGTTTCAAGTTATTAGCGGCCGTGACAGTCAAACATATACAGGTTTTTAATTTTCGTTATTCCTAACTTCTCTGAGAGGTGATAAGACTGTCATCCGAATATTTCCTGGATTCAGCCTCATTAGTGGGGGGAGGGGGAATCATAATAATCCATCACGTGGTTTAGGAGATATTTATGCTAGAAGCATGTATTGAAATTTTCCCTTTTATTTATTAAATTGGTGAGCGCTTAATTGGTGAGCATTAGACTGGTGAGTAAATTTAAAGACTACTTCTAAATAACACCAGAACTACTATTGACTCGCCAGTGCTGATTTTAGATATCACTTGACCCATTTAAAATCAAAGTATATTTTTTAATTATCGCAATAGTGGCATTTTTACAGTTGCACTTTTATGACACTAAACTTCAATTTGTAAAGATAAAAGCATTAAATTCTAAATTTGATCGCGTTCAAATTTTATTAGTCCTATGTATTCTGTGAAATCGTTTTGCAAAATTAGTTATGCTCTTGTGAACATCAATAGAAGTCTAAGCAAAATTTTTACCTTCCAAGAACCTTCAGAAAAAAATGCTATTATTTATTGTATTTCTGAAAAAATAAATTTATTTTACTTTCTGCTTTTCGTTTTAAATTATATATGTGGATAATTTTATAAACTATTTGTTTGTTATCATGAATTATTAATTTCGATTCTATCTCTTTTTTGAAATTTTTACTAACTTCGACTTTTTTGTATTCACGGATAAATAGGTTGTTTATAAATTCAGAAATTTTATTTTTATTTTACTGCAATTTTATTTAATTTTATTAATGATTTAATCTGTTTTACCTCTAATCATCGTTAGTTCGTCTAATCACGGGTTAGTTCTAAAATATTGTGGTAATTGGAATATAAAACAGCTTTATGTTTTGAATTTAATTAATTCATAAATGTTTAAATTCATGAATGTTTTCTCATTTTTGGAAATTTTGATAAATGGGAAAATTTTAGATTACTTTTTTTTTCAGGGATTTTATTCTATACTCAGTAATAACATACTCAGCTATAGCATAAAATCATTCTTTTAAACAGTTCTCTCCATTAAAATGTGCTGTAAACTGCTTGGTAAAAGAAAAATATTAAATTTTCTAATACAGCTAGAGTTCATTTTTGAAATTGATAAGTATATAACATAATTAGTCTTAATATAAAAAAAACTATATAAGCAAACTGTTTAATAGAATAGTTTTTATTAAACAGTTTACTTGTGTATAAAGTTTTGTCATGTGAAAAAAGATTATGGCAGGAAGTGGAAAATCTGAATTTTTTTTTCCCCCGTAGAAGTCGTAAAGTTAAAAAAAAAATGTATTCATGCTTTAAAAAATAATGCTTAAATATTCTTTATTTTAATTTTGTCACATAAAAGTTTGAAATAATTTAGAAATTTTATTTTAAAGTTTTTTAATCCACATGTATAATGATTAAGATGTGACATTTTTTGTGTATAATGATTAAGATGTGACATTTTTTGTGTATAATGATTAAGATGTGGCACATTAACTAATATTAACACCATAGTCTCTGGTTTAAAGAACGTATTCCGTCTTTGGGCTGCATTTAGCTCCTTGGCTACACCTACTGCTTCGCTTGCGGTCTGCCACGTTTCTTTTAAAAGTTTTTCTGGCAATAGATTTTTTAGTCTACCCACCGTCTGTGAAGGTGATCGGCACAGCTCGGCTCCTGTGTGTTTGCAGACGATTTTTCTTTTTTTTTTAACCTTTAAAGTTATTCCGTTCGATCTTTTTTAAGGTTGTGCCACGAAGATTTTAAAATTTACAGTGTTTAAATTCTTTCTCCAAATTTTAAGGTTTATACTAGTTAATACGTGTATATTATTATTCTGGGCTTGTTCATATTTAAATGAGTAGTACATTTTAATTACGAGACATGCAGTATGGAAAATATTGTAACTTATTAAATAAATCAAATTGTAATGAATTGGCAATTATGCCTAATAGCTGCACTATGTTAGAACTTTGGTAAATAGTTTTATCTTTTTTATGATTGTTTTTTTTATTAAAAATTTTATTAAAGTATGCGTATTTCCTTGTTACCAAAACTGTATATTTAATTACATTAAATAAATGTAATATATATGCTGCAGCTCGTATTTATGAACATTGCGATGTATTAATTTAATATGGAGTAGTTTAGCAAAAAAAAAAACATTTTAGATAGTTAATATTCTAAAAATGTCTCTAATAACGGTATGTAATTTTAAAATCTCCTCCGAAATTTAAAATTACAATTCCAGCTTAAAGTCTTATATCTTGAATTTTACTAGTTTAATTATATTTATGTTTTTCTTTTCTTTTCCGTAAAAGCAGCATATGAAATTGTATCATTTTAATCGTATTGTATGATAATTATAAGAATAAAATGAACTCAAAAAGAAAGAAAATGTTATTGTTATTAAATGTAATTATTCTGTACCGTGTTCGCATATTGGAAACATAAGTTTTAAAATTTCACGTACTTTATATAAGAATATTGCCAATTTTATGCATCTTTTATAATTATAACTTGGTTTGTATCGAATTCTATTTTTGTCAGTTGAATAATTTTGAAGAAAAAAGTTACGAGTTTTCACATATTTAAGTTATGTTTTTTGTCAAAAAGATTTTTTATTTTCGTTTCCTCTACCTTACCCGATGTATTTTTCAAAATTTATTTTAATTGTTACTTAAAAAAATAAAATAAAATTTATCTTTTTCAAAAATGGGATTGGACACTTGGAGCAGAGACCCACACTTAATCGTCGAAAAAAAATTTCGACGATTAAGTGTGGGTTCATATTTTTTAGGAATTAGCCACTTTTGTTGGATTAAGAGACAAAGCAATTAATTGGTAAATTTATTTAGTATATTAGTTTCTTTTTTTTCAGATGCTAGTTCTTTATTTCTTAACTTGTACATTTGCAGTGTATGTACATTTGCAGTGTTTGCTAGGGATCACAATCTTCTCCAATTGCTGAACAATTACTACATTAGTTCTCTAAAGGGTTCGTATTAAAAAAAAAAAATGAAATCCTGCATTTTACACCCCCACCTACTTTCGGGTATCACCCCACCCTCTCTTTTAGGATATCACCCTCACCTGTTTCGGAGATCCTGGCTAACGTACCAGCAGACAATTACATTTATGAATATTTATATACTGTATTTAATTACTTGTTACAGTTAATTTAAATTTATTAGAATTAAAGGATCTAAATCCGATGTATTTGATTTGTTCATTTTTCTCTCCTTTTGTGATGTATTTTTGTATCTTAATGATGATATTGTTTTCCCTTCTAGGTCAAAGGTGGCTGGAGGAGTCAGCATTCCGTGTATTAGTAATAATGCATCACCCAACGTTACTATTAGTGCTATATGCTTCTGCTATCTTGAGGATAGCGGGTAAGTACTATTTAATTTTCTTTTTCGACACATTTTGTAGACGCAGTCTCCTCACTGCTATTGAGATTTGTGTTTGTCGTTAAGGCCATCTTTTGATAAGTCTAGGACGAACAAAATGTGTACCTAAACTTTCATATACTGCTATTGAGATTGTGTTTGTCATTAAGGCCGTCTTCTGAAAATTCTAGGACGAGCAAGATGTGTATCTAAGCTTTCATACATCTGCTGTTTTACTATTTGTTGTTTATAAGCTGACATATTTATCGAACCTATATACGTAAATGAAAATATGTATTACTTTTTATTGATTACTTTTGTATTACTATAGAGTTTCCTATCTATCTACTTCTCACATCATGAAAAGGATGCTTTAATGCATTTCATGCCCATTTCACCGTATTTCTCCCTTTTATCCTCTTCGAGCTGTAAATTTGTTAGCTTCACTCCCCTGAAAAAGAAATCTTATTTTTTACCTGACTGTATCTGCAGAAGTACCCCCTTCAGAGGTTATCCCTTGCCCTTCCCCCATCGCATTAATTACCTGGTAGCGCCCATGTTCTCCATCCCCCCTTAGATAAAAAATATCAGGCATAAAAGTAACTGCCATAAGATTCGAATCTAAAGGAGAGGAGAGAGGTATTATAAAAGCGCACGACGGCACGCGTAGCTCACGCGCTGGCCTTTTTTGTCGAACTTTTTCTTCGCGTCTTTGGCAACCCCTCGGCATTTCTTTCCCCTTACTTCGGGCCTACCAGCTGTCGCTATGAAGTCAGATAGGCCCGTGATGATGATGATGATGGCCATATGGACTTCGGAGGCCCCGTTTTCCTCCTGTTCACCACAGGGCCCCCGGGTCGCTTGTAAAGGTGGAAATTCAAAGCTTCTTGTAGTATTTTTTTTTTTTATCTACCTGGTGACGCCAATTTCGCGTTATATTGCGCGTGGTACTTTGCGAGTTAATAGAGTGTTGAGAATGGAAGGCTGTAAATTTGAAGGAATTGGACCGTTTGATGTGAGAGAGTTAATAGCCGACATTTGAAAGGATTGCTATATAAGCTGCCATTTCGGATGGTCTCTTTTACTTTCTCTACCATGCATGCCATATGTGTAGTGTAGGGAGCGTATCGTCACATCGTCTAAGTTCTAACATGGGTAGACTCATTATAGAACCATTCAGTGCAGTCGCCGCGCTGGACTGGCTGAAGGCCAGTCGAAGAAAGACGATTCTTATACAGGGTGTCCCAAAAAGATATTTGATATAGGGTCCCCATTCACAATGTTCAATTTTCAATTAAATATAACTTGCTCAATGTTAAAGATACATATATGCGGGTTTTTTTAATGATCTTGTTGCATTAAAAATAAAAAAATTCTTATTGACCCAATTTGTCTAAAGAGGGTTATATAAAAATTTAAAAAGTGTCACTTTTTGAAAATTAATGGGAGGACTGTTTCATTAACTTATTCCTTAAGTTAAGTCCTTAAATTAAGTCTTATTTCCTACCTTACTTTCAACAGTTTTGTAATTTACATTGCCCACTTATCTCCAACAGGTAAAGAATTAAAGCGCGTTTCAATCTTTTTGGGAGACACCCTGTATAATTTGCATTCTGATATGCTGTATAAAAAAAAATCCTTACTCCCTCTGTCCCAATGAGTGAAAAATTTAGGCACTATATCGTCCACTTGTCACATTTTGGAAAGTGTCGCTAAACTGCCGATAACTCAATATTTCGGAAAATTAATCGCAACTTTATATATTTAGTTTTTGAAGAAAGGTAATGCTTGTACAATAATGGAGGTTTTTGTGCTTCTTTTGTGTCTCTACGTTATATTGGGTTAGGAAACTGTAAGATTTTTAATCTAATAACAACAAGGAAGAAATTCATTGTTAAACAATGTTTAAAGACAATAAAATTTATTCTGTTTCAACAAATGACGAACCTCAATATATGAGTTTGAAAAATCTTTACCAAAGTAAAACAGATGACTTAAGAAATTAAAAATATCAATAATCCCCGTCACTTTTCAACCTGAAATCCCTCATTGATGTAATCCAGTCAAAAATGTAATTGCGATAAAATGTATTTTTATATACATTCCTTAATTATTTAAATCGGAAAAGATTTTAAAAAAATCGCCCACTGTATACACTGGATTTAATTCCGTTGCTTAGCAACATGCATTTTATTTTTATTTTTTTATTTTTTATATAAATTTGCTGACGAAATATCGTCAGCATAATGCTATCTTGGTTTTTTATTAATGTTTTGACAATCCGTGGTTCCAGAAATTCGAAACATGAATTAAATTTAAGTGAGACTATTTCACGGCTACCCACTAAATTTCATGAAATCCGTTCTCCCCTGATGATGAGACAAACACACGCGCACACATACAGACAGATTTTCAATTTTATTTTTGGATTATGTTTTGACTTTTTAAGATATTCTGTTTCAAATTGCTTACAATTTTTTTTCTGTAATTTTAAAAATCGTCTGCGTATTTAGATTATATCTTAGTTTCGATATTATATACTGCATTGATAGTCTAATGTATTCATCTTGTAAAAGCCCACTCAATATTTCGAATACCTAATATCTATTGTTAACGTCTCCGCACATCTTGATTTTTTTTCCAGAGGGGGGGGGGGGAACTCTCCCCTTTTCTATATGTCTTGCAGAAAAAACTTCGTAAAAAATGAACAGTACTTTGAAATTGGATCTTACTTCGTGGTTTTCCTTTTCCTCTGTCATCCCCTTTACGATTTTTATTTTTTGTTTTTTAATTTCTTTCCAGGAATGGATAAAAAAAATTCTCGGGGGGGGGGGGGGAGGCAAGAGTGTTACCTCTGCTTAACACTGTTACTTGGGCTCTTCAAATATGGCTTTTTTACGGCTTTCTGAGTCATGTGTTTCTTTCTTCTCCCTCCCTTTGCTCCCGGTTTTAGATCTTTCTTATCTTATAGTGAAAGTCTTGCGCCCTTTTTTGATGTCTTCAGCATTAAATTTGTGTTTTTTGTCGACATTACTGGAGAAAATGTCTCGATTTTTTTTTTGTGGAAATGTGTGTTTCTGAGATGTTTCGCTGTTCAATGCTGTTGCTTCTTATAAATTGGAGTAAATTTGACGACGGATTGCCCGTGTTTTGACGCAGCTGTGAATTTATAATTTTTTTTATTTTATTTTTTTTTATTCAAAATGCACATGTAATTATTTCTTTACTATTTAATATTTACCTAGGAATTTCTATATATTTTGAAATTTGTATTTTTAGCAGTTTATATACACTTCGATTATACTTTAACACTTTTAGAATTACAAAACTGCCTTTATGGATATGAATGTACAAACAACTACAGAAAAAGAGCACCTTGAATATATTGGGTTTTTCACGAAAAGTGTTGGGTTGGCCGTAGAAACAAAGTAGTGAAATAATAATAATAATAATATAATAAAGCAGAAGAGTATTAATTAGCGATGTTAGTGCCCCTTCCCCCTCGCCGAAACTGATAATTTCATAAATTAGCACCCATACACACAGCTATCACCTCAAAAACGTTCGATTCAAGTTCGGAGATGCTTCTTCATTCATGCTCTTCCGTCTAAAACTTGAATTCGAATTTTCGACCTCAACACAATGCTTTCTCTATATACATTATACTATGCATGTAGGAAAAATAATTATGCATTATGAGATCTCCAAATTTACACGTCATATCAGCACGAAGGTTAGTCCCGCTTAGGTTGTACCCTATCAAGTAAATCCGCTCCTGGCATTTGGGGAGAGTGAAAGTACTCTTTTTCTCGTTAAAAGTACTCTTTTTCTCGTTTGCCGAACTCAAAACAAAAAGTGCGGACTTCGACTCGGTTACCCTCGTCCTTCGGCTCTAATTCATGTGCGCCTAAACTTAGTAACTCCTAAATATTTTGTTGTCTGGAACCTCTGCGCGATTGAGAGAGAACGCTACCCATTCATATATTTAGAGTGTGAGTAAATGCGACGTCGGGGTCTTTTTTTTATTATTGATTGTTCCGATGCTCACCCCGGTGCTTCTTACGCTTTTATTGATATAACTGAGATTGAATGTTATTGTTTTGTGTTTTTAAAATATAGAATGCTTATATATGTGATAGGAATTTTCTATATGGTATTTTTTAATGCTCATTTCAAATTTATTTCATATTGTACAAAAATACAAGCAATGGGATAGCATAGTAGTACACCTTTCTTTCCCCCCCTGTAAAGTAAAAGTTAGTCGTTTTCTTTTACGAACTACAAAGCCTTCAAATTAAATAGGATACTTTTCCTCCTGTTACATATTTTATTTTCCCCATGTTACCTATAGAAAATAGTCGCTAACCTGTAGTTTGTGTAGTTTAAAAAAAAATTACTACTGTTTTTTGCCGTGCATAGATACGATGAGATTAGGAAGGTTTGTGCTTTTTTAAAAAATAGATAAAATTATTAGATGTATTTCTAATATTTTTGTAAAATGATGGCGTTACTTTTCTATAAATAAAAAATACTTCTAACTATTTTACCTATTTTTAAAAGCGCATAAACCTTACTCGTTTTAGTATCCATGCTTGGCAAAAACAGAAAAAAATATCCTAAAAAAAATAAATGAGCTAGAGATTAGGGACTATTTTCCATAAGTTACATGGGAAAATTGAAACATGTGGCTAGAGAGTTACAGTCGTAAACGAAGCATTCTTCCTATAGTGAACTTTCCACAAGCTGCAAGGCCTGCCTGTGACTGAACGGTTCAATCTCTGCCTTTAGATTCATAAAAGCGGGGTTTGAATCCCGGGTTGTGAGCCCCGCGTATGATGCATACATGCCTGAGGTTTTAATTCACTTCGAACTGTAATTCTTGGTCAAAGAAATTCATGCATTAAAAGAGTAGAGTGCCAAAATAATACAATGCAATTCGAGACTTGCAGCAAAGATCTACATGGCCCGAGTCTAGTTAAGCTCGGCCCACCCCTAGATCGAAGCTAGCTGTCTGAGCATGTTTTATATGACACTGATCCGGGCAGTGTTCGGGCATGTTTTTTGCGACATGGTTTTGGATCGAGCGAAATGTAATAAAAGTACTTAACATTATTTTATTGATATCCAGCTATGTAAATGCTTGAAAGTCTTTATTTTTTTTTAGTTATTTCTATAATTCTATAAATATTTGAAAGTCTTAGTTATTTCTATGAATGTTGGAAGGTTTTTTTTTTTTTTTTTTTCATAAGAAATGTTTTTTTCCATCAGGAATTTTGCAAAGGGTTCCGAAAACGAATATAGATTTCTTCTCAATAGATCCATGTAATTGGACCTTAAAGTATGACCTTCCATAGGGCGTAGCCAGAACCTTGCAAAGAAATGAGGATTTACGATCGGGCGGGAGGGGGTGTCGTAATCACCTGTCGAATACATTATTTAGTTAATGTGTTTTGTTTAACAAATAGCTATACTTCAAAAAATAAAAGAAAAATGATACTTTTTAATTGCTTGCAATGTTCATGGTGAAATGGGGTCATAACATTTATAATCTCGTCCTACCTCTACCCCTTTGGCTACGCCACTATGAGCCTGTCTTGCTTATATGAAATACCTCTTTCGAAATCTTGTATTTATCAAAGACAGGAATCTGATTCATAGTCTGTCTTCTGAACATGAACCATGATACTTGTCGTTGCCAAAAATCGATTTACAATACTGGAAAAATTACAAAAATTTCGAAATATTAATTTCTCCTTTTGTGGAGAACTTATGCCGGATGGAAAGAAATCTCCCGGTTCTCTCTGGCATATGCCACCGCATGTAATGGATTGTGCCGAATGCCTGGCAAAGATGCTATTCCATTTCCTGTCGCATACAGATGTCGCGTGCCTTCGTACGCGCAGCCTCCCCCCCGGAAGGAAAAGGGCACCATCCCCCTCTCGAAACACTAGATTTCCTCCCTTTGAAACCTTGAATGAATGTCCTGACGATTGCTGAGGACTTAACCTTTGCTAACGGTCTCCAATGCTCTTGCCAAGAAAAAACAAGGGCATTCATTTGAAGGGATCAAGACCGTTTTATATGTATTTTGGAGAGATGTTGAGTTTAGTTGTCTTTGGCTTTATTGATATTTCTTGAGGTATCTTAAACTCTTTCTGTACCATTGCTGAATTTACTACGTAAGAAATACACTCAAAGCTCGTTGGTTAATTGATAAGGAAGAAAATGCCTGGTGAAAATAATTAGTTTGAAAAATTTTAAAGTATGTTATATATTTAGAAATATTCAAATATAATTAAATTTTTAACATTTTAATTTTTTTATTATTTTTATAAAAATAAGTAAATTTAATTATTAAAAAGTTAATTGAACTATATTTAAATCATTTAAGAATTGAAATAATTAGAAATATTTTATTTTAAGCATTATATCGCTGGGGAACTATGCCAAGTTCCCCAGGTAATTTGTTCAGTAGCATCTCCGTATCCGCTGCGTTCTTATAAAATTTTCAAAGTTGGAAAGCATTTCAACAGTTTTAACAGATTTGTCTACATCACATTTTTGTAATAATAATTTTCGATAATTGTTTTTCAAATAAAATGTATATTATAAAAAAAATGAACTGGAGTGTAGCTCTACATGGCCTTCTCATACCAGAATCCGTTTTTAAGTAGCTTTTCTATTCATTTATTTTTTTTAATTTACTTTTATTAACACTTTATAACATAGTTAAAAAGTGTTTATGACTTTGTTCATTCTATCTGTCTGTCTGTCCGTTAGCACGATAACTGCTTTAAAAATGACTTTTATCAAAATGAAATTTTAGTATGTTGCTCAGATAGTCTGTGGGACCTATGGGAATATAAATAAATAATATCAACCAATTAGTTTTGGATTAAACCCGGGTTGAAAAAATGAAATACTTTGAACCCTATGGGACCTAATTTTTCAAAAAAATTTTAAGCGAATTTAAAATTCACAAATTGCTTCGAAAGTTTTAGGAAATATTCAAATTATCCCATAAAATATATAAAAAAAATTTCAGCAAAATATATTCAGTAGTTTTTTAAATAAAAATTAAAATAATAATTACACCCTTTACATGAAGATATCACGTGACCATTACATGAAGAGATCACGTGACCCACTTCAAAATAAAATATAGCACCCATCTTGTGTCAAAATCGTGATTTTTAAAGTTCTTTTTAATTTATATTTAGTGTTGCATCCGTCCTAAAACCGCTTTATTTTTACTTAAATTCTGTGCATCTACATTCTGAAACAATGCAATTACAATACATTTGAGGTTAAATGATCATTAAACTTTGATTATTTCTACAACGAAGCCTAATTTTTACTTATGGAGAATTTAAACACCAAAAGATGTAGAATGACTTGTATAAGAATTGCTGCATTTTTTTAACGCAAAATTATTTAGCTCATGGAGTCTGCAATATTGCTGATATGAATGGAACATAGTTTTTAAGTAAAATAAATTATTGTAGTATTGTGATGAA
The DNA here is from genome assembly GCA_951213105.1 of Amaurobius ferox. Taxonomy (NCBI): domain Eukaryota; kingdom Metazoa; phylum Arthropoda; class Arachnida; order Araneae; family Amaurobiidae; genus Amaurobius; species Amaurobius ferox. Next base: position 88,075,667 of record OX578147.1, on the reverse strand, counting down.
TGACTGGAAAAAGTTTATGAATGAAATGCTGCTTTTATATAGAGAGCCAGGCAATTTATGTTTCGATGACGTCATTTGAATAAAGTTCATTTATTTTCGATGAAGTTTTCAAATATAATAAATTATTGTAGTATTATGATAATTTTTAAAATATTACCGAGAAAAGCATCGCATATTAGAGATGTTTAAATAAAATTGCATTGAAGTTGGAAAGTCATAATTGTTTCATAAACAATGCTTTATGCATGATTGATCTCTCTTGTTTATTTATTTATTTTTTCCAAATTTTACTAAAAAAATATTTAAAAATCGGTATCGTTGGTTCAAATGATTATAATTATAGCGTATTACCCTTCACTATAAAAAATCTTTCGGTTTGTGAAAACAATACTTTCTCTATACTATATTACATAATATAAGAAAGTAAAAATGGGCTTTGGTTTACAATTATGTGCTTTTATTTTAGTAGTTTGACGCGTTATGTCAATCCACTTTGTAATTTAATGTTTGCATAATGTTCTTTGAACTGTGTTCATTTTTTTAAACCATAGTTACATCGAGAAACTGTCAATATCCCAATGAAAATGTTATCATTCAGAGGATAATTATTTTAAAAAGTCGTAAAAATATTTAAAAATCAACTAGTAATCAGATTTAAAAACTAAACGCATTATTCACAACTCCAAAATCGCTTTTATATTACTAAACATTTTAAAAATGTTATTAATACTTTCGAAGATAGTCATTTTATGGTATCTTATGATACAGAAATTACTTTTTTTTAATATGACAAATAATAATTATTTAAACTATTTAAATATATAATATTTAAATATAAGCTATTTTAATATGTATACAGCTTTTAATACCTTAAATTGTAATAAAATTATAAATATTTTAAAAAATGAAGTATATTTTTATAAAGTACTTAAACAGCATATAAAAATAATTTAAGAATAAATATTGTTTATGTTAAAAGGGTTCAAATATAATAAGTAAATAAATTCGTATTGTTAAAAAACTTGATTTTATTGAAATCTTTAATTGCTCATTAATTTGAAATTTAGTTAACTATAATAATATTAAAGACAATATTTTAAAAATATTTCAGTGAAATTAAGCATTAGAAATTTACTTATCCTAATGTAAATATTCCCCAAAAATTACAAAAGACTCTTTTTCAAAAAATTATTTCACACTTAAAAATATTAAAATTATATGAAAGCAGATAAATTTGAATGTTAAAAAATTATTTTACGTTTAAAAATTATTTAAAATATCACATGATTTAGAATTTGATATTATTTTCAAATGCTACCGATATTTTTTTCTCAAACTGCTTCAATTTTTTGTATTTCATTTTTCTTGCTGGACTCTTTCATAAGATAAACTCCTCCTTCATCAGATCAATATCTTAATTTTTACACATTTTCACATAATTAACTATCCCCCTCAAACTGCTGATGAATCTTTGAATTATCACAGCTCACCACAGCTGTTGAACACGCGGGGGCGTGGCGACTGACGGAAAGTCATCTTGCGGCTAGTCGGAAGTCGGCACCCTCTATCATCCCTGCTCCCCATCCTCCGGAGGATGAAGATCGTCTGCTGTGTGACGCATCATATTTCTCTAAGGAGGGGTCAAATCTCTTTTGTCACCGTAGCGGCACGTGGAAATGATAAATCCCCCGTTTTGGGATAGAACTGGGATGTAATAAATGTTGTGCCTTACTATGAACATGTGTATCTTTAGCGAACGTTTTTATATTTTAATGAAAATCTAAGAGGAAGTAAAAAATAATTCGTATGTATGTAAAGGGAGGAGATTTCTTGTTAAGATATATTTTGGTAGATTAAGTTATTGAGCACATATTGATTTAGAGATTTGTTTTATTTTTATTATTTATCTGTTTAACTTGAAATGTTGATGAAAATAACTGTCTTGGTTTCTATTAAATATATTTTTAGAGATTGGAAGTATTTTTATCTATTTATTTTGTAGGGATTTAAGTAGGCTATATGCTTCCAAATAAACACATTTTGAACACGATATCTTTTGTATATGTGTATCTAATATATTTATCCATTAAATATTAATAGCTGAAAACATAAGTCTCGATTTTCCTTTTTCTTTTTTTGTTCCAACATTCTTCCAGTTATAATCCAAGAACGGCTGAAATTACAGAATTCATTTTTATACCATCATGCACACACAAAAAAAAATGTCCTAAAATTTCTTAATTGGCTCTATATGTGTGCAACCAACCGTTCTTCAGATATTTTAATTTGTAGTTTTAGCAGACGATTTTAAATTTTGTAATTCAATTTTTTATACAGTTTTGATTCCAATTGTAACAATAGCAATAGAGCTACGCTTCAGATATCGAAAAGCGTCTGTTTGCTATTCTTCTGATCAAACTATTGAAAATATTTTGTATTAATGATTGGTTTTATATTTAATATGTTTGAAACGTTGAAGATAAGGCGACATAGTGATCGGAGATGTACTATTTTTTTACATAAAGAAAATGCAGGGACTCCGCAAAGCTTTGGAGATCCATCTCCCGCGTTCAACTTTTCTTTACTATAGAAGTTTTATGGGGGCTCTAGAATTTACTTTTGCCGCTTGAGTAGTAATAGCTAAAATGGCTATGTATGAGGTGTATTTCCCTACATATTTCTGATTCGCACTGTAAAATAATTTTTATAAAAACCGTTTTCAAAAATATTTTATAAAAATTATTTGAAGTTTAAGGGATCATTAGAAATATTCTGAAATGTATAGAAATTATTTTGAATTCTCTTGCAAAAAAAGTTTATTTTAATCCCTGATCAACATCTGTTGTATAAAAATCATCGCTCCAGCTGCTGTCTTGAATAGTCTGAAAATTAAAATACTTAGTTATTAACGGCATAAGACTCTTGGATGATATATGTGAACCGATTTCGACGGCTAAAAAGAGCCTTCGTCTGGATAATTGGCAACACTACAGCAAATGCAGTAAAATTTCGGTATCCGAAAATTTGCTGCTAATTTTTTTTGTGTAAACGGTTTGCGACTGTATTTAAAATAAGAATTATTGTGACAGAAATGTGCCTTCAATTGCTGTGATGACTGCCATGCTTCAACTGTACTTACTAAAGAAAGAGAGCCTTTTCTCCACATTTAAACAACTGTCTTATGCTGTTAAAATGTATTTTTACTTTTCCTGCAATACATGGTAATGTATAGGGAAAGTATTGGAATCGTACCGAAAATCGCAACTCGAGTTTTCGACGGATCTACACGTTTTGGGACCTCTAGAATACGAAAAAACTACTTTTAGCGTGACGTCTGTGTTTGTCTGTGCAGATTTTGTATCCACTCTAACTGAAAAACTAATTGACCGAATTTCATAAAATTTGGTAGATAAGTCTCCTGTGGGTGATCCTTTTGCTGATTAGATTTTGGTACGAATCGGGGAAAAAGAACTTTTTTTTTACGAAGTAGCCCGCAAGAATCGCCTGTATCCACTCTAGCTGAAAAACTGATAAACCAAATTTCACAAAATGTGGTAGATAAATCACTTGTAGATTAACCTGGTGCTGATTAGATTTTGGTACGATTCAGCAAATCAGTAAAAAAAAGAACCTTTTTTTTCTCTCGAAATGGCCCGCAAAAATCGTTAAATCTAAAAACAAAAGACGACGTATGCTCAAATATATCAATTAAATGCTTATTCTATTCGTAATTTTTTACGACGAAAAGAATAAGACCAACCCTAGTATTCTAGGACTAGCCGTTCTCGAGATATTTTAATTTTTTCGCATTTTCGCTACGCCACCTTTGAAAATAAGACCAGTTACCAAATGAAAACGAAAATTGAATTAAAAGTGAGAATTCGGTGTTCTTTAAAATAATTATAGCTGTTATTGTGTGCAATTAAACTCAATTTAATGAATTATTGAGGAAATAAAGAGAATGCGAATATGAGTCTGCAGGGAAAGTCATGTGCTATCCACACCGCTGATTTTTATGTTCAGATTATATTTTTGTGTTTCTGCGTTGTGCTCGATGCGTAGTAGTTGTGTGTGTGAGAATGTTTCTTTTTGCGAATGAAATACAGTATTTCATTTTGAAAAAAAAAAAAAAGTTATAAAAACTCAATTTCTGCTCAAACATTTATTTATAGTTTCCATAAAAATCTCTCCCTTTCCCCCCCTCTGTGGGGGGGTTGCGTATGTCCACATGTCTGGTGACGCGCTAAAAATAACCAGCCGGAATTTATTGAATGAAAAAGAAAAACTGAGATTTAGTAACCCATTACCATCTCGTACTTTGCTCCGTTGCAAGTTTGTTACTGTTTCCGAACGTTAATAGCCTTGTGCATTCATTTTGTGTTAAAATCTCAAATAACTTAAGAATATATCCGTCCGCTTTGATTAAAAGAAATAAAAAATTTGTTTGTTATATAAGCAGTTTGTTTTGTAGCCAACGCTCATGGTACATGTATTATTAAATACCTTGAATTGGACACATCTTTAACCCAACGCTATGATGCTGTCTCCACCCCCATCCCTTGGCCTCGGGATCAAATCTCAGCTCTGCCAACTTGGTGATTTCGCAGTCTCTTTTCATCTCGTTACAGTTTAAAATGCATGAATAAAATGAAAAATAATCGTATTACACATGTTAGTTCAATGGCATCAAATCATTGAAACGATTTACGCTTAATAATTAAAAAAATTAAGCCGAGTTAAAAAGATATGTCATTAAGCTTTTCTTATTTTTCTCACAATGGTACAGACAGAAAAACTTGAGAATAAAAAAAAGTATGTTTCTTTACAAAGTGATTTAACCTTTTGCTTACGGATGGGACAGCGTCAATCCCTAACGAAGAAATACCTAACTGGCGTCCATGGACGCCAATGTCTGCAAAAGGGGATCGAACTGTTTGGGATAAAGTTTGTCAAATACCTGTCTTTTTGAGAGGTTCTTCGTTAGGGGTTGACGCGGTCCCACCCGTAAGCAAAAAGTTAATATTCGCAGATTGAAAACAGGGGTTGATATGCTTGCGACTGGAGAACTGGTGGTGTAAGCAGAGTTATATCATAACATCCCCCCCCCCTCCCATTGGAGGAAAATATTACATTAGTGCTGGGCACCGGGATTCGATCCCGGGGCCAAAACGTGGTAGGCCGACATCATAGCGCTGAGTTAAAGACTTATTCAGCTCAATACATTTAAGATACTACCATATGAGTGTTTGCCACGAAACAGAATGTTTATATAACGAAAATATATTTTTTTCTTTTAATCAGAGCTTAGGAAGATATTTCGGAAAAGGATTGAATAACGAAATTCAGTGCTATAACCCCCCCCCCCCCCCTCCTTTTCCAAATGCTGACTTCGCCTATACAGAGAATGGATAGCCTTGGTTATTTTTAAAAGAATTAATATCCTTTGTTTAAATGAATGTAATTTGATTCATTCTCCCTGTTCCGACCACAACGATTTTATACAATCTCTTTAATTTAAATACAGTTGCGAAACGATTCGTACGAAAAAGTTAGTTATGGACTTTCGGATTTAACAAACCGTTTGTGAATATTGGCCCAATTGTGCGCAAATTAAACGGTATCGGAAGATGAAGCTGGGTGAGAAAATATTTAAAAATTATATTTACCAAAATGTAGACCCCTTGAAAGATCCTCCATGTCTCAATTAATAAATATTTTATGTGTATTATTTATTTGAGGCATTGACAGTAAAATGGCCATAAGAATTTTTTTTTTTCTTAAGATCCTTTATATTTCACTAGTAGACACCTCCATTACTGGAACACAAATTTTACATTCCCTCTTAAATTTCTTAGGCTACTGAATTAAATAAAATGCGGAAATAAATGAAATATGACCCCAAACAATTAAAACCCCATTTTTCATTTTTATCGTCTGCGGGGCTTCACGGCAAAATTACATTACTCCATCTATCGACCCGATCCGATCCTCCATCGCTATGTAGACCACGCGACACCACAAACTGCGTTGACCTGGTCTATGTGCGGACAATACCAAGGACAAACTATCACCTGCTCTTTTTCCCATTATTCTTTACATCTCCGCGTGCAGCTTTTGAATCTGGCAATGGAAAAGGAACTGGGCGCTATGCACTGTGTAAGTGTCTATTGTCATACATGGCCGGTTTTTTCAATGGGGATCAGTCTGATGGTGGAATATTTATTAATAAGAGGGTATCAGGCCAGCATCGGTATGTTATGCTATTGTTTTGGGATCAAGTTATCGGCTCGGTGTATCTTTTCTATTTTGGTCCGAGTGGTATTATTTACTTGTGCATTTATTGAGCATGTTGAATTATATTTAACTGCATTGGCGTAGGAAGAGGGTATAGCTTAAATTATGGGGTAGCCACTACCCAGCTGGTTAATAACTTTCAAATTTGACTAGTTAATGTTTGTGTATTAGTAGACACTGTAACTAACAACTTTCTGTCATCAACCCCAGCGATCTTTCAAAGCATGGTCAATGAAAGGACCGGACCAAATGAATTGAGCATAGAATAAAAGTATTATCTATATCTGTCTCTTTTTTATATGTTAGTGTTTATAAAATATAATTTAAAAAGTAACTAAAAATTGTCAAATGATTTATATATTGAATATTCTTTTGATTATTTCATTTAATGAGTATAACATTTGCAACTTATATTATTGCATTTAAATAATAGTAACCTGTGCTTGAGTAAGTAGCTAGTAATGAGTCAAGATTAACTAATAAACATATGGAGTGACCTTGTGCTACTACACTCTAAAATTGTAATTTAAATTATATAGGGGAAATCACACCCTTTTGCATTGCTTGAATAATTATATTAGTTGTCCATATTGGATCCCCCATTCGATCGTTGACTCCATTTTATTTTTATTTATTTTATTTTATTTATTATTACTTTCGTTTTGAAATCCTAGCTACACCAATGTTTAATTGGAAGAAATAATTTGAATTATTGTATGATGCCTTGAAAATATCGAAATGTTTGAGGAGGGGTTGTAACAACTTATTCGTGTTTTGATAATGTGGTGTGACGAAAAAGGAGCCAGGCCAACTTTTCCAATTTAATTAATGATCTCTTAGCTGCAACCAACACCCTTTTTTAAGAATATTACTAATTTAGGATAATTTAATAATTTCAATGTGTAAATAATAAATACTAGTGCAAACAAAGCTATTTGTCTATTCAAAGTTCTGCTCAATTATAACCCATTCAAATACTACTTACTCTATGAGGTTCATGAAAATGCCATGTTCTCAAATTTTGATTACGGATATTTTACGCTCATCTGTAGATGAACCTTTAGTACTCTGGCCGAGGTTCGAATCCACAGGCGCAATCCCTATAACGCAACAAAATAATATATATCGGAATAATTGTAGTTACTGTTTTTTTACTTTGTTCAAGATTATTATTTAAAATTATACATTTTAATAATGTGCAGTAAAAGTTATAATGTGTAATGACTATTTAAAGTAGATGTCTTGAAATAATTTTAAATTTACATTAATGATTTTTTTTTTCCATTCAAGGTTAGTTAGTGTTTATATGTTTTAATTGGTGTGCCTTTAAAATGTCTTAAATTGTTTTGGTTTCCGCATGGAATATTTTCCTCTATTGCTACAAAAAACAACCGTTAGTAAACTATAGTTGTCTTCTCTGACATTCCATCTGCCAAATAATGAGTACATTCTTATGGCGTACCCAAAACTGGTTGCGGTGGTGAGGTTCAACATCCAAGAAATTAAAATATGCCACGGAAGACAGCAGTATGCCAAATATAAACCATATATGCAGCATATGACTTTCCCTACAGACTTCATTCATTTTCGCATTATTTCTTTCATAATTCATCGCATTGAGTTTAATTGCACGAAATAACCCAGATAAATGTTGAAATCACTCTGAATTTGCAGTTTTAATTCTGTTTTCGTTTTCATTTGGAGACTGGACGTATTTCCAAAGGCGGTGTGGCAAAAATGTGGGAAAGATAAAATATCTTGAAAAGGGTTAGTCCTAGAGTTATGGGGTTGGTCTTATTCTTTTCGGCTTTAAAAATTGCGTATAAAACAATCATTTAATTGATGCATTTTAGTCTTTTATTTTAGATTTTCATGATTTTTGCCGGCTATTTCGTAAGAAATGCAGGTTGTTCTCCGATTCGGACCAAGATCAAATCTTTACAAGGACAATTCACAAGTGATTTATCATAAATAATGTGAAATTTGATCCATTAGTTTTTCAGCTAGAGTAGATACATACGTTGCACACACACACACACAGACTCGAAATGTGTAAATTCGTTGAAAACTCAAGTTGCAATTTTCGACACGATTCAATTTTTGCTATACATTATCATCTATTGTAAGGAGATTAAAAAACGAGACGGCCTGCCCAGGACAGGAGGATGATGGCTCGATAAGGTTCAAAATTCAAAAACACTAAAATGTATCACAAAGGACAATGATATACCAAATTTCATGCTACTATTATTTGCACCCGATTCGTTAGAGCCTTTAAAGATTTGAATCACACTAACGAAAAACAGAAGTTAAATAAAAGGTTATAATAATATTAAAAAGTACACGTTTAGAAGTGTATTCAAAGAAGCGTCTTAAAATTAGCGTTGCTTAAAGATTATAACAGGTACAATTGAACTAAAAAAATATTTTTATTTTAGTTAACAGCATTTTTAAATTTAATCGTTAAATGTTTGAACAACAAGCAAGATTGTAAAATTTAATCTTTAAATCTTTTGACTCTGGAAATTTTTGAAAGGGCTCAAAATTTTTTAAAGCCCCCCCCCCCCCCCCCCCTCCAGCTACGAGCCAAGCTCAACTGTATAGGCATCTTCGCACCAACCGTAGATTGCTCACCAGCCAACTGAGACAACCCTGCAAAATCGTCTGGTAGGGTCAGTTCCCCAAGAATCCAGAGCATCAAGAGACGTGTAGGACTCCCGAAATCGTTTGTGAAGCACACGCCGAAAAAGAAAATATGATCAAAATGCTCCTGCTCCCTATTATACATTGTCTCGGAGCCGAGGAAGGAAAAAAATCTAAAAATCTTTTCTTGCCAGCTGTCGTTATGCAAAAGCGAAGGGAGATTGTCAGAAACTAGCCGTCTTGCTGCCTCCCTCCGATTTAAGACCAGGTGAAGCATCCAGGTGGTAGTTTTCGGTAGTATGGCACGCGTACAGCATGTTGTTGATCGCGTGGGTCCTATACCCGTTAGTAGCTCCCCCCTGTCTTCGTGCTTGTTTGGGTTTGTGGTTGTCTGAAAATTACTTCATCATTGCGGATGAATATCGTGATTGGAGGTCATTATAATTTGTGATATTAGTGGTTGCATGAACGGTAATAAGTATTACTTTTGCTAGAGACCATTTACGAATTTGCTGGTATTTATGTCGAGTTTAGTAGTATTTATTATAGAGTTTATTCAGTAGCGACATTAGTGGCAACCCAATCCATGACTGACAATTAGATATCGGGGGAAGCACGTAAACTGTTGCGCATGTTTAGTTAATTTCAGGAAGTGTACGTAATTGGGATATTTTATTATTAGAAATTGGAATGCACAGCGTATTCTATTTCTAATTTACTCCTTTAGGAAATGATCGTGTATATTTGTACATACATACATGCATATGTCTCTCGGGCGCCTATAGAACTTTTTCCAGAAGGGTGGCAAACTCAAGGATAAGACCATAGACGTAAAAGTACTATATATATCTATAGTAAGACTTTATTCCTATCTTCGTGACTTTGAACGGCTAAGAGGGGGCAAGTGCCGCCTTTGCCCTCTCTTATGGGCGTCCATGGTTTGTCATTTCTTATGAATATATAAAAATGTCAACATTTTAATATTTTGAACTTTTTTTTCGAAAAACATAAAGTAACGAGTTTTCCATTTTTCTAACTTTCACTCGAAATATATAGTAAACTATAAAAAATAGATATAAATAGTAAACGAAAAAAATGTGTACTAAAAAATTTAGTATTAAAATCTATATTATTAAAAACAGCTCTTACAGTTTACGAGTCATCGTCTTATCCAGTTAAAAAAAATTGAAATTTTTGCGTTTGTGATTCTTACATCTCAAAAACTAAAATATCTAGCTTTGAACAATAAGCATGAATTTGTAGCTCTTTGAAAGCCCCTATAAGTGTATATAATTAGATTTTGAATCAAGCTCTAACTTTTCGAAAAAAAAATTAAAGTGTCTGTCCAAACGAATTTTCTTTTCATTTTTCATAATTTCACTCGAAATGTCTTTTATACTATAAAAAATAGATACTGTAAATAGTAAGGACAAAAATATGTATGAAGAAATTTAGTTTCTAAATCTATATTTATTTTAAAGAAAAGATCTTATAGTTGTCGAGTAATCGCCTTGTCAATGTGAAGAAGTATGAACATTTTACGTTTTTCAAATTTGTATTACTTATATCTTAAAAACTAAAAGTGATAGCTATAAGCAAGAATTTGTAGCTCTTTGAAACCCCTATAAGTGTATATAATCCGATTTTGGATAGAGTTCTTTTTTTTTTCGATATTGCAAAAGTTGAGTTTAATTTTACAAAATTCAAGCAAAACTATTTCGACTCTATCGAACTAGAGTCACCGTCGATTTTTTTTTTATATTGCGTTCCCTTATATCCAGTTTTCCCCTCGTTTAACAATTTTTCTCTTGCACTGAAAATTGATTTCTTGAATTTGAAGTATTTTACATTGTACAATAATTTTTTCCACGCAAATGTGTAAAAAGACTGTTCAGACCTCTCTGTACCCCTTTACATGCGTGTACTGCTGTTTTAGACAATAGCAGAAACTCATATCCGCTTAAATCTCGAATTTTTCTTGATCCCCCCCCCCCTCAAACGGCTGTGACATCCCCCCTTTCTCTTTTCGCATTCTCTATATTTAGAAGTATACCCATTCATTGAAGTCTTCTTACCAGCTGGAGGAAGAGGGTTACAATTTCCCCCTTTCTGGCCTTTTTACGTCGCCTGCGATTTCGTCTATACCCTTTCCTCCATTATTTTTTTTTCCATATTTTAGTGATTTTATATGGATTTGAAATGATGCGCTTGTGTATTCTTCGACCTATATACCGCAATTTGAAAAGAAGAATAGAACATTTTTTTTGTCTCAAATATGGCGGATATTAACGTATTCTAGACGGTTTTGTAATATTTTTATTACATTTTTTGCTTTTTGTAATTTTCTTTATATAGTATGTATATTTAAAATACTAAATAAAACCCATTTCTTCCAAACATAAAATACGAAAAAATTCTGAAATTTCCGCTTTTTTCCAGAATTTCCTTCAAAAATAATTACGAACGATTGGGAAGAAAAATTTCTTCCATATCTTTATTACATTTTGGTTTTCAAATTGTGATCGATATTTGGAGGAAATTAAAAAAGAAAAATTAACTTATATTTCAAGGAAATCTGATTTAACAATTAACAAAATCCACGATAAAATGCAATGGGCATTTAATTAATATCCCGTGAAATAAATGACAATTAGCGAATGGCAGAGCGTCAAACACTATTTCAAAATGCGACTTCTTGTATGAATGGAACGAGCTCAAATGGTGTTACTGGATTTGTTGCATAACATTGCATGTGGAAAGTGAAAAAAACATATACTATAAACAATTTTTATAGATGATGGGGGGTCCGGGTTCCGCTAATACTTCACCACTACAAGGCTATGTCAACACGATTTGATTGTCCCTAGTTCACCTCTTATGCATTAGGGATTAGCGAAAGCAAAATGCACGCGTGAAAAGGTAACCTTCTAACCACAAACCCTTCATCGCCGCGGCCTAGAACTGGCTACCCGATGGCCAACATACCGGCCTCCGGGACAGACCGGACCGCGGCGTGTGTAGGTGCGTGAGAGGCGTAGGCAGAGCAAAGGTTAGTGACTCTGGTCCGGCATCAATGAAAAGGAAATGCGGCGTTTCCTATTTCCTTTCGCTCGCCACTGAGGGACACCTGCCGGCCGTCTCAATGGATATTTCAGGTGCAATCTGGTGGCTGTATGCACAGCAGTTTATAAGTAGCGCGGTCCACCTGTGTACTGTTACCGTAAATGCCACTGCCACGCCACTGAAGTGATCTTTCAGTGGCGTCAGTCCAGTTGAAAGCGTGCAGTCTTAATTATCCAATTTATGCAACACTCTCAGAGCGGATATTTGTTAAATTATACTATAATAAAATTATGTTGATCCTGCATATTGACCCCTCAAAGCGTTAGAGAATTCAGATGTGGTCTATGTTGAATTTGGTGGTGGGGTGTGTGTGTGTGTGTGAGGGGGGGGGGGGGGTGATCAGGAATCAGGATGGTCAACACTGAAAACAGTTTTTTGGTAGTCTTGCAGAGCGTCTAGTTTATGGGAATAGGAGGAGGGGGGTCAGGGCATAAGCATAACCTAAATTTCAACAATGAGGAATCTACAATTGAGTGGGTAGTTCACAGTGTTGGATTTCGTTTTTGAATGCAAGTTCTATAAAAAAACTGATGTAATTAATTGTTTAGCCAATAGGAGGGGCTCCCTTCCAAGAACCTGAATAAATACACAAAACTTTGAAACAGTTTTTACTAAAATTTATTGGTTTTTCTCTCCCATTCTTCTTACTGTCTGTCTTCTGTAACACAGTTGTGCCACTCGCACCACCTTGTATATTAGCAATTCTGTAGTGGATGAGAGTAGTATAAGCAAAGCTATTTTCACAATACACTTATAATTGTTTTAATCTTGTTTTCTGTACATCCTGACAAAGTTTTATCTACTAAAATGCATAACAGTCATGGTCTGGTGATTAAAGCGTTATGCAAAAATGATAAAGACTGTTTATCCTTCCTATTAAACTTGATTGACTTACAGGAAGGTCCTGATTATTATTAAATTGCATCATCGTGGCAGCACTAATAGTACTCAGTAGTTTGGGGTATAATTGTCCGAACGAAATATGCATAACTTTTTTTTTTTATGGTAATATTTTTTCTTTCTTGTTTCTTTCGAATTTTTGATTTTCCATGGTATTTGATTAATATTAAATTTACTATTAATACCACTTATAATTGACTCATAAATATATGAGATAATACACCTTTAAATTTGCATATTTTCCAAAACAATTTTTAATACAATAATATCTAAACATGTTGATACCAATTGCTTTTCTTACTTTCGGTCCGTCATGAGATATTTAAAAAAAGTGTCAAATTAAACTCGTTGTTTTGATGCTTAAAATAATGAAAAAACTCTCCTGAAACTTTCTAAGTAGGAAAAAAATGACATAGTGATGCCTTAATTGAAAAAAATATCTGCCTTAAATTGTGGTGCCCAGCCTTTGAAGCATCCAGATCCACTTTTGATATGTATGCAAGCGAAAGATCGATTGTTGATCTGTAGATCTAGAAAGATGATAGCACATCATCAGGGGCGTATTTGTGGGGCGATGGAGGTAGGTCTTAACTTCTTCCCCCAAACTGAAAAACTTCAAAAGAATCTCAAGAAAATTTTATTAAATTGTTGTCTGTAGTTATTTTAAACAAAAATAACTCCGAACGCCCTACCAAATGTCTATTCAAAATACGACATTAATATAATTTAAAGAGTGAGAGCGTGATGTTTATTTAATTTGCAATGTTGCGCAGGTAGAGGCTGTGGAGTTTCACAGAAAATTTAAAATTATGCTTCAAATATCCACCACTTTTTTAATGATATAAGTTTATTTAATTTGATTATCTGAACCATCTTTTAATTTTTCCTGTGAACTACAACACTTAAAATGAAAAATTAATTAAAATATAAATATAATTAAACTCATTCATTGATTTAATGAGAGTTTTAAGGTAAAATTTAATTTTCGTTCCCACAATGCAAAACTCTTCATTTTTTCCAGAATTCAACTTGGCAAGCCATGCCCATTAGATAGTAAAATAAAAACTATTGTTGCTTAAAGCGCGAACAGTTTGCTCTTAACAAAATCTAAGATACAACTGCCTAATGTTTGTTAAGAGCACATTATTCTTGACCGGAGGAAGAAGGATCATAACGTCTTCGAAACAATTGTAGTTAAATAATTTTCTTAGGCCTGCTTTCTTCAAGGAATTATTAGAGGGTCATATTCTCACAAGCAGCAGTTTTATTTATCGTGATAAATATTAATATTTTACTTTTTTTGGGGGGGGGGGGAGGGGGTACGACCCAGTACTGTATAGGTTTTAGTAAGTCTGAAAATTTAATGCAATTATCTTTAACTGGATTTACAAAAAAAATAACCCAAACTTAGTTCACATATTGAACGTTTGTTGCCTGTTAAATGTATATTGTCCTTTAATACAATTCATTAAATCATATAATTACCCCATTGTTAACCTATTGCATTTTAATTTTTTTATACACACTATACAATTTTTTTTTTCAAATTATTGGTTTATTATAACAGTTTTGTCTTGGATTCATTGGTATCTAATATAAGAATAGCCTATTTCTCCGTCTGTAACGCTTGGCAAAATTTTGGCGGCAAATCGCCAAGTTGGCGATATGCCGCCAAAATACTGTCAAATTGACGAAACTGTCGCCAAATTGATAAAATTGACGCTAAATCAATGAAAATTACGACTAATTGATGAAAATTCAATATCTTGGAAATAGCATAACAAAGACTATGTGAATAACTCATTTCTTCTCCCGTCCGTAATGCTTGACGAAAAATTTTACGGGATGTCGCAAACTTCGACTTTTTTAAATATTGCGAAATTGACGAAAGTGTCGCCAAATTGATTAAAATGTCACTAAAGTGATAAAAAATAACGGTATATGGGAGGCAATGCTTTGCAAATGTTTAATTCCGTCATATGACGGGTATACCTTCTAATTCATTAAATAATATACAAGATAGAAATGTTTCCAGCAAAGTACAACAATTTGTGACCGTTTATCTTGGGTTCGCCTCCTGCTTGCAGTTGACTAGCTTGGATCTCAGAACCCATGAAATATTGCTAGGGGAGGGGTAACCTATATAAAAAGCTTTTAAAAACGCTTTATTCGTAATCGCAGGGAGGCACGCACAGTTTCGCGATGATGCCCAACTAGCTGAATCGGTGCTTAGCCGTTTGGAAATCCTCCGTAATTAGTACAGATGCTGCTTTATTTAATAGCCCTTGCCCAGGTGTTCACTTTGCTCTTTCTTTTCAGCCTCTTTTACCTCTAATATATATTAAAATAATACTCGACATTTTTTACATCATGTGTTTTATAAGGACCTCGTGTGATCTATTGGTCGAAAATATTGGCAGTCCCAATTGCCGTCGCGCTCCAGAGCATGGACAGGTGGTGGGTTATGTCCTTTCATGTGCCCTGGCATGTCAGCACAGGTTGCGTCATTGTTGGCGGGATAATAGGTTTTTCTAGTGTTGTGCGCTGTTGTTTGCTGGGATTAGTTGTGGAAATGGAATTCAATGTCATCGCTGTATCCCGACATATGTTGTGGGTTTTTTACTGATGTTATTTCTGATGTATCTTCGTAGTTTCGTTGTAACAGTATGGTTTCGGAATTAAAAAGGACGTATTGCTGTATACACTTCGCTTTCTGTATAAATAAATCCTGGGTTGTTGTGGAGAAACAGTAGATATCCGCCTATACAACGTTTGCTGCCTCAGAAAGGATATTTATTACAAGCAAAAGCGTGTGCAAGAAGAGATCTAGGGTGCCGATGGTTGAACCACTCTCTAGACCACAATTTTGTGTAACAAACTGGTTGCAAAGGATCTCCTATGTACACTTAATTGTGATGTCCATTTTGAATTAACTGCAAGTGCAAATTTGCACTAAGGCGTACTATCAAGGCCACCTAGAATAAGAGGCCCGGACATTGACAACTCAACCGCAGCAACGGAGGGAACGTATCTCCCGTGCGTAACACGTACGGGATCTGACACAGGTGAATTTCTACAGTAATAAATAAGACTAATATGAAAAAATATATCTCTACACTAACAAGTAAATTAGAATAAACTTCAAACTGTGATTCTAAAATAAAAATTGATCTACATTCAGAACAAATATTTTTTCACTCTCTTCTGTAAACATTTGTGTTAAAGTTATATTAATATAATAAACAACTATATTAATATTTATATAATATTTAAAATATATCAAAAAACAAAACTTATAAACCTTAGAAATTCAAGTAATATTTTATAACTATAAATTAGGAAAAAATAATTACATATTATTCACTATAATGGGAGAAACTGCTGACACTTACCTATGACTTTAAAATACATATTTTATTAGCTAACATACATATATATATATATATATATATATATATATATATATATCTCCAGATTTAGCATTTAGTTTTAAAATATAAGCAACATAAAACGCAGTGAAATAGTTATGAATATAAATTTCTAAATTTAACTTTTCTATTTTGTGACAGTAACATTTGCAACATTATTACTTTTACACTAAAACTATATTTCAAAAACTCTTGATACGTACCTATTTAACTTGAACAACATTTTATACTGTAAATCTAGAATTCATAAAAAATGCGAAGAAACATGCCTGTTTAAAAAATCTGAAAATTCGTCATTTAAAATTCAAGCAAATTTGTGCATAATTTTCCGTCGGACTTTAGATAGGAAAATAACTTAGTAGAAATTTATTAATCATTTTAACTTTCTGACTAAATATAAAGCTTTTTAATTTAGTAATGACAATCACCACAATAGTTACACCTCAGTATGCATGCTATATGCTAGTACACACCATTTATTGGTTTATATCTTCATGAAATTTAAATCATTTTTTCCTTCTTGAAATGTAAATTACCTTAACTTGTAATGACATGTAGTATATGTACAAATTTTAATTATCCATAAGTTAGGTTACCACACTAATTAGAAAATCGTCGTCTTTCTACATGCAATGAAACTATTTAAATTATTAAATCCATCAAAAAATGTAACAGCATTTCTTCAAATAAGGAAGTAAAATACAAAAACAGGTCTTTTATGAGTTGTAAAAACATTTTATCTTACAAACCTAATTAAGTGACATCAAATTTATATTGAAATGTATCATACTGTATATGTAGCAATAAATAGCTAGATTTGTATTTTGTCTGAAAAAGTATATTCAAAATTAACTCAAATTTTCTGAGTATCTGAGTACCATATATGTGTGTATGTTTTAACTAGTACACACCATTAATATTGTGTTGAAATGTGAAATTATTTATTATTCTTGTGGAAATGTGAAGTTATTAAGTTTTTCTTGAAGCAAGTAAATAAAATACAAAAAAGAAGAGCTTTTTATGAGCATATAAAAACTTTATTGCAACAAATTTATAAATACAAGTAGTTGGAGTTAACAAAGTTACACAAAAATAAAATGTATTTGCCACAAAAGCTAGATCCATATTTTGTCTGTGAAGTACCTGCATATCATATGTCACACTCAAACAAAAGTTACCCCCCCCCCCTCCCCATTTATATCTACTGAATACCAACCTGATATATATTAAATGATGTACATAACGTATGGATTATAAATAAATACTACTGATTTTACAGTAAAAGCATTTATATTAAATCCAAAAAAGGTTTGACCTTTGCATTCCCCCCCCCCCCCCAATTGAGTTCTGAAAAGCATTTTTACTCTACGGATTAGGACATTTTCATTAGATACAAAAACTATTTAATCAGTTAAATCTAAATGACACATTAAATACTTTGATTACTACACATATTTAGTAACTTTGAAACTTACTACACATATTTAATATTTTTTTCAGGATTTACCTACGTGCAATGATACACAAGTTTTATAAACATATCGAGTTTCGCTGCACTTTCCTTTGGAAGAGCATACTCCACAGAATCTGGGATTCCCCCCCCCCCCCAAGTAACATCAAAACATCTAAATAAGCTTCAATAAACTTTATTTACACATACTCTGAGATCCCCCCTCCCAAGCAAAATCAAAACATCTAAATAAGCTTGAATAAACTTTATTTACACAGCATGTGTTGAAATGAAACTTACTGCATATATTTAATAATTTTTTCGGGAACGGTGTACTGTAAAGCATTTACCTATGTGCAACGGTACTCAAGTTTTACAAACATATCGAGTTTCACTGCATTTTCCTTTGGACGAGCATATCTGGGATTCCGCCCCCCCCCCCCAGGTAACATCAAAATATTTAAATAAGCTTCAATAAACTTCATTTACACATACTCTGGGATTCCCCCCCCCCCATAAGTAAAATCAAAACAACTAAATAAGCTTCAATAAACTTTATTTACACATACTCTGAGATTCCCCCTCCCCCACAAGTAAAATCATAACATCTAAATAAACTTCAATAAACTTTATTTACACATACTCTGAGATTCCCCCCCCCCCAAGTAAAATCAAAACATCTTCTAAATAAGCTTGAATAAACTTCATTTACACATACTCTGGGATCCCCCCCCCCCCCCACAAGTAGAATCAAAACATCTAAATAAGCTTCAATAAACTTTATTTATACATACTCTGAGATTCCCCCCCCCCAAGTAAAATCAAAACATCTAAATAAGCTTGAATAAACTTTATTTACACAGCATGTGTTGAAATGAAACTTACTGCATATATTTAATAATTTTTTCGGGAATGGTATACTATGTGCAACGGTACGAAACAATTATACAAAGGCATATTGCGCATATTTCATTTGTAATACAGTTTCTATGTTCTGTGATTTATCAAGGCTATTTCGATAATTCTATGATTTATTATGGCTATTTCGATAATTCTATGATTTAGTAAGGCTGCAATTTGATTCATTGATACTTTAGATTAACTTAAAATAACATATCATGGTGTAAGGAGTAATTTGTAACAGATTTTGTCTTTCTAACGTCTAAAAAATGTACGATTCACGATCTCAACAAAAAAGGCAAATATTTACTTCACAAAAGTCTGTAATAAAATTATGCTTAAAATGCAAGGTTCAGTGATGAATAACAAGTCATTCAGGCAATATTAAACATGAATTAAGAGTTCTTTTCTCAAGATATAAGACTATTCGTACAGATACAGCAACATTCGGCGCTACACGTGCTATGTGTTACAAAAATGTTAAAATTGCATGCATAAAATAAGACAAAATAAAAAATAACTCACCATTTAGGAAGTCCTGTTTTCAGTAGACACTTTAATCCTAGTGGGCACGTATTTAAATTATTTTTTTTATTTAAAAATATGAAGTTTTGAAAGTCACTCCTGAATCTTCAATGCACTTTCGTACACGCGGAGTGATTGCAGATCCCCCCGCTGCTGACGTCACGTATCCCATGATTCCTAGATGTCCGAGCCTTGTTTTAGATAGCCTTGGTACTATACGTTCAGGTTTAAATCTGCTCCTGAAACTGACACAACCTGATAAGAGCAAACAATAATCCCTGATATGAATGACGCTATGATTACAGATAACAAAAAACATCTATAAACCAGTTGTGAGTTTATTATGCGCTCGTCAGCCACTATCTACAGTGTCAGAAATAAAACTCGCTATATGCCAGAATTTTGCAAACCTGTATGGTGCCAGCAAATTCTGATATACTACGTAGCCGGTTTCATTTTATTTTATCAAAATTGATCCCAAACAACACGAAATTATAACAGCCGAGTTCATACCCACAGAACACGCCCACGTTATTTTTATTGTCTATGATAGCTATATAAGAATTACGGCTAGTTAGAAGAAATTAATGGTCAGATAATTATTTTTTGTTGCATACTTTATATAAAATTTTAATACTATATGCTTTGTGATTTTCTTCTCATCATTCTAAGTTTCAAATTTAAAAGCACTGCGTTATATGTTGATGAGACCCTAATAAGCTCGAAATTATTCTGTGGGTCTGATGAAAATTATTCATAGGTTATTCCCTTACACATTTTTCGTTGCAAAGGAGTTTGAACAACTCCTTTGCCGCAATAAATTATGAGGATTTTGAGGGATATCCGAAAGAAGCATTTGTAATTTTTTATGCCGTGCAATATATTAATTAATAATGTCATTTTATAATTCTAATTACACTATCATATTTCAATCAAATAATGTCATTTTATAATTCTAAT
Organism: Amaurobius ferox; assembly: GCA_951213105.1. Taxonomy (NCBI): domain Eukaryota; kingdom Metazoa; phylum Arthropoda; class Arachnida; order Araneae; family Amaurobiidae; genus Amaurobius; species Amaurobius ferox. The sequence goes on along the minus strand of OX578147.1, from coordinate 88,055,444 downwards.
TACACTATCGGTTTTTTTTTTAATTGTAGGAAATAAATATAGGATCTTTTATTTAATTGCTTATCAAATTTTAATTGTATTAAAAAGAAAATGTGATTAAATCATTAAAAATCAGACTTATCTAAAATTCTAATCTGTAATCTCCGGTCACTTAAGGAAGAGAATATCAAATACCGATTTAATAGATAATTTTGAGTCGTTTTACTCTTCCACCTTTTATTTATGAACTCGTCACACTGTTTTTCTTTTTCTAAAAAAAAACAAATGTACTTTCGAGTGTGAGTCATTTACGCACGTTATTTGCCGAATAGCAGCAAGCATATGTACATACATGTTCGACAATTTCAGTTTGTTTACGTTATTCGTTTTTAATAAAAGTAAGAAATTAACGTTATTTTAAAATACCTTTTTGCAATAATAACATTTTATACACAATATTTTTGGTTTATTTTACAACTTTCAGCTGATTCGTTAAATCTTAAACCAGGGGAAAAGTTCCATGTATGTTCACCAAGATTCTGCATAAGCGTATAGTTAGGCTTAACTGACACTAGCGCTTTCTCAATTAGTTAGTCTCCGGTCAGAGAATATCAAATACCGATTTAATGAGATAATTTTGAGTTGTTTTACTCGAATAAATAATACTATTAAAATGTATACTAAAAATATTACTTTTGAAGATATCTTTGACATAAAAAAATGTAACTTAAAGATATTTTACATTTATTAAGTTTCAGTGATTTTTCACTAGTCCGATTATAATTCTCTATATATTTTCCAGTTTTTTTCTTGGAAGAAAGAGCTATTGAAATTCTACGGTATTTATTAAATCGGTTCTTTCACAATTTCGTTTCCATGGAAATGACTCTCTCAGAAAAGAATTGTCCTTTAACTGCTATCTTCCATCTATTAAACTGACGAAAAAAAAAACGAATAGCTCTTTATCCCACAACGGCATTAATATCTAAAGAATAACGCCGAATATCAAAAATCACCTGCGCTGGGCGAAGGCACTTATCCTGTCTTCATCCCTGTTCTATTCGCCTATATCCCCATTATACGGTATTAAGGTCAAAACGCTATTTGCAATAACTCCCCATACTTTTTTCTACCTATCATCAGTCCTTCACCATCATCACCCCCTCGGTTATTCCTTGTTGAATAATCTTAATCATAGCGCGTTAATGACCTTTTACCAATCATGAAATCGTCTGACAGCTATGGCTTTTTTACCGCCCCCAACTCTGGCAACAGATGTTTTAATGGGGAGGTTCCATCTCATTGAGCGTGATTAAAGTCTGGGAAAATATTCATTATTCGTTTTGTTGGTTTCGGGAATAAATTATCAAAGCGAAAGGGAATATTTTTTCACTGCTTTGCTTGTTAGGGGTGCACTTGTTATTCTTATTAAGTACAGCTCATTAGGTAATAACTATAGAGTTGAGGTTAATATATTCCTTATCTTATTATTCATAGAAACCACAAAAAGTTCTTAAGCATGTGTTATGCTTCTGATGACAGCTATTATTTTTAAACCAATGGTATATATGGGGAGTCAATCAAGGGCTTCTTTTGTTTTGATTTCCTAATGATAAATCAGTTGCATTTTAAGGTACACTTCTCTTGCATTTTAAGGTACACTTAGTTTAGCATTTTTTTTATAAGACTAATGTTACCATATTGTATTAAAAGGAGGACATATCCTCCCTTTCGACTTAAAATATCATTCTGCATCCATTGAGGGATCCTTTACTAATACAAATTTAAAAATCTTTAAAATTTGTTTTCTAGTCACAAGATAGTGAAGCCACGATTGTCACACAGAAACTTAAATTCAAAGATAAAAAAAAACATTTTATAATAGCATTGAACGTGTGTATTGTTATTTTGTAATAACGGTAAAAACATTTTTCAAAACTGAGGACCGAAAAAATATTGTGCACCAATATTTTCTTTCAGACTTGCCTAAAATATGTGAATTGTCTTTTTGCATTTCAGAGCACAACATAAACACAGAAGTAGATGGAAATGGAAAATTAGGTCATCTAATTTTCTATGCCTACTTACTTATTAATCTTAGCCAAACGAATGGAATAGGCTGAATATGGACTGTGCGAAAGAAATAATATTTACCCAGTATAATTTTAAAAGTATGTCATGTCTACTGGACATGTCCTACTTTCCTGGATATTGTCCAAGTTCTTACATGTAAAAATTAAGTGCCTTTGAAAAGTACAATTTCCTTTCATATTTATTTTATCTGGCAATTCTAGATAAGACTGGATATGAACTGCTATTGAAATGTTTGAGATTACGTTATCAAAGTTGTAAATGAAGATAATGCATTAGAGAGTGTTAGGGTGCATTCATATGAAACATGTTTTGTATCAAAATCAGTTATTCATTTCGTAATAGGCATAGTACTGCAGGTTTCTATAAAAGAAATTTATGTGTAAATATTTTACAATATAAAATACAGGAGTATAAAAATATTATCCATAAAATTCGAATAATTATTCAAATTCAGGTATACAAGAAAGATACATAGTGCACATTACAGAAGTCTTATTACTGCTTATATAACTTTGTAATATTTCTTTGGAAAAAAAAAAATTGGAAATGGAAAATTAGCTCATCTAATTTTCTATACCTGCTTACTTCAAAGAAGTATTGAAAAGTTATGTTTTCACAAACTGCATTTTTATTTAATTTTTATTAACTTATTAGTACTGTTAGTTTAACAGGGATTGACTTTGACTAATATTTTACTTTTTTAGGTGCCTGTTCTTCACGTTCCACTCCCAGGCCGAGACCCCCTCCTTCACCTACTATGAGGCCAAATATCACATTCCAGACGTATGCCTGCCCAGAGGCTTATGCCAAATGGTACTGCCTAAATGGGGCAACCTGTTTTTCTGTCAAGATTGGGGAGTCCATACTCTACAATTGCGAGTCAGTATTGATATTTATTTTTCTCTCTTTCAATCATTGTTTCCTTTACACATTAATTATTATCTACCCCAGTTTATAATTAATAACTTTTAGGATGAGCAATTTATGTGATTTGTTACTTTATCTATATCATATAGTGTATGTATTTGAAAAGTAAATGGAAATTCAAAGACAATGCTCATAAGACAATATAAAATGTCTTGAGCTGGAGACGTCTGTATCTCAACACTATAATGCTCACCATGCTTTGTCTCTGGGATCAAACTCCAATACTGCCATTTTGCATTCACTCTACATTACATTTTGGTTATCTTAGAATTCAAATAATTTTTAACATAATATCTGTATGTGTCTATGCAGAAGTTAAATTTAGTGAGGGGTTGTAAAATAATAAAGTACTACAGCAAAAAAAAAAAAAAAAAAAAAAAAAAAAAAAAAAAAAAAAAAAAAAAAATATATATATATATATATATATATATATATATATATACATCCCCAACTTTATGCCTGGAATTGACTGATAAAAATAAAATGCAAAATATCTCTGACAGAGATAGATAGAGCTGATGAGACTCAAATAAAAAATTAGAACAACATATTTGGATATAGGAGAAAGTAAAGTGTTGCTCACAAGTATAGGTTGCATTTTTTTTTCAGTTCATAGATACTATGAATAAGATTTAAATTGTATCATTATGGCAGTATTTTTTTAAATTATTGAAGTTTTAAATAATTCAATTTGATTAAATTATTTATAATTTAAGTCAATGCAAACTTTTTTGTAATACTACATATCGTATATCAAAATATTTGGGATTAGGAAATATATATCTCCCAGTTTTAGGCATATTTAGTTTACATTATGCTTAATTCAATATCTTTTTAATTTTCAGATGTGCAGAAGGCTTCGTAGGCCAAAGATGTGAATTCAAAGATCTAGAGGGATCATACTTAGGTATGCATGTATTTCATGTTATATATATTTGTGTATCAATCGAAATTGATACAGATATGTTAAAAACTTTTAGAAACCAGATAAATTATTCAATAAGTTTTTATTTCAATACTTTTATACTTTTTAAAACTCTCACTTCAAATGATACTTTTTTTAAAAATTCCTTTTTAGAAGCCATACTATAATAGGGTGTTGTATGGAAATTTTCTGATTTAAATTTTAATTTTATCATGATTGAAACCATATGTTATTTTAAATGCTCATTATTTTTACTACAGAATTAAAAGATCTATTTCTGAGAAACTGAAAAGCATGTATTAAATGGTATTGAATGATGAATGCCATTTTAATGCTTAAAAGCAATTCATTCATTAGTTTCATCCATAGGCTTTTCATTCATAAGTTTTATTTGTTCATTCACAATATATTTTTAATTCATAATTTTGTTTAAATTCTTGATTTTTGTTATTGTTACCGCGAGTACAGAGCTTGTCACATCTTGCAAAGCCCTTTTTCTCTACATTCTAGTAATATGTAATACAGGACCTATTGTAAATAAATTCAATTAATATATATATTTTTTTATTTTGCAGCATCCAGACAACAAGTGATGATTGAAACAGCAAGTATTGCTGGGGGAGTTACTCTTTTAATAATCATCCTTGTGATAATATCCGTAGCAGTGTACGCTCATTACAAGTAAGTAATTTAATTCAAATATTTTTCTAAAAATGATACAGAAATTGATCTTTCTAATACATACTTAAAAACTACCCATTTTTAATAATTATTATCTCTGTGGAACAATGAAATAATCATAAACAGATGGATCAAAAATCGCACTCATCAATTTAAAAATCAGGTTTCATATGCAATACTATGCAACAAATCTGTTAACATCATTCTCATGGATCTAGTTTATTCCATTCATGAGAGAAGCTACTTTTTGTAAATATTTTGTATTTTGAGGCCAAAAAATTTGTCAATAGGGATTATATTTTTATATAGTCCCTATTAATATTTATTTATTTATTATTAATATTTATTTAATAGGATATTAATTAAATATCAATTGCATTTTGATGAGGATTTTTACGCGAGTATAAATAAGTCATTCTGCTTGGACTCATAAGTTACGAAAAGTTCCCAATTTCAATTTCTGTGGTATTAAATTCAATACCAAAAACATTGTGCTGTGGAGTTTGTAAACCATTATTTTACTGTGAAAGAAGTAAAGTTGTTGTATTATGTAGGGAAATTCATGTGCTGCCCACATCAGATTCTTTTCTTTTTGAGAACATGTCTGCATTTTAGTAGCTACATAGTGTAAAAGCAACAGATTGTAGGGATAATGTTAAAAAAATTATAGAAATTAATACAAGTTTTCTAAAGGTATCACATTCCTATTTTGAGTCTTACCTCGAAAGTGTGTGAACCAACCCTGTAAGCAGTGATGTATTTGCTTCAAGAAATCACATACAGTGCCAGTAATGAGGTTATGTATCATGGAAAGCTCCGGACTTAATATAGTTTGAATAAGACCAAATTTATTGCATAAGAATATTTTGAAATGGGAAATTCTAGTGTGCTGTTAAAATGTACTGAGTATTCCAGTGAAAGCTATATATTAATTTTATAACTAGAATTAATCTGACCTGGTTGGAAATTTTTCAAGTGTTTTCTTACGGATTGTCGTATTTACAGAAAAAAGAGGAAAGAACAAATGCATCCTGTTACTCCTGTTTCTCAGGCATACCAACCTTTTAGTGCTTTTCGGGAACTTGACTTTCCGAATGGTGAGAGAACTCTGACAGCAAATGTAAGTTCTTTTCTACATAAAGCTTCTAGTGCACTTATATAACACTTAGTGATTGGCAAACTTATGCAGTGTATCTATGTGTATTGTTCAGTGATATATCATATTGCATCAATATTGTAACTCATTGTATTGATACTGTATCAATACCTTAACTCATTGTATTGATATTGTATCAGTACCATAACTCATTGTATTGATATTGTATCAATACTATAACTCATTGTATTGATATTGTATCATATCATATCATGTTTCAGTATTCTGACCTAAAAAAATAAATTTTGCATTTTACAATTTAAAAGATAGAAAAAAATTTAAAAATTTAAATGAGAAATTAATTGATAATCTTTTAACAACTATACCGGTGTCCAAAATTATTTTTACATACATGAAAAAGGTGGCACAAGTGCTTTGTGCAAAGTATGCTTCCCTGCAAATTTCTGCAATTAAAAATTTGACTTTGGTGTTTATTGACTCAGAACAGTTTTTTATGTCTCTGAAGTATCATTTAGGAAGAATCTTGGCAAGCTGATTCTTCCCAAATTTGGATGTGGCAAGCTGTCGGCCATTTAGAGGCAATGCTGATAGACTTGGCAAAGATAGACTTGGATAGACTTCCACAGATAGACTTGGCAAAAGTTTTGTATTGTATGCACTCATATCGGATTTTTCAGTTAGTGTTTATGTATTATGATGCTATGTATCACCCAGAAAAATTCCATTCAATTATATTGAAAAGTTGTTAAGAAATCAGTGTTTTTGTGCATGTAAAGATAAATTTGGACACCAGTGTATATGAAAATTAAATAAAAGATAATTATAACATTATTTAAGAGAATATTGATTTATACAATCAAATAAAGAAGGCTAATGTAAACACAGAACAATACTGTTTATTGGGATCATATGAATGAACGAAATTCCCAATAATAAAAAAAATGTAATAAATAATCGATAAATTACATAATTAACATAAATCTTATTTGCTGAAATAAAAAAATCACTAGAACGAATTACCCTGCATTGCTCAGACCATAAATAAGCACTCGGAGCTTAAATAATGCCACGCTGTTTCCATATCCCCAAATGAGTTTCAATCCAAATCACAATAAAATACAAAATCCCTAGTTAAGTGCAAAGAATACTGCTCTACAATGTTGAAAACAAAACAAAAAATAATATTAATAATAAATAAATCTCCAAAAGGTTCATGTGGCTTAATCCCATTGTTGTGTGGGCATGCACAGTTATCAGGTTGAAAAATGTGTGGAATTTCATCTCTGAACATTGAAAATCTTCACTTAATTCAAAAAATAAATTACTTATGAAATTAAAAAAATATATGGAAATGCTGTGATAATATTTTTGGTTGTGTGAATATTGCTCACAATCATGTTGAACATAAAATAACTAAAAAATTAATTTGAATTAAAAGAAAAGATTGCCGAAGCTCACTGTACTGGGTCCTGAAGTACTTGTATACCAAATTTCACGGCCGTATCACGCTTAGCTTTCCCACTACAGACCGCACTTCTTTTATTATGTTAGACTTAATTTAGAGTAAACATTCTCTGTGTGTAATCGAATTATTCTGAACATATTTTTCCAGATCTATTCAGCTATCTATTCAGAACTTTCACACTGCTTTCAATTTTCCTTTTAAATGTTAAAACTTACCCTCCCATTAAAAAACTTTAATAGGTCAAAATATTAAAATAACAAAATTATGACCACTCTAGTTTAAAAACTAAGAACGCCATCCAAAATCCAATTATATACCCTTGTAGTACTTTAAAAAGGCTATAAATTACTCATTTACTGTATATAGCTAGCATTTTTTATTTACGAGATATAAACATTGCAAACTTTAAAAATGGAAAATTTTTAATCTGTAACTGGACAAGACTATTACTTAAAAACTATAAGAACTTTGTAAAAATAAATTATTAATCTAGAAACTCAATTTATTAACTCCTACTGAACATTTTTGTAGCTTATTGTTTATATTTACCTTTTATAGTTTAGAAAATATTTTGAGTGAAAATAAGCAAAGAGAAAACTCGCTCAGAAAAAAAAATTATATTAAAAAAAGGATAATTCAAAATATTAAAATATTGTATTTATTGTATGGTACAAAACAAATATCAATTGTTTATATTTTTATTTATTAGGTTTGGTGATATAAGCATCTAAATTGCTTACCTTTTCCACAATACCCTGATTTCCGTGAGATATCCTAATCATAAATGTTATTCACATCAAAATAAAATTGTTAAATTTTTTAATTTGATTTCATTTTAAATAAAAATTATTTCTTACTAATTTGTTTAAATTAATCAATATATTTCATTTCAATTAATATAAACTACAAACAAGAGAAAAATCCAATGTACATTTTTTCCACATCATATATATTATTATTATTTTTGTGAATTCTGTGGTAATAATCTCTCCTTCCATTTTAGGATCCAGAGTCTGGAGATAGAGAGACACACAGAGTTGTAGGTGCAACAGTGCATTCAGCTTCTAGCCGAGCAAGGACTTCTCTGTGACAGTGATTATGTGACTTAGATATTTTTTTTTTAAGTTAAATTGCTAGCCTGGCAGAAACATGCTTCAGACTGTTTTGAGCGAAGGCTATTTGTTGAAACAGTAAATCAACTCTACATCATGCTGGTATTATGCATGCACAGAGTTGGCAGGGTTTCCGTGCCCTATAGTAGCTAGTCCAGGTTAAGTTGGCAGGGCAATGGTGTTATTCATAACAGGACAAGAGTGCAAAGTATATGTGGCCTGTCGAAAGTGATTAGAACTTTTTCTTCACTGAGCAAGAGCTTCAAGAATTGTTAAAATTGCATCGCTATCATATACATGTGCATTAATTCATTGAAATAATTCTGGTATAACAGGCACGTTTTTGAATTAGCAAAATAATCTTCAAATATAATTTGTTTGTTAGAGATAATTTTGTGTGGATTGATGACATCATTTCATGTTTTTTGCTTAAATATTTTCTGTACTTAATTGAACTAAATAGATTTGTTAGTGGTTATATAAGTTAATGTTTAAAATCATGTAGTTCTAGTTAATATATGAAATCAAAAAATCACCTGTAAAATGTAGTGCTTTGTGGTAATGGAATACCATAGCTGCCAACTCTCAGTTTTATTAATTATTTTTGTCAATTTTGCTCTTATTCCTGACAAGCATGAAAATTCTGTATTTTAAAAGGGTTACCATAATAATTTGTTATAGAAATTTCAAACAAAAGTCCCTCTGTACTTTACCAAAAAATTTTAAATATGTACTGGGATATCTGATTTTATTAGAACTACATAAAGATAGAAACTTGTGTAGTTTTCATTACAGTTAAATCATATGCATAGCTTGTAATGAATTAAAAAATTCCCTATTTTCCTATATTCCCCTATTGGAACTGTCCATACAAATTGTAGTCACCCTTCATATTTGATTTTCCTCTCTTTGTGAATATTTCATGTCTTCCACTCCCTAAAAAAAATTTAAATTGAGAGCTGAACTCCCTGATACCCTCTACCGGAATCATGTCTATACCTTCTTATGGATAGCCCTGCCTTATGCTTTATAAAAATTCTTTTTTGCCTTAGCTGCCAGAAAATTAAAATAATATAGGGATTTTCATGAATCTGGTCATCAGATTTAGTATCTCTTAAAAACTTTCCTGAATTTTAATTTGAATGGGTTGGCAACTATGGAATAATGTTTTTCAACCAATTGTCTTTCAAATTTAAGCAAATTTTGTAATTTATTTTTCTCTGACTATTTTTTTTCTGTGTGTGTGTGACTATTATTTAAAGCCATACTAACTTTGCACAACCTGTGAATAAATTCAGAACAAGAATATCTCATGTCTACTTTCCCTTTTGTATTGCCTGCCACTACTAGGGCGTTATTTTTTCCATTGGATGTTATGTGGCAGCTGTTTATTAAGTAAAAGAATATTGTTTTGAGAACTATACATGTAAAAGTAATGCTGTGAATAGTAATATATAATTTTTATACAAAGTTATTCTAGTATATTTTACGTCAATAAATATTTTTAAATGTTGCTTTGATGGAAATATTTTTATAGAGAATTGTAAGATAATATGAGTCACGGTATTTTTAGTATTTGCAATAATGGCATTACATATTTTGAATACTTAGTGCAGCTGAATATTTTTTGCAGCTATCTTATTCATTCTGTTATTCCTTAATATTTTGAAAAATATAATATGTGGAATCAGTGGTGTAGCTAATAGTAGGGCCTGTGAGGTTTGAGCCCTTCCTGAAATATGACTTAACTATTTATTACACAACTTTTATTACATGCATTTTTACACTGTAGGATTTTCCCTTTATTTTCTATATTACTACTTTGTGTAAGTAATAAATATATTCTCATGAGTGTACCATTTTAAATTTTTGGAACATAAACTAGGGGTTGGTTATCTGTGTATGTATTGATTATTTCTCTTTGTAACTAGTCTTCAAAGACGTTTAAATATTTATGTACTATTTTTCCAAAATTCACTATGGTTATACTCCTGGTTTCCTTTTGAGGAACCAGTGTCGCCCTTCCCCCACAAAGTGCATGTAATAATATTTCCTCTAAAAAAGCAATTAATTTGTTTGATTGCAAAATTTTATGTTAATTAAAAACTATTATTTTTACTAATATATATATTATGTATTAGAAAATACGTCAATTATTAATAGAAAATATCTCAATTATTAATTCTGTTAAGAATAAAATTTTCATGGTATTATGTAAAAAATCCTATGCTATTTTTTGAGCCAGTCATTTAAAAAAAAATTTATTTCACAAAGGAAAATGGTTTGCTTTTATTTGAGTCTACCTGAAATAAATTCCTGGCTACACCACTATTTAGAATACATTCCGATGTGTTGAACGTGGATTCCGTGATGGTTTGCCTATTATTACTTCTCAGGTATACTAATATTCCGAATTTCCAAACCAGAAGTCTATTTTGCTTCTGTTCAATATTATACTCAAAATACCTTTCAATACCTCATTTATTTATTCAGAAGCTGTAATTTCTTTTCTTAAGGATACACAGTGGAAAATCAGTCACCCCCATTCATGACAAACTTTATTAGGTAGTAAATTTAATTTCAGCATTGGATTAATGTGACTTATTGCAACATATATTACACTTCAAAAATATATACACTTCAAAAATCTGAATTTTTCTTATATATATATATATATATATATATATATATATACATACATACATACATACATTTATTTTCATTTTAAAAGGGCATTTCCCCTTCTATCCAGTGTTTCAGTTTACTAATTTTGCCCTATAAAGAAAGTGTTAATATTAATAATCTGTCTAATTTAATTTCTGAGATTTTTTTTTCTATTTACTTTAAGTCAATACATGCATAAAAGAGAAAATAAAAAATTTTAAATACGACAAACTGATTAAAAATATTTCTAAAAATTTATCAAATAATAATGCATATATTTTATATAAATATTAGAAATATTTTTAATTAGTATAATCTATTTTTAAAAAAAACTTCCTCTTTTCAGCACCTAAGCTTGGCAACTGATAGCAAAAAATATTTATGAAACTAAATGATCTACAGACTTAACATTTTTTTTAATAGATTGACTTGGAAAACTAAAGCACTTATTGGGTGGGAAAATATGATGAAATAATTTTAATACATTGATTGATTCATTATAAAAAAAATTTATACTGTCCTTTAAACATACTATGCAGTATTTGTGAACTATTTTGCTAAAGTATGATTTTTCAACAATTATTTATAAATAAATTTTCCACAATTTAATGCAGTACAATAAAATATATATAATATGCTATTTATTATGTACTAAACTCTATTACTGACCTGTTTTTCTTCCAACAGATGAATATTCTAAAATTATAAAATATTCTAAATAGTTTAAAGATACTCCCCTTAGAAATATAAAACCAACTTTATTGTATACAGTTTTGTTAAATTAAGAGTAATTGATTGTGAAAGTTTCATGTAGAAGTGCAATCTTAGAGCAAAATATATTCTAAGGCCCAAATCATTAGTACTGTCTTATACATCTTGTACTACAAATTGCCTTAATAATAGTTTGGCGTAATAAGAAAGATATTAACAATTTGATATTTTCCTAATCTTCAAGATGTGTGTAGATTTTTCATTATTTCAAATGATTTATCAAACCAACGAGTTTTTTTATGAAGGTAGTGACTGATTCTTGAACGTTTTAATGTGTATAAACTTCATTATTTAACAACTTAATAGCATTAAGTATTTATGAAATGTAATTGTTTTAAAACCTTAATGCAATGCGATGGTGCTTATGCCTTTAAAATTGTATTATATTTAGAAAGATATAATTGTTTTGCATGAATTTAGTTTCTGTCATTTATATTTGTTGTAATTTAATTTTAAACAGTTATTGGAAATATTTCATATCAAATGAATTTTAAATTTTACATTATTATATATCAGTGTTTCCTAAGCTTATAACCATCATATAGATTCACCGTATAAGACACTAATATTATTGAAATACCCTTTGACAGATTAATCTTAACAGTATGCCATTTTTTATTATTGAAGTATCTTTATTAATCTTAACAGTGTGCCATGTTTTGGATAAAAGTATTTTTTTAAGAGTTGGTCATTTTGTATAAAAGAATGATTCTTTTAATTCAGTATGAGATGTTTATTAAAGTGACTTCAAAATTTATCAGTAGATATAATATACAATACACATTTATTAATAGAACTAATTATTACAAAATATTAAAATTATAAATTGACATGAATTTAACCAATATGTTATGAATTGCAATATAGGATGTAATTGATGTGCACATATTATTTGTACCATTCTGAGATTAAAAGATAAATATTATTTACAGTAAAGTAATTAATAATTTGTTGCATGCAATTTTGTATTCATTTTTTATAGAATGTGTTAAAAACTTATTAAATTTTCTACCCTAAATTTACACCTTAGAAAGCAATATGTCTTATAAGAACAACTTATCGTAAAATTATATGATGTATAATTTCCAAATTTCAAAAAGTCATGCTTGATGAAAATAATTCCTTTTGATAAGCTAGCTTTAAATATATATTTTTGAGATGGGCAAATAACACTTTTCGAATTTAAATATTGAATTCAAATATTAACCAGATCTAGAAAATTTGAATATCCCAAATAGTTATTTGAAATTGTTAACAAATAATATTTGCATTTATTAAATATTTTTAATTATTAGTTAAGACATTAATATAAAAAAAATGCAGTAAAACCACATTTAGAAATGAAATTTATTTAAATTTTTAATTATTTTACAGTAGTTCTTTATTTTTGGTACTCTTAGCTATGATGATGGAATAATTGTAAATGTTTCTCATCTCCAGATTTTTATTTAAGAATTATAAGATTATTAGAACAATCTTTAAAGTATTTGAATTTCTTCTTTTGACGTTATATTCGAGATCTCGAATACTTTCTAGTATTTGAGGTGGATAGTATTCACCCATCTTTAATATATTTATATAAAGACTATCTTTTGTTGGCAAAAAACCAAGTGGACAAATTTGATTTTTAAATAAAGGTACATGTACCACTTCAGAGAACATGTGCCACACTAGGAAACACTGATGTAGATGGTTTTTTGAAAGTTATGAAAATGTTTGAAAAGAAAGGTTGTAAGGTTGTATAAAATCTCCCATGCTTTATGTACTAATGTGCAGTAAACAAATATTTATTGATATTAAATTTTAATTCTAGAAATTTTATATCCTATTCATAATTAAAATATGGATGTTTCAAAGCAGCTGTTTATGGCATGGTTTATTATGCATTTGGTTTTTTAAATTGAAATGTATGAAAGTTTCTATATTAGTTTTGTATAGAATTCTTACTTATTTGTGTATTATGGTGTAGATATTGTAAATAAGAATTACTATTGTAGATCCAGGGCTAGTGATTCTAGCACCACTGTAAACTGAAGATTCATGAAAACACTGAACATATTTAGTTCACGAAACATTATGGTTTGATTTTAGAAGTAGTTACAAACTGCATTGCGTTTTGTTCATAACTATATAAATTTATGTAATAAATTTGATTTTAGTTCTTTCAAGCCTAAATATTTTAACTGTAATGGTAAAGTTAATTTCAGTGTATTTTATATTGAATGCTGCAACTAAGAAAATTAAACTATTACAAATTTATTAAGAGATTTACTATTTTTTCCTTTCCAGTTGGCAATATGTCTTTGTTATAATATATCAAATACTATTTTTGATTTCTGAAAATTACTATTATAAAAACCTTGACTTAAAAAGAAAATTAGAAAAAGTCTGTAATATACCTGTAGAAACACATGCCATCAGTCCAATTTCATTGTTTCATTTTTACTTTCTTTTTAACAGTAATATGTTAGTTTTTTTTTAAGTTAGCTTTTTCATATTAAAATGTTGTGAAGTTAGTATAGTTTCTGTTAAATTACTATATTTTATAGATTTTTTAGCTTATGTGTATATGCTCCCATTCCTTCCCCTCCCTGTGTTCTAGACATTTTGTTGCATATTTCCCGAATTATTGAGTATTTCAAATTGTTACATTCAATATGGTATTTTGAAAAAATAGTAATATTTACTTTTATTTTCGCCATAACTATCTTTCCTTCTATTGCTTTCCTGATTAAAAGAAAGTATTTTTTTTTTATTGAAAACACTTCTCAAAAAATTAAAAATCTTATTTGTTGAGTGCTACTAATTTTGAAAAATACATTTTAGCATTCTTTCCTCGGTTAATTTGAAAATCTATGGTTTTTCTCCAAAACTACTAAATTGATGAGAACCAAATTTGGTACAAATGTAAGCTCATACATGAATGTGAAAATTTAGAGGGGGGGGGGGTTTCCCCCATTATTCTATCCATGTTGTGCATAGTATACATTTGCTCATTTTGTACTACAGTGCAGTAGCTGAGAAATTGCTCAACATATTGAAACCAAATTTAATTCAAAGTTGGTATGTTATCTGTATATGAAAACATCACATTCAAAAAAGAAAAACTTCCATGTACCATGTATAGTACAGACACGCAATTTGTAGTTCAATAATTTTTACCCGGTTTACACCAAATAAAGATACTAAGATAACTATGAGTTAATTAAAATGTTGAATTTAATGTAATATGAATGCCCTAACTATAATATTTAAAAGTAAAAATTGCACTTTGTACAAATGTCAAAATGCAAGGGAAGTCATGGGGAAAATATTGTGTTGCAACTGAATTGTTTTTATTCTGATTTTACTTTTGCTCTCTGTTATAATGTTATTTTACATCTTCTAATTAATTCCTTTTTATTTAATTTATCCCTTCATAGTTTTTAAAAATAACACCAATCAGTTAAGTAGCTGTTGAGCATATCAATTTGTCACAGCAGTAAACAAATTCTAATTAAAACTAGTTAAATACTTTTGTTTTTCAATATTATAATAAGTTTGTTTATGAAAGGATTTCCTGAAATGTTTCTAAGTAACGGTAAAATATAAAATGATCTAATATGTTTTTTATCACAGTAACAAAGAAATAATGCCAAAACTAAAGTGTTCTGAAAATAAATTGTATAGGATTGTCTTATACTTAAATGTTAATTGCAAAGTGTCAGTGTTTCCTTGTTCTTCATGGAATGATAAAATTATTTTTAAAAATCTGTACATAATATATCATAGTATTAGTGCAGATTTTGAAGTTCTGTTATGGCAGGAATCCATTTTACTAGTTCCTATTTAATACTGAATCTCTGGTTTTTACCTACATATATATGTATTTAAAAAAATAACCAGGAAAGTGTTTTCAATTCTATTGGATGACAGCAACTTTGAAGCAACTATAGTAGAATCTTATTAATCCAAACTGTATGAGGCGGAAATTTTAATCCGAATTATCCATAATCCAAAGCAGTGGGAATCAATGTAAAAAGAAAAATATCGATGCATTCACTGAATTAGTTTTTTCCTAAGTCGTCTTAATGTTCTTAATTGTACGTTGACAGTTTTAATTAAATTCTAAAGCATCGCTTTTAACCTGCGATCGCACAAGCACTTTGTGTGTTAAAATCATTGGGAAATTAAATCACATAAACCAATATAAGAGTCGCATAAATACATAGCCGGGCTAAGTGACACACGTGTGATTGCTCAGTGAATGGTGGTTATGTCTTCTAATCCCCTGCTTACTCTACTGAAAGTGTACATCATGCAGTATTTTGAAGACATGATGGGAGTCATGTATTGCACCCCTGCTTCAGAAGTGATATTATTCGAAATTTGTAAGTTTTGAGTTGTTGTTAAGTTTGGTTAACAATCTATCAACAAATAAAAATGTACTAATGCAGCTTTAAAATTGGGCTTTCAAAAATAAATAAAAAGTCTGACAAATTAAATAAATTAACTTTGTGATTATAAAAAAGAGTTAACCAAAATTAACATAATTGATGTTTACCCAGTGGTAATACTATACATTTTCATTGGGGCAGGGGGAGTCTATCTAAGGTTTTACTTGCAACTACCTAATGGTTTTGATTTTTGTTTAAATTTTAATTATCATAATAATATAAATAAACATAGAATGTTAAAGTATTATGAAAAAAATAATTATTATTTAAATATTCACAAGATAAAGTAAAAAATGGTGGAATTTTTAATATATATGACAAACATTAAAGTGTGCCCAAGCCCTCCTTGACCCCTGTGACTTCACCTATGTGTGTACCTATGGGTTATATCTTTCCCTGGATATCATTTAATGTTCTATTGTTCTGCTTAATATATGGAATTTTGACGTTTAAAAAGATATATTCACTTATGAAAATAGTTTTCAAAATTTCATGGTAAATTGAATTTTTTTAGTTATGCCACTTTTGAAACCTCCAATGTTGAGAAAAGAAATGGCACAAAACATCTTAAAATTTAAATAAAATCATCAATTGCGAGAATTATTAATTAAAACCTGACACACACACAAATCTCTATAATTGAATTTGAATTAAATGTTCTTCAGTTTGTACTTCTATAAACAAATTCGCTTTTGTGTTTAAAAACATCAGCGACTGAGAAATTGGTTTGAATTAACAAGATTCTACTGTATTTATATAAATCTTGTGAACCTTTCGACCATGTGAATATGAGCTTTTAATGCTTGTATATAGTCTATGTCTAACATTGTCTTGGTTATTAGTTTTCCTTGGGTTGAAAGAAGCTATGTGTTAATAGTTCAGTGTTACTCAACATGTGACATAAAAAACATTCTCGGAAGTTTTGAAATACAGCCATTTTTGTCAGCAATGCATACTTCTGTTTAACAATCATGTACTCTTTCAAAAGTCTAGTCGCTATGCAGTCAGTGGTTTGAATATTTGCATGTTTGATTTTTTTTTTAATGCCGTTGGCTGCATTTTTCTTAAACAAATTGTACATGAAGAGAAAAAACAGATGCTGGAATGAATTTTGAATTTTTTGATTGAAAATTATGACATTTTGGCAACAGTGGGAAATTGTTAGATTATGAAAGAATACATTACTTAAATAAAATACATTGCCAAATATTATATGATGTACTTGAAAATGTGTCGCGTATCTTTTAAATTTTTTACTTCATCACCTTAAATATTTACACCATGCATTTTATTTTATTATATTTATTTCACTTTTCAAGTTACAAAATATAAATGAGCCTGTGATATTATTGCAATCAGAAATTTTAATTTGCACTTAAGTAATTATTTACTTTATTATATTAGTAAGCTTGCCATATTCAAAATTAATTACAGTCAGGCTTAGAATTTAGTTCTCCATTTAGAATTATTTCTTTATATCTACAATTCTGTTATGTTTAAATTCCAGATAATGTCTATAGCTAGTTGTATAATTGATGTCTATTTTGTAATATAATTTCCTATATTTTTGTATATTACCTTTTTGTTTTCGCGAGTTGTAATTTTTAAAATTTTATGCCAAGTTTGATTGAGATACGAATATATATGTCAGTTTCCCAGCATTAGATTTAATTTAGCAATTGCTATATTTTTCTTAAAATTAATATAACGATTACATTTTGTATGTATTTTTAATAATTTCAATATTTATGCATTGCTTTTAATTTATCTAAATATACACATCACTAAAAACTCTATGATTTTATATCTCATGATGATATTCCTGTGGTTGCATTAATTTTTATTTTAAAATATTACCCACAATTCTCAGTCCAAACAGCAGCAAATTTAATATCTTGGGGAGTCCCTAAGTGGTAATGAGTTTGGGGTCCTTTTCAGCGACCAGGGCCCTTAGCAACTGCTTAGTCCCATAAATCCACCTATAACAGTAGAAACCTGGAATTCGTTTTGGGTAACTCACTCTAAGTTGTTGATCCTGCAATACTAATTGGAATATCATCATACCAAAATATTTCTCCAGGTGTAAAGTACCTTGCCAGTTATTTGCGAGTGAAATCGTTGAATGTCACAAGTTTGAAAATATAGCAAGCTTGCTAATGTTAATTTCATTTCTATTCACACAATACTCATACATCTTCAATATCTTTTACTGTTGCCAAATGAGCTAGAGTAATTTTAATCATTTCTTCTTTTATAAGGATAAGCTGTATTTCTTTTGCGGTGCCTTTTCTAGAATTGTCTTCCTCAGTGGACATTTATGCATGTGAAATACTTAGTTTTGTACATAGCAAGTCTATCAAGTGGATCCTCTCCTTTGTAATATACATCTGAAATACCTCTATTGAAGACCAAAGTGTATCTATATTCTTTAATTTAATGCTTAAGTTATGATGTTTCTTTAAAATTGTTGAGTGAACTTTTTGAAAAATATGAGCTGTGTGGAAATAAACAGTTTGTAAAATATATATTGTCATTTTATTTGTAGTTCCTTTTATTATGTATTCATGTACACTTGAATTTCCAAATTTCTCCTAGGAGGTTCTAAGGGGGTTTTGGGTGTAATGAAGATTTACAATCCATAATATTTTGGAGTACTTTTATCAATCTCGGGGGCAGGTCTTTATTTATGCATGGTCTGTCATGACCCTGGGAACCTAAATTTCATCATAATGGCCTAAAACAACCAAATGTTTTAACAAGAAAGATCAATCATGCTTAAAGCATTGATTATGAAACACTTTCCAACTTCAATGCAATTTTATTTAAAAAAGTCAAAAATGCAATACATTCCTCGGTAATATTTTAAAACTTATTGCAATACTACATAATTTTTTTTTTTTTTGAAAACTTAAACCTTCATTGAAGAAAATGAACTTCATTCAAATGACGGCATTGAAATATAAATTGCCTGGTTTAAATATCTCTAAAATGCGATACTTTCCACTGTAATATTTTTTAAACTATCATAATACTACGATAATTTATTATATTTGAAAACTTCATCGAAAACAACTGAAATTAATTCAAATGACGTCATAGAAAAAATAACACTCCTGGATCTCTCTATAAAAACAGGATTTCATTCATAATTTTCTCCCATTCATTTCGTTCATCACAATACTATAATAATTTATTTTATTTAAAAATTAAGACCATGGAGCTACAAGTAATTAAACTCTATGCTTAAAACTTCATCTAAAAAAATCGTCCTTCTCTTTATAAAATCAATTAATATTTCATTCATATCAGCCATGCAGACTCCATGGACTATATTATTTTGTGTTAAATAAATACAGCAATTCTAATACAACTCATTCTACATATTTTGCTGTTTACATTTTACATAAGTGAAAAATAGGCTTCATTGTAGAAATAATCAAATTTGGATAATCATTTAAACTCAAATATATTGTATTTGTGTTGTTTCAGTATGTAGATGCACAGAATTTAAGCAAAAATAAAGTAGTTTTAGGACGGATACAGCACTCATTATGAATTAAAAAGAACTTAAAAAATCACGATTTTGAAACAAGATGGATGCCATATATCATTTTGAAGTGGGTCATGTGATCGTTTCATATCATGGTCATGTGATCGTTTCATATAAGAGGTGTAATTATTATTTTAATTTTTATTTCAAAAACTACTGAATATATTCCGCTGAATTTTTTTTTATATATTTTATGGAACAATTTGAATATTACCTAAAATTTTCGAAGCAATTTGTGAATTTTAAATCCGCTTAAAAAATGTTTGAAAAATTAGGTCCCATAGGGCTCAATGTATTTCATTTTTTCAATCCGGGTTCAATCCAAAACTAATTGGGTGATATTATTCATTTATATTTCCATAGGTTCTACAGACCATCTGAACAACATACTAAAATTTTATTTTAAGTCATTTTTACGGCAGTTATCGTGCTAACGGACAGACAGAATGAACAAAGTCATAAACACTTTTCAACTTTGTTGTAAAGTGTTAAAAATGAGAAGACCAGTGACATGTAAAAAAAATTCGGCAAAATTATTCAATAAATCAGCAAAATGAGTGTTGTATGATCCGCTCTTTATGACATTTGCTTTAAACATTTATTTACTGTTGATGGTATATGTAAATACTAAAATGTTTACTAGTGGGCCCCCAAATGCAATTAAATCCAGGATCCCATCCACTGTAAGTCAGGCTCTAATTGGGGGGGGGGGGGGGGGTATGACCCTGATGTGCATGCTACTTGAATCATTATTTGTTAAAAGGACCTTTAAACAGGGGTCACCATTTCAAGAATTTCTGGTGAGGGGGGGGTCAAAATGTGATGGAATATTCTAATAATGGAAATATGATTTGGTAAGAAAAATTAAAACTTGGAAATCTGTGGAAGGGGGCAGTTCCTTCCTCTTAAATGGCATCTCCGTCATTAAATATGGCCATGGTTGTACCTAGAACTGATTTTATGCCATTTTATAGTTTTTGCAGAATATCGGCTGTCTTAACTAAGGTCTATTTAACACATTGTGAATCACTTGAATTTTATACATAATACAGTACCCCCTCCACACACACTTATAAAATTCATTGATTGCCTTAGCTACTGCTTAACAGGCTCAATCAATTTTATATATGATAGTGAATTAAAATTGTAAAACTAAACACTCAGCTGAATTCTACAGTAAATTAGCTACTGAAAATTGAGCGAGTTCTTGTGTGTGTGCGCATCTTTGGGAAAGCCTGGAATATTCAAGGAAGGAATTTAAAATTATCTCTGAAGAAAATTCATGGGAAAATTATATTTTTTTCATCCAAAATCTGGAAAAATTACGTTATTACCTGAAAAAACTCATATATTAAAGGTCCACAACCTTTTATCATGAAGGGGCACCAACAGTATGTTGAATTCTTCTAAGGAGCATCAGCATTAGGTAGAATTCATATGAGAAGCACCAACACAGTAGTATTTCATTTTTTCTTGAATATAACAAATATTTATTTCAAATTAATAATATTATTTATATAAATATTTATATTAAATATTATTTATTAATTATTAGTACATAAATTATTAAAGTATATAAATTTGAATATTTAAAAAAAAATTAAATATCTGAATTTTTACACCCTGTCTAAATGTAACTGATTAAAAAGAAAATTCAAAATATCACAGATAATGTTGTGTAGAATTCTAACATTAAACACCAACATGTAGACCACTGCCACTGTTTGAGGTTGGTGCATTACAGGTTGGTGTATTTTTATTAAAATACATGGTACGTACAGCTTTAGTTATTTGACAGGATAATTTTGCACCTTTCTTTTTAATTATCTGCCTAGTTAATAAATATAATAATTTGTTTTACCTCTTATTATATAAAAGAGTAAGTGAAGTACAATTTTTAAACATGACGGGGGGTGCAGAATTCTGTTATTTTAATTGGGAATTTTTTAGGTAAGTTTAAAAAGATGCATTTTCTAATGCATTTTCTGAAAATATACTACTTCTAAAATAATCGGTTACTCTGTTCACCATCTTTCCATCAATTATAAATCAACACTTTAAAAATGGATAGTAATGGATAACAATCCTGAGGTTGAATAAAGGTATCAACTGTTTCAAAGGCAAAAAAACCTTCTTCTCCAGGATAAATAAGAGAGCACCAATACCAATAAAAGCAAGAACTTGTTAGTAATCCTTTGTTGGTACTGGTGCTCTGTCTCATTTATTCTGATGAATAAAGCTTTTTCTTGTTGCCTTTAAAATCGTTTGATACATTTATGCAACCATTTTTACTTTTGCAGTTTTGGGCAGTAGTATGAATTGCAAATTTCATGTATTATGTTTTTACCAAGTTAGTTGTTGTGTTATGCATACTTTCTGCTAAAAACAATTACATGGGAGTTATGAAAATTCTACAGAATATTACAATTTTTGCTTTACGTATATTGAGCAATATACCTTTTGAAATAATTGAATTGGTATAAAATTGGGTGTAATTTTAATTGAAAACTAAATCTGTATTTAAAGCTAAATTAAAATATACAACTCTACTATTCATTATTTTAGGGTAACCAAATTTTTGAAACGGGATCTGGGGACAACACAGTATAGTGTCCCTAAATTAAGGAGTCATTTGGGGACACAAATTTGAGGACTTTAATTTTAGCAGTAAAGACATATTTGTATCTACTTTTCATCTACCATAATACATTTTATAAAACTTACCTTAATATATACCTTAAAACAGATTAAGTCTTTTTTTAAATTCGAAAAAACAGAAATTATCAGGGCATACATTCAACTTACAAATATAATTTTACATGCACCATAGTGAATAATAGTAAATAATCTAAAAAAAATTTACAGCTAAACCTTAGTAAATGATGGCAGAATATAATCTAAATCACAGAATAAATTCGGACTATACATGTACCAATAAGAACCAACAATGTAACATTATCAAATGACATATTAAATTTTCGATTGCAATCAAGATTCCGGTGAAACAAATTTTTAATTTCAATAATAAAAAGAAATATATTGGTTGTGAATGAATATTAATGATTTTTTGATACGCAGTACATACATATCTTCTACAACAGAAAATGAACATAAACAGTAAATAAATATTTTCGACTTTGTCCAAACTAACACAAATTCTGGGTTAGACAAAAGTTTTAGGCTTTTATAATTGGTACTTTTCAGAGGCATAAATAAACTGAAGCAGAATTTGGGGACATTCATTCACATTTTTAGAACATTTTGTGTACCCAAACCGTTTTGCATTTTTGGCGGACAAGAGAGGGAATTCGGAGACGTCTGGCCATCGTAGTAGCTATTTACCGCAAAATCAGTCAGTGTCTGATCATCCAGAAGGCTCAAGGGACATTTGCCCTGGTTTTCTGAAAAGAACCCGCGAGTTCAGATCTGGGACTATAGAATAATGAACAAACAGAACAGATATTGAAAATATTATATGTAATTTAATATATTTTAAAAATTAAATCATCTATAAACCTGAAACTCTTAAAAATATTGCAGAATTAATGCTTATGGTAAAAGATGCAGTAATTATTTTTTTTTTAAATGTCTCCAATGAACAAAAAACATTTTAGATTTTAACGGTGTTAAATATTAAATTTTGTGCATTCAGAAAGAATTTTTTTTTCAGAAAGTGTTTTTATTTTATTATTTGCAATTACTATCTAAAGACCTTTCATATGAAGCGACATTAGCATATCTTTGGTGTCGCCATCTATGAGAAAAGATACTAACTTTCCATAAATGTGCTCTTTTATACATCGGGGAAATTTATAGGTGCATAATAGAATAGTAACATTGAGTGCATTGAATAGAAACACTACATAATTTTTTTAATAAAATCAGAACAAAATTTTGCTTTACGCCTGAGTTGCTGCAATCTCATTTATAAAGTATTAAAATTGTAATTGAGCTATGTTTATGTTGTTAGAGAATCCTGGGCAAAGCAGCCTAACGGGTACTTTTACCTCCCCATACAAATTATAAGCCCCCTACAAACATTTATTATGGTCCCTCCATATTTGATTTCCCTCTCTCTTTGTCAATCTTTCATGACTTTCCCTCCTTCAAAAAACTTTTTGAGCACTTTCTGACCGGGGCTTCCCACTAGAGTGATGCCCCCCACCCCCCCACCCCCACCATGGACGACCCTTCCTCCTTCTTTTCATTGTAATCCGAAAAATAATTTATTCTCAAACTACTCGAACCATATGCGTTAAATTATATGTGCTTGCAGAACTTGAGCCTCTCTACTAATTTTCTAAGAGTATTTGATTTGTACTTCCCCCATCTTCACCAATTTTCTTCCTTAAAACAATCCTTCCATATTATATAAAATATGCAGGGATACTTTTATATAGAATAGTTATAATGTTTCTCCTTCTTCTTCATTGACTTTGGGCCCTGGTCTTCTCACCAGAAGAAAAGCCACTTATCTGTTCCATCTCAATGAGTTTGTTCTACACCCAGCAAGAGTTTTCCGATTCGTAGTGCTTAGAACATTCGTAGTAATTAGAACAACGTAGTGTTTAGTCCTTATTAACGCAGTCCAGTAGCGTCGACAGGAATTTTTTTTTTTGGGGGGGGGGGAGTTGGTAACGAAATATTTTACTGGAAGTTATGACCCCCCCCCCCCCCCCCCGCCCAATCCTCTGCCCCTTGACGATGCCACTGATGCAATCATTCCATCTTCTTTGACCATCCTCTAGACTAGAGGGCCTTGATACGGATTCCTATCAAGGCCCTCTACTCTAGACCGCTTCCCTCTTGGCTTGACCAAAAATATTCTTTTCGTGCTTCTATCATCGGGTATTTGGATTACAGAGCCAGTTACTTTATTTTTCGTATTTTTACGAATTTAACATATCTGATTTTTTGTATAGATGATATAATTCGTAATTAATCCCTCTTCGCCGCACTTCATTAATTTGGATATTATCAGCAAAGAGGGCATTTTCACCTCTCAAAGTTAATATCCACGTTTCTGAGGCATAGGTATAAGCACGGGTTTAATTAGGACTTTATACAATAAAAACTTACTTCTTGATTTCAAATATTCCTGTAACAAAAAAAAAAAAAAAAAAACCTGCGGTTTGCTGATACATATCGTTTCTGGATTTCCGATTATTTCTGATGTTAACTTCGGAATCTAAATATTCAAAACTGTCAGCTTTTTCAAATTTATATGAGCCAATTTCCAGAAGAGGAGTGGAGCAAAGCCCTTTGTGCATGTCATATATTATTTTCCTTATATACATAATGTATAAGTATTGTGACGGGGTCAGAAATTCGAATTCGAGTTTTCGACGGGAGAGCACGTTTCAAGCATCCCTGATCACGAATCAAACATTTTTGAGGTGATGTCTGTGTGTGTCAGTGAGTCTGTGAAGACGATATCTCACGAACGAATGAAGCGATTCGAATGAAATTTGGTACAAAAATCACAATCCGTGTATACTGGAAGCCTATAGTTTTTAAGCGCAATCGAATGTTCAACCCCCCCCCACCCCCACCCTAAATTTTCGAGTGAAATTTTGAAAAAATCATGAAATCGAAACCTTTAATAAAGTTACACAAATAGACATTTCTTATGTAATTTTTTCCTTAGAAAACGATTGACATAAACTTTTGAACTCTAGCATGAACCGTTCTCGAGATATTGCACATTTTTCAAATAAATTTATCAAAAAATCCAATAAACAAAAAAAATATATTAACCGTTGAGAAACATGTTCACTTTTCATATGTAATATCATGCGATCAATTTGGTGACATCATTCTCGCGGATCTAGTTCGTTCCATTCATGAGAAAAGATACTTTAAGTAATACTTTTGTATTTGAACATCAATAGTTATTTATCTGTTATAAAAATAACTTATTTCTCCGTTCATACCGCTTGGCGAGATTTTTGTGATGAATTTGGCGGAATATCGCTGGTAATTTTTATTTATTTATTTATTTATTTGCAAATTTTGCAAGATAAAAATTAAAAAACCTTTATTCTTGGTCCGAGAGGTCCCAATTATAGCATGCTATCCTTCATTTTGAAGGACTTGAAAAAATCTTTCTATTGATGCACTAAGTACCTCTTCGGGGGGGGGGGGGGGGCTAATGACATCACGAACACAAAAATTGCATCGCAACTATTTTTCGTTATACAGTGATTGAAACTGTTGCGTTCCGTGATCATTGAGCTTCTCTTATGCATAATTATATCAAATTTTGTCATATGCTGCCATGTTAGGAAAATATAAAATTTCGGAGGTTTTCGCTCGAATTTCAAAACTTTTTTATATTGTTCTAGATTTTTAGATAGCAAAGCCAGATATAAAATTTCGTGAAAATCTATTAATATTTGGGGCAGCTATTGAGTAATCGACCACAGACCGACATGCAGACAAACGGTCATCACTCTAATAATAGTCAAAACGTGTTCAAGAGGCCCTAAAACATACATTGGCATCGAAATCTCGAAATCAAAAATTTTTCGTGAAAACAATACTTTCTCTATACTAACAATACTAATATGAGAAAGTAATAAAGATAACATTGCTAATGCAGTGAAAGAAGCCCCATACAATGAATCAAAGAAAATGCACTTGATCAGCCAAAATAAGACAAAAAAATCTGATGTGGGCAGCACATGACTTTCCTTATATAATGCAATGAATTTACTAATTTTACAGTAAAAAAAATAGGTTATTCTTATAGTAGATACTTATATTCTTTCCAAGATACTGAATTTTCGTCAATGAGTCGTCATTTTCATTGATTTAGCGTCATTTTTATCCATTTGGCGAGATTTTCGCTAATTTGGTAACATTTTGAAAGGAGAAGGTGCCCCGAAGAGGTACTTTGTGCATCATTAGAAAGATTTTTTTCAAGTCCTTTAAAATGAAGGATAGCATGCTATAATTGGGACCTCTCGGACAAAGAATAAAGATTTTTCAATTCTTATCTTGCAAAATTTGCAAATAGATAAATAAATAAATAAAAATTACCAGCTACTTAAAATTGGATTCTGGAATGAAAAAGACGAGTTGAACTTCACTCTTAATTTTGCAGTAAATTTCGTGCTCAACCTTTCTTAGATCCTGACGCAGCCATGAATTAATTACCCAATAAGCACACTTGGGACATCAAAGCAGGGGCACTAAAATTAAGGCAAAATAACTTCAAGAATCATAATTTTTAAAACTAAATATTATTTTAATTAACATATTTCAAACTTTATGCATAAATAAATATTGAAACTCAGTTTCTTAATTACTCCAATAATATACTATATTAAAATTAATATTAGCGCATTTTTAAATAAATGTTTAAAGTGAATCCCTCTTTCAGATCAGCTGGAATGGATTTAGCTCAAGTCCCTCTTTTATGCAGTTCTCCGTGTCCCGGCTTTATTCTCAAGGGGAAAGCATAAGCGTAGCCAGGATCTTGGAAAGTGGGAGGTAGATGATCAAATGGAGGTTTACAGGGTTAGATTTCGTTTCCCAATATTGAACTCTTCAGAAAACTAATGTAATTGTTTGTCTAATTAGAGGTTTGCCCTCCTCCCTTGCTTACATCACCGGAAGAAGTAAAAGTTACCAGGAAACCAAAAATGGGTTATAAAACTTCGCAATTCCGGGAAAAATTTTAGTTTCTTTAATAGTAAATTAGTCCAATAATTTTATTTTGTAAATTCTTCTCCTACTTTATACTGCAAACTAGAACATAACAGCTGCCATTAAAGAATTAAAATTTTAAATTACATTAGCATGCTGCAAATATACAATTCTGCGTGAAATATTTTTGAAAAAAAAATTACAATGAATTACATATCGAGGTACTAAAATAATCAGTGCTTGGAGTCTCAAAAGGCCTTTATCAGGCTCCGACTACAAGGAGTTTCAAATCATTTCAAAGAAACCAGCTAGAACAGTAAGAATATATATAGCTCTGAGGTTAAATATATTACATATTAGCAGTATACACTTTCTTCGTACGGAATATACAATATAAATAAACTTAAAATTCACAATCATATGCGAATTTCTATAGCATTCTAAATGACATTGTCATTCAAAACATTCTATTAAAATATTTAAATTTATGCTCCTAAAAAAAAGTTTAAGAAACATTCTGTTCTCGCTATACAAAATTATCTTCGCAGGCAGATTTGAAGATTGAAACATCCTGATCCCGTTTCTAAACAAATTTACAAAAGATATGAATTTGAATCAATATATGCCAAAATAAAAGCGCTAAAATTGTATGAGAAGATATAACCGTACTACTTATATTATCGTGGATTGGCTAATCCAAGTCAACCCGGAAATTTTCATCAAATTCGATGCAGCCATTCTTCCGTACTGATGAGACTAACACACACACAAACAAATAGATTTTCAATTTTATTTATATAAATTTTTGTGTGCAGTTGTAAAAAAATCTGATGTGGGCAGTACATGACTTTCCTTATATAATGCAATGAATTTACTACTTTTACAGTAAAAAAAAATAGATTATTTTTATAGTTGTTATTTATATTCTTTCCAAGATATTGAATTTTCGTCAATGAGTCGTCATTTTCCATGTCGTCATCATCAATGAGTCGTCATTTTCCATGTCGTCATCATCAATGAGTCATCATTGATTTAGCGTCATTTTTATCCATTTGGCGAGTTTTTGGTTAATTTAGCAACATTTAAAAAAGTCGCCAAGTTGGCTACATTCCATCCAATTCGTCGCCCAAATCTCGCCAAGCGTTATTGACGGAGAAATAAGTTATTCTTACAGCAGGTAAATGACTATTGGCTTTCAAATACAAAAGTATTACTCAAAATATCTTTTTCATGAATGGAACGAGCTAGATCCACGAGAATGATGTCACCCAATTTATGGCATGGTTTTACATATGAAAAGTGAACATGTTTGTACTAAATTTCGTTCGAATCGGTCCATTCGTTCGTCAGTTATCGTCTCCACAGACTCACTGACACACGCACATACTTTCACACACACACACATACTTTCACACACACACACGCGACACGCGCACACAGAGAGAGAGAGAGAGAGATCACTTCAAAAATGTTTGATTCGTGATCAGGGATGCTTGAAACGTGCTCTCCCGTCGAAAACTCGAATTCGAATTTTCGACCCCGTCACAATTCTTGCCTTATGCATTATGTATAAGGAAAGTAAAAAGAGACGTAGAAACGCATTTATTACCACGGTTCCCTATTTTTATGTAATGTGCATTTTGGAGAAGTGTAACACATTCCATACAGTATAGCCACACTTCAACAACATTACTAGATCGTCACACTTTGCCGTTGATATTCGTCACATTTCGTGATGATATGCTGTACTTTTTATATAATGTGCAATTTGTGGAAGAGGGAAGCATTCCATTCAGCCCAGTTACATTTCAATATATTGCCAGAATGCCGCACTGTTACGTGGCTATTTCGTCCCATTACGTTGCTATTTCGTCACATTACGTTGCTATTATGTCACATTTGGTGATGTGAAAGTCACTTAAGTTTCAGTGTTTGGTAAATGTACACTATTTTTTAAGCACACCACGACGAACTGGGCCGTCTTCCCAGAATTGTTAATAACATTGTAAGGCCAAGAGCGAGATTAAGGTATAACCTCCAAAAACTGGCTATATAAAAAAGAACAAATTAAAAATGTTCATCAGAATAACAAGAAAGATCAATCATGCATAAAGCATTGATTATGAAACAGTCTCCAACTGAAATGGAATTTTATTTAAACATCTCTAAAATGCGATACATTCAGTGCTGATATATTTTAAATTATCACAGTACTGCAATACTTTATTATATTTGAAAACTAAAAACTTCATCGAAAAAAATGAACTTTATTCAAATGACGTGATCGAAATATAAATCGTCTGGCTCTCTATGTAAAAGCAATGAATATTTCATTCATATCACTTTTATTCCAGACTCCAGAGCTAAATAATTTTGTGTGAAAAAAATTAAGCTATTCTTATACAACTTATCTTACAATCACTTGTTTACATTCAGCATCCATTAAAATTAGGTTTCGTTGTAGAAATAATCAAAGTTTGATGATCATTTAAAATAAAAAAATATTTGAATTGCGTTGGTGCAGAATACACAGAAAATACGCAAAAAGTAAAGCGGTTTTAGACGGATGCAACATTAAATAGAAATTTAAAAGAACTTTAAAAATCATAATTTTTACATTGGGAAAAAAGATAGAAGGCATATTTTTTTTTTTTAAAGTGGGTCACGTGATCTCTTCATATAATATGGGTGTCGTTATTATTTTAATTTCTATTCAGAAAACTACCGAACATATTTTGTTGAATTTTTTTTTTATATATATTTTATGGGATAATTTGAATATTTCCTAAAATTTTCGAAGCAATTTGAGAATTTTAACTTCGCTTAAAAATGTTTGAAAAATTAGGTTCCATAGGATTCAATGTATTTCACTTTTTCAACTCGGGTTTATTCAAAAACTAATTGGGTGATATTATTCATTCATATTCCCATATGTTCCACAGACCGTCTCATTTTGATAAAGTCATTTTTACGACAATTATAAGTGCGAACAGACAGACAGACAGACAAAATGAAGTCATCAGACGGAAAGAATGAAGTCATAAACACTTTTCAACTATGTTGGAAATTGTTAAAAATATTAAATATAAATTAGATGCCAATAATATTTCACCTTATCGCATAATTGAAAAAATAAAATTATGAAGTATTTTTTTAAGTATAGTAAAATTTGATTCAATGACAACTTAGTCTATTTATCATGATAAAGTATAATCATTACCTGTTTTGTATGGTATAGTGATCCATTTTCCAAGTGCCACTGGACAGGTGGTCGCATTAACCATGTTTCACTGTATCAAATTTAATAAAGCATAGAAATTTGTGTTTAGATTCTCATGGGTGGTTTTTTTTTGACATTTTGATCGGAAACTTGTAGTATCCAGGATGAAGCATACAGGGTCTATTTCGACAATAAGAGCTTGCAATTTCGTCTGGATAGCTCAATGGTAATAAAGCACCGGAGGCTAGTTCGGAGATCCAGGGTTCGACTCCCGGTTCGGGCAGCAAGGTTCTTTATAAACAATTGCGTGCAATTTGAACGATATTTAGCAAATGAGAATTTCAGAGTTTATGTAGAGTGAAAATTTATATATATTAGCAACCATTAGAAAGTAGTTAGATGTTTAAAAGGGCACATTGCACTCTTTAGGGCACATTGCTCTTTAGGGCACATTGCTTAGGGCACATTGCTCTTTAGGGCACATTGCTTAGGGCACATTGCTTTAGGGCATGCTCTTTAGGGCACATTGCGCCCGCCCATCATAAGAAGTTAGGTTTTGATTGAAATGCAGTTTGTTACCAAAAAAATACTAAAAATGTTATTTTTATTAATTAAAATACACTGTTATTATAAAATGGAAAATTCTGAAAATTCTCCAATGCTAGAATTTTATTTCAATTGAGTGGAGCAATGTCGCGATTAGGGTGGGAGAGGGACCTCTGTATGTCTGCTTAGGCTCGGACCCCTGGAAAGCTTATTCGGGCCATTGTTCAGGGTCTTCTGGAAGGATCTATAGGTAAAAACAGAAACCCTGTTAACAAACTGTTTGTTCTTCTCTCTCTATACCCCCTCTCCACCTCCTCAAAATCCGATCCGTTCAACGTCGTTAAATTGGTATGGAGATGCAGATGGGTGGCCAAATTATAGGAAAATTATTCAAATCCACAAATTAAAATTTTTCTCGGGAAGGGGGGGGGGAGAATCAGTTGGCAAAAAGAAAACAAAAACATTCATTCAAATAAGTGGAAGTAAAAATATATTGTATGTGCCGTGTTAGTTAATATGCTATTGCCGTGTTAGTTAGTCTAACAATATGTTAATACTGGCCGATTTTCAAGTTACTATGGCAAGGAAATATTTTCTTCCCAAAGATTCCAACTGCTGGATCATTCTACAATAAATTTGAGCAACCGACGCACAGACAGACATTGAACTCGTTTTATACATGCCTTTCATATCTTTGGCCCGGAACAACAATGGATATTGGCCCTCTCTCTCTCCAACAGACTTTCAGCAAAAATCAAAAGAAGCAACAAAAACATCTCAGAGAACTGGTTCCTGCCTCTGCTGTCAAGTAAAAAGCAAAATATAAAATGTTTTCCCCGTGGAGGCCAATGGTTCCCGCCAAATTCCTCTCTTGGCGAAGTTCAGGTGGGAATATTCTCAGTGTTTCTTTCAGGCATACATCCCCCCCCCCCCCAAGAGACGATTATTCGCCCCCTCCGGAGACATTTTTATGCTAACTTAGTATGTGACAGCATTTAGATATATTTATATACAGCAAATTGAAAACTCCCCTCTCCCTAAAGTTTCATTCATCCCCCCCCGCAGATATTTTCATATCAACTTAGTATGTAACAGCATTTAGATATATTTATATACAGCAAATTGAAAACTTGCCCCCCCCCCCTCCCCGGCCAAATAGTCCTGAAAAACTGCCTGAATATTCTTACCTCCCGTAATAAATTCTATGCATTCGACAAGTCTGTTGCTATTCTCAATATTTCAGTCATGGGAAAATTCGGATTTATAAAACACTCGTTTGGTTATAGAACTCACATTAGGGTTCCATAGGGGGGTCCCCCATAGGGGGTGTTTCTAAAACTAAAATTACACTCCTAATAGTTGTGTCGCCAGATAATAATTCGGGGGGGGGGGGGGGAAGGGGCTGGTAGCTAAATATTTTGTATTCCATTTTTCCACATATCGTTTCTTTGAAATTCAAAGGGTTCCTGAAGGGGGGATTATGACTCCCCCCTCCCTTGGCGACTTCGCTGCACTCTTTGCAGAGCGGTCGCAGTAGCCCAGTGGTTAGAGCGCGGGAATTGTACTCGATAGGCCCGGGTTCGATTCCCGCCACTGCCAAAAACTGCCACCGTGTTCACGCAGAGTACGATCACGTTAAACATGTGGGTCCGTAAGACCTTCCGAGAGGTTGGTGATAAGAGAAGAAGGGTACGGTCCCTGTGGATGCCTCCCCCACTGGGTTCCGGCCTAAATTGGGTGGCACTTCCCGGCCGTCCAAATAGTTACCTTACACCTTGCTGGTAGGTCGGACGATCTGGGCCTCAACAACTCCTTTTGCAGATACCAGCATTCATGGACGGTAAAAAAATCTTGAAAAAATCCAAAGATATATTTGGATATCCCCCCCCCCCATTAATTAACATGGAATTTTCAAGTTTGTTTCAGGCGGAAAACAACACAACATCTAATAAAATGGCAACGGTTATTAAGTAGTAACGTTTATTCAAGACGTACCCTTTGTTGATACTAGTCAGTGCACAGAATCTTTGGACCCCTATGCAGCATACACTCGGGCCTTCTGCTACCCTTATTTTACAAGTTATTGACCTTTTTCTATAAACTGTATATTGGGCCAGGGGCCCCAAGCCGTCGGGGTTCTTATGTAACTCTTTTTTTTTCCTTTTTTTTTCTTTTGTGCCTCTTCCTATCGGTGGCCTTGGCACTGGTGCTCTGTTTCGTCTATCTTGACAAAGAAGGCTTCTTTTGCCCTTTGAAACTGTTGTTATTTTGATATATGCTGAATTTTAACGAATATTTTACTTGTAGCTGCAGTTGATTCGTATTCAGGGCTGCTTAAAATCTGTAAATCCACAAAAAACAACTGCGCTTTACTCCACAATACTTTCCCTCACATAATATATTGTAGGGAAAGTAAAAAAAAAAGAAAAAAATAATAATAATAATAACAATAATAATAATAATAATGATCGGCAGTAGCGCCAGTCTAAAAAACAGCCTTTTTTCGTCGGGACATACAAAACATACAAAATGCGCAACCTTCACTCGTGAGAAAAAGATCGGCGACTGAGTCACGATCTTTTTAGATTTTATTATTTTTTTTTCCTGTTTTATTGGAGTCAGATAGTCAGGTCAGAGGACGATATTTCTTTTACGAGTGATGGATGCGCTTCTGATGTGTCCTGACGAAGAAATCTGGTATTGATCTCGAAACCGGCCGATTTTGAGCTATATGTTGCTTTCAGTGAAGTTATTTTAGTTGTATTACTTCATCAGCAGTTTGAGCTGTACGTATAAATTGTTTACACTGTTATCTATCAGGTTTGGAGATATAGTTGTCCAAAGTGTTTACATAACGCCCCGATTTCAGCCAGATACTCCAACCCGGCCATAGACATTATCAGGGCCCGACTTAGCCTAACTGGAGCCCGGGGCAAACATTCCTCCGGGGGTCCCCTTCACTTCACGACATATATGAAATGAACAAAAATATTTTTTCGAAAACATAATTGCATTCTAGAAAAATCTGATGTGGGCAGCACATGACTTTCCCTGCAGACTTATATCCACGTTCTCTTTATTTTAATTAAATTTATTTCACTTTTAATTCAATTTTCGTTCTCATTCGGTAACCGGACTTATTTTCAAAGGTGGCGTAGAGAAAATACAAAAAACTAAAATATCTCGAGAACGGCTAGTCCTAATGTAATGGGGTTGATCTTATTCTTTTCTTCGTTAAAAATTACATATTAAACAAGCATTTAATGGATACATTTGAGCATACGTAGTTCTTTAGTTTAGATTTGGACGATTTTTGCGGGCCATTTTGCAAAAACATGCAGGTTATTTTTTTCCGAATCATACCAAAATCTAATCAGCACCAGGGTGACCCACAAATGACTCATCTGCCAAATTTTGTGAAATTCGGTCCATTAGTTTTTTAGTTAGAGTGGATACAAGCTCTTGCGGGCCATTTCGCAAAAATAGGCGGGTTCTTTTATTCCGAATCGTACCCAAAACTAATCAGCACCAGACTCGCCCACAAGTGACTTACCTACCAAATTTTGTGAAATTCGGTCTATTAGTTTTTTAGTTACAGTGGATACAAAATCTGCACAGACAGACAGACAGATACACAGACACACAGACAGACAGACACACAGACACACACACATACGTCACGCTAAAAATGGTTTTTTCGTATTCTAGAGGTCTTGAAACGTGTAGATCCGTCGAAAACTCGAGTTGCGATTTTCGGCATGATTCCAATACTTTCCCTATACATTACCATGTATTGCAGGGAAAGTAAAAATCTGATGTGAGCAGCACATGACTTTCCCTGCAGACTTATATTAACGTTCTCTTTATTTTAATTAAATTTATTTCACTTTTAATTCAATTTTCGTTCTCATTCGATAACCGGATTTATTTTCAAAGGTGGTGTAGGGAAAGTACGAAAAACTAAAATATCTCAAGAACGGATAGTCCTAGTGTAATGGAGTTGGTCTTATTCTTTTTGTCATTAAAAATTACGTATTAAATCAGCATTTAATGGATATATTTGAGTATACCCAGATTTTTTATTTTAGATTTTGGCAATTTTTGCGGGCCATTTTGCAGAAAAAGGCAGGTTATTTTTTTCTGAATCGTACTAAAATCTAATCAGCACCAGGGTGACCTATACGTGACTCATCTACCGAATTTTGTGAAATTCGGTCCATTAGTTTTTCAGCTACAGTGGATACAAGCTTTTGCGGGCCATTTCACAAAAAAGGCGGGTTCTTTTATTCCGAATCGTACCCAAAACTAATCAGCACCAGCCCCGCCCACAAGTGACTTACCTACAAAATTTTGTGAAATTCGGTCCATTAGTTTTTTAGTTAGAGTGGATACAAAATCTGCACAGACAGACAGACAGACACACAGACACACAGGCACACACACAGACGTCACGCTAAAAATGGTTTTTTCGTATTCTAGAGGTCTCGAAACGTGTAGATCCGTCGAAAACTCGAGTTGCGATTTTCGGCATGATTCCAATACTTTCCCTATACATTACCATGTATTGTAGGGAAAGTAAAAATCTGATGTGGGCAGCACATGACTTTCCCTGCAGACTTATATCCACGTTCTCTTTATTTTAATTACATTTATTTCACTTTTATTGAATTTTCGTTCTCATTCGGTAACCGGGCTTATTTTCAAAGGTGGCGTAGGGAAAGTACGAAAAACTAAAATATCTCGAGAACGGCTAGTCCTAGTGTAATGGGGTTGGTCTTATTATTTTCGTCGTTAAACATTACGTATTAAACGGGCATTTTATGGATATATCTGAGTATACCTAGTTCTTTAGTTTAGATTTTGAAGATTTTTGCGGGCCGTTTTGCAAAAAAAGGCAGGTTATTTTTTTCCGAATCGTACTAAAATCTAATCAGCACCAGAGAGACCTATACGTGACTCATCTACCGAATTTTGTGAAATTCGGTCCATTAGTTTTTCAGCTAGAGTGGATACAAGCTTTTGCGGGCCATTTCGCAAAAAAATGCGGGTTCTTTTATTCCGAATCGTACCCAAAAGTAATCAGCACCAGCCCCGCCCACAAGTGACTTACCTACCAAATTTTGTGAAATTCGGTGCATTAGTTTTTTAGTTACAGTGGATACAAAATCTGCACAGACAGACAGACAGACACACAGACAGACAGACACACAGACAGACAGACAGACAGACAGACACACAGACACACGCACAGACGTCACGCTAAAAATGGTTTTTTCGTATTCTAGGGGTCTCGAAACGTGTAGATCCGTCGAAAACTCGAGTTGTGATTTTCGGCATGATTCCAATACTTTCCCTATACATTACCATGTATTGCAGGGAAAGTAAAAATCTGATGTGGACAGCACATGACTTTCCCTGCAGACTTATATCCACGTTCTATTTATTTCAATTAAATGTAATTAACTTTTAATTCAATTTTCGTTCTCATTCGGTAACCGGGCTTATTTTCAAAGGTGGCGTAGGGAAAGTACGAAAAACTAAAATATCTCGAGAACGGCTAGTCCTAGTGTAATGGGGTTGGTCTTATTCTTTTCGTCGTTAAACATTACGTATTAAACGGGCATTTAATGGATATATCTAAGTATACCAAGTTGTTTAGTTTAGATTTTGAAGATTTTTGCGGGCCGTTTTGCAAAAAAAGGCAGGTTATTTTTTTCCGAATCGTACCAAAATCTAATCAGCACCAGAGTGACCTATACGTGACTCATCTACCGAATTTTGTGAAATTCGGTTCATTAGTTTTTCAGCTAGAGTGGATACAAGCTTTTGCGGGCCATTTCGCAAAAAAAGGCGGGTTATTTTATTCCGAATCGTACCCAAAAGTAATCAGCACTAGCCCCGGCCACAAGTGACTTACCTACCAAATTTTGTGAAATTCGGTCGATTAGTTTTTTAGTTACAGTGGATACAAAATCTGCACAGACAGACAGACAGACACACAGACAGACACACAGACAGACAGACAGACAGACAGACAGACAGACAGACACACAGACACACGCACAGACGTCACGCTAAAAATGGTTTTTTCGTATTCTACGGGTCTCGAAACGTGTAGATCCGTCGAAAACTCGAGTTGTGATTTTCGGCATGATTCCAATACTTTCCCTATACATTACCATGTATTGCAGGGAAAGTAAAAATGCACACAGAATGAAGTTCTTACATATTTTAATGGAATTTAAATCATTTATAACTTTCTGATCATGGCAAGAAGCCGACATACTCTAGTTTTTGAACTAGTGTGGTAATCTAATTTTGTGCATGCTAATAAGATTGAAATTTTACGAAATCAAATTTTAAGATATCTCTATTACAAGAAATCTGGTGCGTTTTGCTGCTCCCTTTCTGCTGCTTTGCTTCGTGAGATGTTTGCTGTGAATAAATAGCTTATGTGTTAGAAGGAATTTTATTTTATTTTCTTTTTTTATGACTCTCCTCTGTGGCAGGGTTGATTGTTCTCTTCTGGATGGGATTGGTTTTCGTCTTCCTAGTTTTAATTCCAGGGATAGAAGCTTGTTTACTGAGAGAATTTTTAGAACTGGTATTGGAAATTAATGTGCAGTAAATAATTTCTGCAGACTCTACAATAGCTTGCCTGATGACTTAGATATTTTATTTTCTTCTCTAACTATTTTTAAAAATCATTTATTGTAATTTTTTGTGTCTTTATGTTTTTATACTATTTTGTTTTTGTTCTGTATGGTTCGGGTTTTTACTCTGTGCATTATTTTGCCTGCTGTCATTGGGATTCTTCCTGTAGCATGTTTTTTTTTTTTTTTTTTTTTTTTTTTTTTTTTTTTTTTTTTTTTTTAATAAATAAAATAAAATCTCTATATATTCCAAAAATTAATCTTTTTATTGGACAAACCAATTCCGATAACATAAATTTTTTTTTCAGAAAGCAGTCTTTAATTTTTTCGATTTTGCAATTGTTTAATTTAGGGCCCCTTTGATGCAGGAGCCCGGGGCAGTTGCCCCTCAAGCCCCTGCGTTAGTTAGGCCCTGGACATTATTCACATGATATTCGGCACATTCGTCTATTCGGTGGACATATTCGGCTATTCGGTGATGAAGAGAAATAACAGGCGCAAAACCGATCCACGGATGGTGTAATTGAAAACAATAGACTCAAACCAGCAGACGATTTTTCTTTTCTACTTTCTTATAGCACTTTTTCTTTTCTTCCATTCTGAATCTCATATAACCAAACAAATCACATAAACGTCGTGTACGAATTCCAGCTTCATCTTCAATCATCGTTTCGTCTTACATGCTTTTCATTGTTTCAGGAATTGAATATGCCGAGACACATCAGGATTTATTGGGTGCTTAAGATGCATATGCATGCCGTTCACATTAGGGGCATTAACCTTCTTTTTTTTATTTGTAGACTCATTTAAAACAGGAAGCATTGTTGTACGGGACTGAGTGGTGTTAATTTTTTATTTTTTATTTTAAGCAACTCTTTACTTTAAACACAATGAATTTACTTCTACAATGAATTTACTTCTACAATGAATTTACTTCTGCAATGAATTTATTTAAGAAGACCCAAATCACCTAAATCTATTGACAAGAAATTAAGAAACCTTCATATGGTAATAAATGGTCAGTATTTTTTCAGGCATACATCTGGAGGGGGGGGGGGTGTCTTTACCACCTGAGACATTTTATTCTAACATAGCTTCTATTTATATGACAGCATTTAAATATATTTATAAAGGGTAATTAGAAAACTTGCTACCCCCTAAAGTTTTATTCGTCCCCCCTCCCCCAGGACAAAAAGTACCGAAAGAAACAGGCAAATAGTGTATACAGTGTACACTTCATTTTTGACGCAACAATGAAGCTTTTTTATTCTTTTTTGCATTTCGTACAGCCATATGAATGAATTTTCGGAGAAACAGGAAGTGACATCTGCAAAACCGGAAATGAAAATTCGTAGTGAACCTCTAACAAGCCCTTCCATGGAATTCGATGCTTATTACATATCAATCACCATCTAAGCTCTATCTACAGCCAATCATGAGAAAAAGATGTCGAGAAAAATATTGGGACCCGAAGCTGAGAAAGGATAGGAAGTGGAATTCCTTAGTAAATCCCCAAGGCCCCACAATTTGGTGCTAATTTCATTTCAGTCGTCAGTCGTCATCGAAGTTCTACCTGTGGCAGTTCTTAAGAAATAGATGTTTCAAGACAAACTTTTTCAAGAGAAAAAAATACAATAGAATTTTGATTATCGGAACTTCGGTTAAGAGAACGACGGTTATTCGAACAGCGGTGATCGTAGATACTCCGAGCGCTAATACGCTTCTCTACACTTCTTTCCTGGTTCCACTAGCAGTTGTGCCAGTCATCTGTACATTCGAGTTGCAAATGTTCTGAGCGCATTCACTAAATACCCTCTGTTGCAAAAAAATGAGTCTGTTTTAAAAAATATATATATGCACCCGTAAGAAATGGAGACACAAACACAGCCGCATATATTTCTCGGCATATTTAATCGGCATATATTCATTGAAACTCGGCATATATTTATTGTTTGAGCAGATATGCAAATAATTAGAATTTGGAAGGAGAAAAAAAAATTATTGAAAAATGTTTTTTCTCAATAAAACAGGAAAATGGCATTTCAGTAAATGGTAAATCCTTCCCTGATAGCTATATACCAGCCGATATTCGGTGCGGCATAGAGTCAATTAAGTTGAATATGTGCCTCATGCGGAAGGTTAGTTCTGCCACAAATGTTGTAACGGGTCAGCTAATTCAGTGGTATTCTGAGAAGGCTGCATTTCTCTGATCCACTGTTGCCAACACCGAGCAACTACCATATCGCTCCGACCAAGATGGCAACTGATACGTCTGTTGGAGCAACTAGCTTTCCTTAAGCCTATGATACAACCTCTCTCTAAATCTGACAATTGTTCGTAGCGTCGTCGAGTACGTCTCAAAGGCATCTTTCTACGCAACTTGCAGTATCAAAGCAGAAAATCTAGTTCCAATTGCCCGTACGTGAGAAAGCCGGTCTTTTTAAATGCTGCACGATACGTCGTTCTCATACGCGTTGCACGATCCCTTTCAAATCATTGGCGCTGACAGTTTGATTATTTGCATAACTAGTAAAACATTAACATGCCGAATTTCGCTACTGTAGCTCAATTTTTTATGGATGCACATATTTTTTTCACAACAGAGTGTATTTTACATACTCTCCAATGGTTAATTAGAATGTTAAAGCAGGAGCGACCACTATCTATATAATAAAAGGCAATGTCTGTGTGTCTGTCTGTATGTCTTATATACCATAGGCTCAGAGACCGCGCGTCGCATAGCGGCGAAATTTGGCAATCGGAGACCCGGAGGAGGGGGGAGGTGACACGTGAATGAAAACTGATTTTTAAAATTTGAATTATTTTCTTTTTGTTTGTTTGTTATTTAATGTTTTATGTGATTTCGACCGTTTTTTTTCCCTTTTTTCTCCACCATTTAGACGTCGTAAAAAAAAAACAAATCACACGACCGGAAAGAGCAGACAGTTGCGAGTAAAAATATATCAATTTCAAATCTCAGGGACAAATTCTAGTATTTTTTAAAGGTTTTAAAACAAAAGTCACTTTCGGCTAAAAAAAAAACGAACTTTCGTTTTTAAATCTCCGCGTCGAGAAAAGTACCGACAATTTCGACTAATAATTTACATTTTTAGAAAGCTCAAAAGATCAGGCTTTCTTACAAGCCCAATCCGGTCAAGAAATAAGAAAAAGTAGCCTCACGATCCGGATTTTAAGGAAATAATCATTTTAAATTTCTCGGCCAAACCGCGAAAGCAGGGATCGATTTTTTACCCACATGCGCGCGCAGACGCACGGTGTTTCTATGGTGGTGGGCGAGGTTCTGACGTCATTGCTCTGATGAGGTTCTGACGTCCCGGTTCTGACGAGGTTGCGTCAGATACGCATAGCGAAATCGAATGGAACATTCGATATTTGTGCCTGCCAAATAATGAATGTACGTCATTAAACTAAAACAAACCATCCATTTTATTTGAATAAATTATTCATCAACAATTGAGTTGAGCAATTTAAAATTGCAAGTAAAGACCATCAGATTTATACTGTTAAACAAATTAAAATGAGATTAACCACTTATGATGATAAACGTCATATTTTAAATGACGGAATTAAGAACTTAGCATATGGTCATTATAAAACTTAAATGATTGAATTCTGGTGGATTGAATTGTGACGATGTATTGTATACATCGGGTGGTGGTTGGGACCACAATTAAAAAACTTAAACACTGAAGAAATCAAAAAATAAATAAAAATAAAGTTATGGAAATTGTCGCGGTGCATTGATGCATTAGGTGGTGGTGGGAATTAGTTCTATTGGTGGTGGAAAAATTAATCTGTCATCAAGATTACTATAACTGTCTAACAAGGCGAAGCTATAAGAGTTGAACATTTGAAATTGCAAGTAAAGACCATCAGATTTAATTAATTTATCTGTCCTCAAGATTACTATAACTGTCTGTTAACTCCATGGGGTTATGGTGCCAGCGAGTTTGCTACGGTCAGAATTTTCAAGGGTAGCGAGCAGGCTGGTCGTCGAAGACGACCAGTTATTCATAAAAGACAAATTTACAATAATTGAAAGGCTCCAAAAGGGTGGGGCGTGTCACCCAATTAGCACAAGAATAGGGAGGTGTCGGAAAATCTGCAATAAATGGTTTAAAGAAGCAAAAATCAGCCATTGAATCTTTCAGGACGAATCTTCTGTATTTGACTGATGGGTCGTCATCAGTGCGAAGACAGTGAAGTTAGCAGGAAATACGGAGTTAGATGACGCTGTTTACAATCGGTTTCTTCAAACAAGGCCAACAGCTGAACCGATGATCTCTGGCCCTTTTGCTTTCCGAAAAAGCATTACAGTTTAAGGAAAAAATCAGTGGACCATTGACGACTTTTCAAACAAATACCGAGTGCGGCTGAGACTCTTCAAATCATGCTCTCACAAAACTGCAGCCGAGACCTTTAAAAAGGTGGTTAGAGGTTTGGGTTAAAATTTTGCAGAATAGAATAGGTAGTATGATGTACGTAATAAAATATGTATTTTCGCAAATAGAACACGATTTTTACTTTTTCGGACTAAAGAATATAGTATAGAGAAAGTATGGTTTTCACGAAAATTTTCGATTTCGAAATTTTGATGCTAATATATGTTTTAGGACCTCCTGATTACGTTTTGACTATTTTTAGTGTGATGCCCGTCTGTCTGTGGTCCATTTCTTGTGTAACTGGCACAAATATTTATGGATTTTTACGAAACTTTGTATCTGGTTCTGTTATTAAAAAATCTAGAACTAGATATATTTTTTTAACATGGCAGCATAAGACAAAATTTGACATAATCATGCATAAAATAGACTCAGTGATCATGAGACTTAATGGTTTCCATCATTGTTGTGAAAAATATCAGCGATAGAATTTTTTTGTTCGTGGCGTCAATAGCCCCCCCCCCCCCTTGAGAGGCAAGTTATCTTCCCGGGGGGGGGGGGGGTGCATTGTCAAGTATGGTATCAATCGAAATTTTTTTTTTAAATGAGAGGCAACACGCTATAATTTAATCATTTAGATCAACGATACCGTTTTTAACACTTTACAACATAGTTGAAAAGTGTTCATGACTTTGTTCATTCTGTCTGTCTGTCCATTAGCACGATAACTGCAGTAAAAATGACTTTATCAAAATGAAATTTTAGTATGTTGTTCAGACGGTCTCTAGGACATATGAGAATATAAATGAATAATACCACCCAATTAGTTTTCGATTGAACCCGGGTTGAAAAAATGAAATACATTGAATCTTATGGGACCTAATTTTTTAAGCATTTTTTAAGCAAATTTAAAATTCACACATTGCTTTGAAAGTTTTAGGAAATATTCAAATTATCCTATAAAATATATAAAACAATTTTCAGCTAAATATATGCAGTAGTTTTTTAATAAAAATTAAAATAATAATTGCACCCATTATATGAAGAGATTACGTGACCCACTTCAAAATAAAATATGGCATCCATCTTGCGTCAAAATCGTGATTTTTAAAGTTATTTTTAATTTATATTTAGTGTTGTATTCGTCCTAAAAGCGCTTTATTTTTGCTTAAATTCTGTGCATCTACATTCTAAAACAACGCAATTACAATATATTTGATTTTAAATGATCATCAAACTTTGATTATTTCTGCAACGAAGCCTAATTTTCACTTATAAAGAATGTAAACACCAAAAGATGCAGGATGAGTTGTATAAGAATTGCTGCATTTCCTTAAAGCAAAATTATTTAGATCTAGAGTCTGCAATATAGCTGATATGAATGAAACATTCATTGATTTTGCATAGAGAAGCAAACGATTTTTTCGATGAAGTTTTAAGCATAGAGTTAAATTACTTGTACCTCCATGGTTTTAGGTTTTTAAATGAAATAAATTATTGTAGCATTGTGATGAATGAAAGGAATGGAAAACAATTTATGAAT
The DNA here is from genome assembly GCA_951213105.1 of Amaurobius ferox. Classification (NCBI taxonomy): domain Eukaryota; kingdom Metazoa; phylum Arthropoda; class Arachnida; order Araneae; family Amaurobiidae; genus Amaurobius; species Amaurobius ferox. The sequence goes on along the minus strand of OX578147.1, from coordinate 88,011,708 downwards.
GAAATGCTGCTTTTATAGAGAGAGCCAGGCGATTTATATTTCGATGACGTCCTTTAAATAAAGTTCATTTGTTCTCGATGAAGTTTTCAAATATAATAAATTATTATAGTATTATGATAATTTTTAAAATATTACTCCTGAATGTATCGCGTTTTAGAGATGTTTAAATCAGGCAATTTATATTTCAATGCCGTCATATGAATAAAGTTCATTGTTTTCGATGAAGTTTTAAGTTTTCAAATATAATAAATTAATGTAGTATTGTGATAATTTTAAAAATATTACCGAGGAATGTATCGCATTTTAGAGATGTTTAAATAAAATTGCATTGCAATTGGAAAGTGTTTCATAATCAATGCTTTATGCATGATTGATCTTTCTTGTTAAATAAATGCATTTCTTGTAAAATTTGGGGAGGGTAACGATATATATATATATATATATATATATATATATATATATATATATATATGGATTCTGGTATGAGAAAGTTAAGTAGAGCCATACTCCAGTAAATTTTTCATAATATATATTTTACTTGAAATATATGCAATATATATTTTATTATCGAATCATTATTACAAAAATGTGATGTAGACAAATCTGGTAAAAACGTTGAAACGTTTTCTTACTTTTGAAAATTTTATAAGAATGCAGCGGAAACGGAGGCCATAGTTCCCCAGCGATTTAATGTTTGAAATTAAATATTTCTATTTAGTTCAATTTTAAATCATTTAAATATAGTTCATTGAACAATTAAATTTATTTATTTTTATGAGCATAAGCAAAATGAAAATATTAAAATTTTATGTTTTCTTAACATGTCAGCATGGGACAAATAGATAGCATGATACCAAATATATAAATAGACAATGAGATAGCATCGTACCCATAACGATCTCACAAAATCAGCAAGTAACTGTCATGTCTAGTAAAACATCAATTAAATGCCCCACTAATTTCACAAAATAGCAGATACTATTTTCAAAACATTTAAGTATCTCTCAATTCAATGTAGCTCGAATCATATCAACTGCTCTCCAACTGTTCGACAACTCCTTTTATATACTCTCCGTAGAAAAGTCCACAAGGGGCTAGTATCTCCAAAATATTCATTATATCGAAAAAGTTCTAGTCGCCAAATATGGCAATTCTTCATTAACGTCATAGGAATGGCTGCCTGTAAAGGTGTTTTTCCTTTCTGGTTCTCAAAAGAGCTTGTGGTGAAGACATTTTACATGCTCGTCACGATATTAAATAGTTGTGAAGAAATAAATCAGTGTTGTGCATGTAAAGATAATTTTGGACACCAGTGTATAATAATAAAGGAAAATGTCTGTCTGTTTGTCTGTAGTGGAAAATCTAATTATTACGGTCTATTACGGTCATGAAATTTGGTACACAGAAACTTCAAGACTCGGTAAGATGCACCTCGGCGAGATTTTTTAAAAATTAGAATTAATTTTTTAGTCAATTTATGTTTCAGCCCGATTTATAAGGATCTTGGGAGATACTCACACAAATCGATTCTTTAGCAATCTAAAATCTTATTGCAGAGTTTCCATCCTGACATCATCGGAAAAATCGAAACATTCTCTTTCAAACAAATTTTGAACGGAATTTGTACGCTTAATAGAACAATTTTTGTGAATTTTTAAGATATACCGAGGGTTGTTCACACATTCTTGTAACGATTTTGAAAAATATATATATAAACAAAGATAAGAATTTTATTTTCTAATATGTTCAATCTGATAACCCTTTTGTTGAATTATCATATTACAACTAGATTTCTAAGAGATAAAAGAGCTTTTCTTAAAATATCAAGGTTGATTTTGTTCCACTCCTTCACCACAATCTTCGCAGAGTCCATCCAATGTTTTGGGATGCCGTTTATAAAGAGCTTGTTTTAAAAGTCCAAATGCATAGTAATCCATAGGAGACAGGTTGGAGAACTAGCCTCAATTTCGGTTTCATTTCTCATTTTTTCGAAAAATATAGCAGTAGATTTAGAGGTATGGCTGGTAGTCTTATCCTGATGGAACTTAACACAGTGAAGATTGTTTGGGTAAAGTGATGGAATGTCTTTTTTGAAAACAGGTGTTAAAACATATTTATGATAGTAATCCGAGTTAATTTTGACATTTTTTCTACTTTCCTTATTTTAAGTTTTCCGTTGTAAGAGAATCCAGCAATAACCATGAAACCTTTAGCAAAACTTTCCTTGTTTTCTCTGAACCAACATTTTAGGTCTTTTTCGGTAGTAAATCGGGCTTTTTCTATTGCAATCAGATAAATATACCCAAGCGTGATCAATTGTAACTACATATTTCCATTTTTCACCTGCCAAATAATTTTCATACAACAATCTGCATACAACACTGAGAAACAGGTGATGAACATCATGTTTTTTTGTTTTGATTAGCTTTAAATCAGATTTTATAAGTTTGTTTACAGTTCCTGTTCCTATAGAGATGTTTAAAGATTTTGCGATAGTTCTTTGGGGGGTTGGATTTTCTTTTAAAATATGAGATGCGACTTTATAATAAGAGGTGTACGTACCTTTGTTGGGTATGCATTTTTTACCTTTTTCCCAGTCAAATGTAAACTTTGACGTTTCTTTCCTTTTTGTATTAATTATGTCACTTATTTAAGGTGTAGAAATATTAAAACTATGCTTTTCATATTTTTTTTAATAATCGAATAAGAGTATTTCTCTTCGTAAAGCGAAAAAATATAGTCTTCGATCCATTGTTTATTTTCCAGCGACATTTCAAAGCAAAGAATATTTTTAATAACGCAGACGATAATTAAAACCTATTCCAACTTGATGCCAGTCAGTTTTTTTTTCATTTAAATTTAATTCATGGAGAAAGTTAAAATCGTTACAAAAATCGGTGAATACCCTCTGTATACTTTTCGTGTTTTGAAGACGTCCCCGCTTTTAAAATTGTTATATAAAAAAATTGACTGGCAATCCGATATTTATAATTCAACAGCACTGCTTTAAATATCACACACTGCTCCGAAATAATAATAATAAAAAAAAGTTCCTGAAGCCATTCGCTCATTATAATTTTTATAAGGTATAAATATATTGCTAATTTTTAGAGTTCCGAAAGAACCGGGACGAAAAAAGTTCCGGTTTAAGGTATATTTTGATTGTTACCTTGACTAATACCGCTATCTGTTGCACGTTCCTAAAAGTAAAACCACGGTGTTAATATTCTGACTAACGTGATTTTTTTAAACATGTATATGCTTTTCGGATTTTAAGGACGTACTTCATTATACAATTAAAATATAGGAGCGTTAACTCACAATCTTCATGGTTTAAAAAAAATGTTCCTGAGGTTAGCCATTTTGTTAATTAATATTTTTATAAGGCATCAATACATAGTAAAATTGTTTACTTTTAGCTGAAACCGATACAATTTTTTTTCTTTAGCGCATGCGTATTGCAAAAGAAATTTCATTAATTAGAATTTTTATAAGGCATCAATCAATACACTGTAAAATTGTTCACTTTTTCATTCCCTCTATCCAATATTCATTGGTGACACTCGGCTTTAAACTTTGATATTGAAGTCTGTGTGTTTTATTTGAATAGGTAGTTATATCATTTTGTACCTATAATTGATTGTATTTACATACATACATACAAATGAATAGCATTCCAAAATTGACCGAAATATATACAGGAGGTCCTAAAAAGTGCATTTCCATCAAGTGTGCTTTGTTTATATATGTATTTTAGTTATTTATTTTTTTTTTTCAGAGGGGGGTAGGGGGAGCATTTATATTTTTCAGATTTATTGTTGTTTATGTCGAGCTATGGTCACATTCTAGCTATTTTTTTTTCAGTTTCAAGATCAACTAATATTGCAATTAATTTATTTTGACGTAAATAATTTGAAAGATTCTATTGTTTTAATATTATCATAGCAAAAGTAAAAATATGTATTTTATAAATTAGTAAAAAACTATTTTTCTTAGTGAAATATGTAAAATTTATCTAAGCGCAATTTCTTACAAATTTTATTTCATTAACCGATTTGTCAAAATCAACTAAAATTAAGTGAAGACGTATAATGCAGTCTGTAGTGGGTGTTTACATGCGCGCCCATAGGCGAGGGCAAGAGGGGAAACTTGTCATCCCCCTAGGCTTTCAAGGTCACAAAGGTGGGCATCAAGTCAATGTTGTACATCTTATCCTTGAGTCTGCCCCACTGGAGTCAGGGATTTACCCCCCCCCCCCCCCATGGAAAAAGTTCTATGGGCGTCCATGGGTGTTTGTTCTAAAATATTAGAACATATAATTCTATAAAATATCGCCTGAAATAATTTGAAGCGAGAAAAGTTGAAAGGGGAAGCGTGCTTTGGCGGGCAGAACCTACGTTGCTACGGTAACCCTAGAAGAGAATCTATTCTCAAACTGTTTTCCCATTCACCTCAAAAAGCAGAGCTGTCTGAAGGCTGGAACATCCGTGCAAGGAAATCGTCTGCTCGTTGCTCATTTCCCATTTTTAAACTGGGATAAATAGGTAAGAAAAGATATTTTTATTCCGTGTTTATAATGTTTCTTACTTTCTGTGACTTATTATCTGATTAAGATGAAATATTGAACTAATACTTTTTTTAAATATTAGAAATTATTCTCGGCTGTCTGAAGTAAACAGGTTGAAAATATTCCCGGTGAAATTATGCGTTATCACGTCAGATATTTCGCCAAGAATGGTAATCTCAAAGTTTATTAATTCTGAAGGTAACTTTTCTTAGGTGTGGTTCGCTGTTTAGTACTTTAAGTTAAATATTATGCCATCTTTTACTTGTGTAATTTCTTTTATCGGTGAATGTCATCGAACACACACACACACACACACATATATATATATATTACAAGTTAAATAATTGATTTATTTATCTAGTTCATTTAATTGTTTGAAATTTTTATAACGTTAGAAAGTGCTTTGAAATGAAACTATTCTTTAATTAAACAAAACTCTATTCAAATTTGAAACTTCTAAACAAATATCAAACTTCTTCAAATTTGAAACTTTTTTAAATTTAAGATATAAAAATCTGATGTGGGCAGCACATGACTTTCTCAACATAATATTTTTGATATTGAATTGATACCAACCACTTAAATTGAAATTTGGGGCTTTAGGCAACTTATTAGTCTAAACAGAATGACCTACATATATACACTCGCGTGCAAAATCTTCAAATATTTAGGGGTTCAGTTCCAGACTTTTATCACAGAAGAAAGAAATCCAGTTGATTTCCGAAACAACGTACATATGCTTATTATTTATCTTGATTTGTGCTACATTTTACGTTGTAAACCAGCTCATTACAACCTAAATATTGTTGTTTCCGAGTTTGGATTAAAAGCAATACTATTTTTAGCACTTTGTAGGATTTCTACATCTCTTTATTATACTGCAAGTCCTATTTTTGGCATAGATTTGGCTAATGATACAAGAGAAGATTATTTAATTGCATCCCAAATTATTCCGCAATTAAGTTTTAAAGTCATTTATATGATATAAAAGAAAACAAACTGACTGGTGGAAACTTGAAAAATCCACAAAAAAAGAGAAAATCAAATATAGAGGGGGGGGGGGGGGGTCAGAATTTCAATGGGCAACCATCTACAGAGCTTCAAGAAAGTAATTAACTAGGCCAATATTAGTGTTATCGTACATATATATATTTTATGCAAGTGTATGAGAAACCTTCAAGGCTCTACACGAATAAACAACTTTAGGGGAGGGAGTTGACCCCTTTCTTGGGGGGGGGGGGCAATACGGGAGCTCTCTTTCTTCCTGTTAGCGATAGGTTAAAAAAGTTAATTACGAAGTTGTAGGGCGTTTCAAAATAAGTCCGAAATATTTTTGTCCCACAACGATAGCTGCAAATTAGCTCCTCTCTAAATTCCGCATTTAAAAGCCGCAATTTTATTAATCTGCACGCAACAGTGTAAACGTAGGGACATTGGAAAAACACTACATGTGCAAGCATGCATGGTTGCAGAACTTGAACATTTTGTGTATAATAAAGTGAATTTTACTTTGCCGCATTGTCTAAAGGTTCGATTTCGTGTGTGTGTGTGTGTGTTTGTAGGGAGATAGGTAGTACAATAAAAAGGGGCCAGCCTAATTAAGTTGTCTCATCGTGTAGCGCGATTGGGATTTCCTATACACATGCATAAAAAAATGAAGTGGAATGTGCCTCAATTCGACTTTCTTATACCAGAATCTATTTTTAAGTAGCTTTTTTATTCTCCAAATTTTGCAGGAAAAATTTTGAAAAAACTTTATTGTTGGTCCAAATAATCATAATTATAGCATTACCTTTCATTTTCGGGGACTTGAAAAATTTTTTTGGATTGATACCAAGTTTGATAATTTACCCCCTTGGAAGGGATGCAACTAGCCCCCCTTCCCCCTCTTCACCTTCAATAATAACGTCACGAACACAAACATTGTATCGCGGTCACCCCCCCCCCCCCCCCCACTTCACCTTCAATAATAACGTCACGAACATAAACATTGTATCTCGGTTAATTTTCACTACAATGATTGAAACTGTTAAGTGCAATCATGATCATTGAGCCATAAAGAATCCCTTTTCATGTATAATCGGTCAAATTTTTCCTATGCTGCCATATATATATATGTTAATAAAAAAGTTTTCGCTCGAATTTTATAAAAACACTATCTAGTTCTTAGATTCTTCGTTAACCAAGCCGGATATAAGGTGTCGTGAATATTCATAAATACTTATGGCAGCTATCGTGCCATACAAGAAATCGATCATAGACTAGACAGACCAGCATCACTCTAAAAATAGTCAAAACGTATTCAGGAGGCCCTACAACATATATTGGCATTAAAATCTCGAAATCGAAAATGTTCATGGGAGCAATACTTTTTCTGTACTGTATTCTATACTTCTATAGTATGAGAAAATAAATATAGGACAACCTTAATACGAAAATGTTATGATAACGAATTCGGCAACAGAACGGGATAGACGAGAGAAAAGCCAATTATGAAAGTGCAGAATTTTTTCTAATGAATTGGAATCAACCATAATACTGTTTCAAAAGACGTTTATTTGACATAATATGGTTATTGATAAATCGCAAAAAGACATTTGACATAAACTGGTTATTATTGTATTCAGGAATGCTATATAAATAACACGTGCGCAGGAACCTAATTAAATATACAGCTTATTCAAAATGATCTCCTTCAGCAGCAATTCATATTTGAATTCTAGAAAAATACTATTTCGTACTTTGATAAGCAGTGCACGTGTTACAGGCCCTGATGATACGACTTTTTGATATATTTATTGCCTTTCATATGTGCATTTCGTTCGTTCCTGATGTCGGTTCTTACTCATTAGATAATGCTCTGCAACTCTATATTTGGCTTTTTTTTTTTGTCTATTTGGGTGTGTTGTCGTGTTCGTTATCCTAACTTCTAAAATTATCTTCTAGGATTGCTACAATTTTTTATATTCTATTCTGCAGGGTCACTTTACTATAGATATAGACCAAATGTGTACACTCCTGGACCTTTTCTTACAAAGTTATTCGAGTGCCTTGTATACAGTCCTAGGAACCTTGTCTTTCCTGGGAACCTTGTATGCAGTTGGAATAACATTTTTACTCTCTTATGCTATTGTATAGGGAAAGTATTGCAGTTTTCTTGAAAATTTTCAAATTCGGAATCTCGACGGACAAATGCGTTTTGAGACCTTCTGAATCCATTTTGAACACTTTTAGAAAAATGTGGATTAGTATGCGAGGTGTGGACACGATAACTCAAGAAAGAAATCACCTACCGGTATGAAGACTTACGTGTAGATACATTACGCAAAATGCTAGAGCTACATTGATAGAATTTTTAGTCATTCTCGCGATTAGAACTAGAACAATTCGCAGTATTCCTTCCGACAGAAAACAATAGCAATTCCCATAACAATGATATATATAGTATATACATTGGCTTCGCCAAGGGGGATTTGGGTGTCACAACCCTCACCCCTCAGGAACTCATCAAATCCATTGAATCTCAAAGAAATGATATATAGAGAAATGGGAAGCAAAATATATTTGGTTACACCCTATTTAATATATTTGGTTACTCCCCATTAGCTGTCGATAATGGGGAGTAACTCAGTATTTCAGAAATAAAGCTGGGATTTTCATGAACGCCTGCAATTGCGGCTTTTCTGATAATTTGCCTTATCAACAAAGTAGTTGAAAAAGAAAATGAGCAAAGGTTGCAGAATGTTTTACAGTGTACATACATAGTATAGAGAAAGTATTGTATCGGGGTCGAAAATTCGAATTCGAGTTTTCGACGGAAAAACACGTTTCAAGCATCCCTGAACTCGAATCTGACGTTTTTGAGGTGATGTCTGTGGATGCTAAGTATCTGGAAATATTTTTCGAAACACTCCCAATTTCTGCATCCCCAGGAGGAGGGAAAATCGAAAATCTGGCATCATTATAGATTCTGTTTCATGGGCAATACTATTAAACGTGCAAAAATTCTGTCATCGAGAGGCTTCTGAAATGTCTGTAAAGACAAAATCACGTTAGACAATTATTATACATAGGTTGTAAAAAAAAATATTTCAAATTTTGTTCACAGAATAGGAAAAAGTCATGCGTTGCTCAATATCCGATTTCTCATTATTCGAAAAGCTCGGCTACATTACAGATATCAGACATTAAAAAAGAAAAATCGTCTGATTAACTGTCTACTTAATTCAAGTAGACACGTGTAAATTGAAACTGTTGACAAAGCATTCAAGGTATTTCCCAACGAGGTATTATATATAATACCACATCGATGGTATTTCCCACACTATCGGTGTTACGGAAATGTTTTCGTCGAAATTGACTTTCGTAATCAACTTGAAGTATCGCGTTCTTACTGCGAATAACAACATCGTATGGACTGGTTTCGTTCTTTTATGTGTTCATCACTATAGAATATCCGATATCTGCAATGTTAGAAAGAAAACTTGCTATGTGCATCAATTTTGCGGCTGACACAATTAGTCCTACCACGCAACCGCCATGATATTTCATACAGATTGATATCAAGCTGGAATGACTCAGTTTATAATCACAGAACCCATCTAAAGGGACAAGTGTGATGGGCGCACTAAAAGCTCAAAACTGGTTTATGGATGCTGTTATACAGGGTGATTCAAAATAATGGGGCAAAACTTTAAGGGGTGATAGAACACACCTAAACAAGCACTTTTTGTCATGCAATGCATGAGCGCAACGCATGGGGTTAAGCGCTAGAGGGTGCTGTCCAGCGAACGCATTAAGCGCCTGTTGTCGTACTCGTCGTCAGTTTTACCGTGGATTTCAGAAGGAATGGATTTTTTTCATTAACCAGGAGAATGCCGAGATGCATTTCATGTACGGAACTGCGGAGGGGAATGCGAGGAAAGCCCACATCCGTATGTGATTCCAACATGACAGAGCGCCACCCCATTTTAGCGTAGCTGTCCGAAACGCCTCCATACATAAAATACATGTCGGCCTTCTCCTGATTTATGAAACAATTATTTCTTCTGAAATTCACTATAAAACTGACGACGAGTGCGATAACAGGCCCTTAATGCGTTCGTTGGACTGCGCCCTCTAGTGCTTAACCGCGTGCGTTACGACCATGCATTGTATGACGAAAATTGTTTGTTTAGGTATGTTCTATCACCTCTTAAAGTTTTGCCCTCTTGTGTTGAATCACCCTGTATGCAATGGGAGCGTGATCCAATCTTTTTGAACGCTCCTTTTAGTTTGGTTCTATCAGGGCCGCTTTAATCCTTGCCGAGTCCACCAGTTGAAAGTAAATTCTGATACTCCCCCCCCATCATAAAACTTTTATAGTAAAAAATGTACAATAGACCCCAAAATTTGGCGAATCCCTTGCATTTACCCACTTTGCCTTTGGTCAAAAATGGACCTGGTTCTGTGAATATGAACTATGTATATTTTCTAAAGCACAATTATAGGAATTGTTTGTTATTTTTAGTGCGCAGAAAATATTATGCAGGTATTTATTTTATCCAGGAAAATTACTCATCCCCGTAATTTATTTCTGGTATAAATAATAAAAATATAAAGGTATACAAATGCATGGGCGATGAAAGAAAATAAACAGATATATCGATGTTTGTCTCTGTCTGTAATGGATGAGAAAAATTCAAGGTTGGACAAGTTTTGAGTCATTTCTCTGAAAGGAAGTAAATTATTTGAACTTTTTCGTTGGTTTCTTGTTAGTCTGTTTGCAAAATGGGTTTGTCTTGCCATGTATGACATTCCAAACAATCATTCTCAATTTTTTACCTATAATCCATAAACAAGAAAGATCAATCATGCATAAAGCATTGATTATGAAACACTTTCCAACTTCAATGCAATATTATTTAAACATCTCTTAAATGTGATACATTCCTCGATAATATTTTTAAAATTATCACAGTACTACATTAATGTATTATATTTGAAAACTTAAAACTTCATCGAAAACAAGAAAGATCAATCATGCTTAAAGCATTGATTATGAAACACTTTCCAACTTCAATACAATGTTATTTAAAGAAGTCTAAAATGCAATACATTCCTCGGTAATATTTTACAACTTATCACAATACTACATTAATTTATTATATTTGAAAACTTAAACTTTCATTGAAAAAAATGAACTTCATTCAAATGACGGCATTGAAATATAAATTGCCTGGTTTAAACATCTCTAAAATGCAATACATTCCTCGGTAATATTTTTAAAACTATCATAATACTGCGATAATTTATTATATTTGAAAACTTCATCGAAAACAACTGAAATTCATTCAAATGATGTCATAGAAAAAATAACACGTCTGGATCTCTCTATAAAAGCAGCATTTCATTCATAACTTTTCCCCATTCATTTCATTCATCACAATACTATAATGATTTATTTTATTTAAAAATTAAGACCATGGAGCTACAAGTAATTAAACTATATGCTTAAAACTTCATCGAAAAAAATCGTCCTTCTCTTTGTAAAATCAATGAATATTTCATTCATATCAGCTATGCAGACTCCATGGGCTAAATAATTTCCTGTTAAAGAAATACAGCAATTCTAATACAACTCATTCTACATATTTTGCTGTTTACATTTTACATAAGTGAAAAATAGGCTTCGTTGTAGAAATAATCAAATTTGGATGAGCATTTAAAATCAAATATATTGTAATTACGTTGTTTCAGTATGTAGATGCACAGAATTTAAGCAAAAATAAAGTGGTTTTAGGACGGATACAACACTCAATATGAATTAAAAAGAACTTAAAAAATCACGATTTTGAGACAAGATGGATGCCATATATCATTTTGAAGTGGGTCATGTGATCTTTTCATATCATGGTCACGTGATCGCTTCATATAAGATGTGTAATTATTATTTTAATTTTTAGTTAAAAAACTACTGAATATATTTCGCTGAATTTTTTTTTATATATTTTATGGAACAATTTGAATATTACTTAAAATTTTCGAAGCAATTTGTCAATTTTAAACCCGCTTAAAAAAATGTTTGAAAAATTAGGTCCCATAGGACTCAACGTATTTCATTTTTTCAACCCGGGTTCAATCCAAAACTAATTGGGTGATATTATTCATTTATATTCCCATAGGTCCTACAGACAGTCTGAACAACATACTAAAATTTCATTTTGATTAAGTCATTTTTACGGCAGTTATCGTGCTAACAGACAGACAGACAGAATGAACAAAGTCATAAACACTTTTCAACTTTGTTGTAAAGTGTTAACAAGAAAGATCAATCATGCATAAGCATTGATTATGAAACACTTTCCAACTGAAATGCAATTTCATTTAAAAATTTCTAAAATGCGATACATTCAGTGGTGATATCTTTTACATTATCACAGTACTACAGTAATTTATTATACTTAAATATTTAAAACTGTATCGAAATACAAATCATCTGATTCTCTATGCAAAATCAATGAATATTTCATTCATATAACTTGTATTCCAGACTCCAGAGCTAAATAATTTTGTGTAGAAAGCCCAGACCACACGACCAACCCATAGGCTAATGGTAGCTTTCTGTGTGGCCGAAAAAATAAATAAAAAAAAATAATTTTGTGTGAAAAAATTTCAGCAATTCTTGTGTAACTCACCTTACAATCGCTTGAGATATTTGCATTCTGCATAAGTTAAAATTAGGCTTCGTTGAAGAAATAATAAAAGTTTAGGGATCATTTAAAATCACAACTATTGTAAATGCGTAGGCACGGAATTCAAAGTATTGGAATCGTGCCGAAGATTGAAACTCGAATTTTCGAAGGATCTACACGTTTTGGGAATTCTAGAATACGAAAAAACTATTTTTAGGAAGACGTCTGTGTGTGTAAGGGTGTATCTGTGTGTGTGTGAGGATATTGCATCCACTCTAACGGAAAAACTGATGGACCGAATTTCATAAAATTTGGTGGGTATGTTTTTTGTGGGGAAACCCTGATGTTCATTAAATTATAGTACGATTCGTAATAAAAGAATCTGCCTTCTTTGCGAAGTGGCCGACAGAAATTGCTTTATTCACTCTAGCTAAAAACTACAAATTTAACAAAATTTGGTGTATAATATTTCAATAACCTACAAGTGATTTATATACCAAATTTAACAAAATTTGGTGTATAAATCATTTGTAGGTTATTGTAGTACTATTCGGGAAAAAGGAACGGGCTATTTTTGCGAAATGGCCCGCAAAAATCATTAAATATAAAAATATAAGACTACGTGTGCCCAATTATATCAATTAAATTCCTATTTTATACGTGATTTTTGACAACAAAAAGAATGAAACTAACCCCATTACTCTAGGACTAGCCGTTCTTGAGATATTCTAGTTTTTTCGCTTTTTCGCTACGCCACCTTTGGCAATAAGTCCAGCTATCAAATGAGAACCAAATTCAAGTTTAACGTGCAAATTCAGTGTCATTTAAAATACTTATGGCTGTTATTTTGTGCAGATAAACTCAAATTATTATTAAAGAAATAAAGAGAACGTGAATATGAGTCTGCAGGGAAAGACATGTGCTGCCCACATCAGAATTTTTAACAATATTACAACAATGATTTATAGAAGTGAACGGGGATTATTTGCAGGCCATTTCGGAAAAAATCTAGGATCTATATTTAAAGATCCACCAAATTTTTGTAGAATAAAATGTTCAACAAATTTAAGCTGTGTACCAAATTTAACTCTGTAGGACGTAGGAAAGTGCATTACAAATGCCATCAAATAAGTATATCATGAAGAGTTATATAAAATTAAAAAAAAATTTGAAAAATTCTTATCTACCAAATTTATTTTAAAAATGTGAAGCCTCTCTCATATACAAAATAATTAAACTCTTGGATAGATATTTATTATATATCTCTTTTTTCTTTCTGGTGGATATCCCAAAAGTCAGAATTTAAATGAATTTGTTTTTCTCCCTATATTAAATAATGTTTAATTAAAAAACTACCTAACATATTTTACTGAAAATATTTTTTTATGGGATAATGTGAATATTTCCTAAAAATTTCAAAGCAATTTGTGCATTTTAAATTTGCTTAAAAAATGTTTGAAAAATTAGGTCCCATAGGGTTCAATGTATTTCATTTTTTCAACCCGGGTTCAATAAAAACTAATTGGGTGATATTATTTATTATAATTCTCATAGGTCCCACAGACCGTCTGGAAAACATACTAAAATTTCATTTTGATAAAGTCATTTTTACGGCAGTTATCGTGCTGACAGAATGAACAAAGTCATAAACACTTTTCTTAACTAGGTTGTAAAGTGTTAAAAATGAACTTTATTCAAATGACGGCATTGAAATATAAATTGTCTGGTGTAAACATCTCTAAAATGCGATACATTCCTGGGTAATATTTTTAAAATTATCATAATACTACAATAATTTATTATATTTGAAAACTTCATCGAAAACAAATGAACTTTTTCAAATGACGTCATCGAAATATAAATCGTCTGGCTCTTTAAATAAAAGCAGCATTTCATTCATAAACTTTTTCCATTCATTTCATTCATCACAATGCAATAATAATTAATTTTATTTAAAACTTAAAACCATAGAGGTACAAGTAATTTAACTTTATGCTCAAAACTTCATCCAAAAATCGTTTGCTTCTCTATAAAATCAATGATTGTTTCTTTAATATCAGCTATATTGCAGACTCCATGGAGTAAATAATTTTGCGTTAAAGAAATGCAGCAATTCTTATACAATTTATTCTACATCTTTTGGTATATACATCCTCCATAAGTGATAAGTTGGCTTCGTTGTAGAAATAATCAAGGTTGGGTGATCATTTAAACTCAACTATATTGTAATTGCGTTGTTTCAGGATGTAGATGCACAGAATTTAAGCAAAAATAAAGCGGTTTTAGGGCAGATGCAACATTAAATATGAATTAAAAAGAACTTTAAAAATCACGATTTTGACACAAGATGGATGCCATATTTTGTTTTGAAGGGGTCACGTGATCGCTTCAACAATGATCACGTGATCGCTTCAACAATGATCACGTGATCTCTTCATATAAAGGATGTAATTATTATTTTAATTTTAATTTAAAAAACTACGGAATATATTTTGCTGAATTTTTTTTTATATATTTTATGGGATAATTTGAATATTTCCTTAAACTTTCGAAGCAATTTGTGAATTTTAAATCCGCTTAAAAAATGTTTGAAAAATTAGGTTCCATAGGGTTCAACGTGTTTAATGTTTTCAACCCGGGTTCAATCCAAAACTAATTGGGTGATAATATTCATTTATATTCTCGTAGGTCCCACAAACCGGCTGAACAGCATACTAAAATTTCATTTTGATAAAATTATTTTTACGGCAGTTACCGTGCTAACGGACGACAGACAGACAGACTGACAGAACAAAGTCATAAACACTTTTCAACTATGTTCTAAAGTGTTAAAAATGGACAATAATTGTTCAAAATGTCATACATCCGTGCGTTAAACAGGCCCTTTTAGTATTTATGCGTTATAGATAAAAAATTGAAAATGATTGTTCAGAATGTCACACATGGCGAGAATGTCACACATGGCGAGACATTTTGCAAACAGGTTAACAAGAAAACCAACAGAAAAGTTCAAACCTCAGTGGCCCCCTAAATATTGTATGTGATAAAAAATTTAAGCAGGAATATAATTTTAATTAATTTAAAACTGGTAAAATTAGCTTTTATTTTAAATTATAAAATATGTTAATTATTTTGAATATTATACGTCCTTTAAAGTCTTTATATTACTTCGAAATAAAAAGTTTGGAAGTTTTCAACATGCACTAAAGAGGCCTTCGGGGACTATGGTCCCGACCCTCCAAAATTGTTATGTGCTTTTTAGACCCTTCAGGTCAAACAGCCTTTTTTCAAGCCCCAGCGAACCGATACCCCTTTCGGCCGCTAATTCAAAAGGCTCGCCAACCCTATAATCCCGTTCGACTCGGACAAAGTTGTATATTTCGGTAAAATGCGATCTACAACGACACATCGCGCATCTTTGAGTGCAGCTGGTATCCATGGGCTGATCTCACCCCCCGAAATATTTGATCATGGGTTTACCATGTGACGGGGGGGGGGGGGGGTCTGAATTAACAGCAAGCCCTAGATTCCAGTTTTGCTTGACCAGACCTTGAATACTAGCGTCCTTTCCACTTATCAGTATATGCCAAGAAAAGTGCTGAGAGGCGCTGCAAAATTTGAGCGTCAATTTTAGACGAATCGGAAATTTATCAGCCATACTCTAAGCTTTACAAATCAGTCGAAAAAGTATGCAAATCGGTAAAACCGTTTTCGATTTACAAACGGTCATTTCAGACTGACAAAACTGGTCTTTTAATTCCCATTGTTTCTCGGAGAGGTGTAGAAGGATAAAACTGATATTAAAACATCCCTTGGATATGTTCTCATTGCCTGGAAAAGTTTTAACAAATTAGAGATATTTTGCTCTGAAGTGCAATTTGGAATTTCCACTTTTTTATATAATGAAATGGTATAAAATCGGTAATATTTATTGTCATAAACCTACTTTTTATTGAGCTTAACAAACTAGTGAAAAAATCATGTAAATCTGTGGAGCCGTTCTCGACTTATAAGCGATCATGTTAGAGAAATTGAAACAGGTTTTTAGTTTTCGTTATTTCGCAACTCTCTGTAGGGGGATAAAACTTGCAGAATTTTCCCTGGACTTAGCCTCTTTGCCTGAAAAAAAAAAAAGTAATCAAAATTTATTGTGTGGTTCGGGAGGCTATTAGAAGCATATATTGAACTTTTTCTTTAATATGGGTTTTTTAGGGTACTTCCTTATTATAGCGGCCCCGCAATTACGATTACGCCAAGGTCGCAGTTACGATTTCACCAAGGTCCGTAGCTGGAACGTGTAATAGAGAAATAAAAATAAATAAAATGAGAATAAATAATATAATGCAAAGACGTCGTTCTTGAAATAATGATATGGCATCCAACTCATTGTTTGGTAAATTAAAGATTGTTAACAACATATTTTAAAGAAAGCAAGCGATTTTAAAAAACCAATACGAAATCGGGAACGATAATATAAACACGTGCTGTTTCTTTAGGATTGCAAACGTTTGGCGAAATTTTACAACCAACCTTGGCGATATATCTCGGTCGCTTGGCGATTCATCTTTGCAGGCCGTTGTACCATTTTTGACTTCGGAGTGAAAGATCCCCACTTCCCACAAGTATACATGTTAGGTCTAGCTATTGTTAAGTTAGTATGCCACATCGAATAAAAATGATTGCAGCGTTCCTAGCGGAAAACTGAAGTTATAAACGTGAATTCTGCAACAGAGCGAGATAGAAGAAAAGTGTCTCTTTCAAAGTTGGAGTATTATCTAATTAGTAAAAATTGACATTAAATCGGCTACAGAAGGCATTTATTTAATACTAGCCGCCTTTGGCGACCAGCCTGTTCGCTACCCTTGAAAATTCTGACCGTGGCAAACTCGTTGGCGCGACCTACCAGAAAGGTGTAAAGGTGCGTACAGACGATCAGTGAATGTGTGTCAAACATGTCGATTCTCAGAATTGTGTTTGAAGTGCGCTTTGTCCACACGGGCACACATATTTGACGTCTTATGATAATGAGCTAGTTTCCTTTCATACCTAGTAGATGGCGCTGTTGTACTTGTTTACTAATTTCGTTTGTTTTCAAATCAAGAAAGTGGAAACAAAATTAAAAGTGTCCCAAATCGTTACAAGCAGTGACTTATCCTGACTCTAAAAAGTGGAGGGGGGGGGGGGGAATGTTTAACAATTGCTTATGCCAGAGTTATTTTAAATGAAAAATACGCATAACATTAAAAAGCCTTGAAAATTGGGGGGGGGGGGGGCAAGCATACGCTACTGGTTACAATGACTATTAACAATATATAATTAATTCAAATATATTGTTTTATAATTGTTATTTAGTTTTGTTTTATTGTCAGTAGAGTACTCGATCGATTAGAACCTGCTGATTATTTTTTTTTTTGCAAACGTATCTGTAGTTAATTATGGCTAAGCAAGCAAATATTAAAGCTGCTTGCGCAAAAGAACTAAAAACTGTTTCAAGGT
This sequence comes from Amaurobius ferox, assembly GCA_951213105.1. Taxonomy (NCBI): domain Eukaryota; kingdom Metazoa; phylum Arthropoda; class Arachnida; order Araneae; family Amaurobiidae; genus Amaurobius; species Amaurobius ferox. The sequence continues at coordinate 87,993,972 of OX578147.1, read as the reverse complement.
TGACGCTTAAATCAAAATTATAATTTATATATATGTTTCGTTTTCTTAACCTTTTACTTTTTTAAATAAATATAAAAAAAATATGGTACTTTTGACTCATTCTGTATTTTCCTTTTCACATAAATGTCCTCTATATAAAAGGAAAAACACAACTATATCTTGAACCATGAGATGGATTTTGATAATTTGACCCTGCAGTAAAGTACAGAATAAGGAAGACTAAAAACCTCTTCCAATCTCATACCAGGGTTGTGGAATCTGAGTCGGTAACAGTTTGGGTGAAGTTATTAACAAAATACTAACTTGGGCTCAAAAAAACATTTAAAAATTCTAATTGTTTAATAGTTTTTAGGCGATTAATTATGAAACATCAAATGTTTTACAAATTAAAAAAAGTATGAAAAGTAATGTTATTAATTTAACGAAGTATGTTTAAAGCAAAATAATTAAATATAAAATGTTAGCGGAGTAAATTTGCATTCAATGAGCACTTTTTTTTTATGTATAAAGAAATATTTTAGAAGTCATGCACGATATCACACATGAATGAAAGTACTTTTAATCAAAAACAAATTAACATCATTGTTTACTAGTTATGAACTGTTCTTAAAATATTATAACATATAAATATATAATATACTATAATTAATAACATAATAACAGTTCATTCACATTATAAAAACAGATTTACACAACCTGAACATAACATAATTTTGTTTTATTATGCCATGACAAATAATCAAAATATGCGTGCAATATATCAAGATACAAATTTTTTACATAAAATTACTTACTTGACACATTCTTAAAAATATGTAATTTCACTTCTTCACCTACATCATAATCTAAATCATGCACATGCAAAACATCAAGATACTAAAATTACTACATGAAGCTACTTACATGCCACACTGTACATAAAATCACACATTTTTCAAATCTGCGAGACAAGAAAAATATCCTTAAAAGAAACAAAATGAGAAAAAACACTAGAAAGATTGCTGACATTTTACATAAGCAGCATAATTCTCTAGTAATTATTATCTTTGTATGACTGTAGTGGATAAAACCGAATTATAGTTTAGAAATCTCATTGTACAATCCAAGCATTAAACTGAAATTAAAAGAAACACAGAAAGGGCACATAGAATAATACTCAATTCATGAAATAAATGCAGGGCTGGCTGCACATTCCAATGAATAAACAATATACACTCTTGTTAAAAAACATACAGTTCTGTTAATTATTCACCAGAAACATGCAAAATTGTTAGAATCTACGCAACCTATTAAAAACATGCCATTTCAATTCTTAAGTTCCAACTTAGTCTAAGTTATAAACAGGCAAATTATCAAGATGCTAAAATTATTACATGAAACTACTTACGTAAAATCAAACATTCTTCAATTCTGTGAGATGAGAAAAATATCCTTGAAGATTTTCAGCCAAAAAACCACTAGAAAGATTGTTGACATTTTATAAGCAACATAACTCTCATGTGATTATTTAGCTTTATATGACTGTAGTGGAAGACACCTTAAATATACTTTATAAATCCCATTGTACAATCCAAACATTAAACTGAAATTAAAAGATACACAGAATGGGTACATAGAATAATACTCAATTCATGAAATAAATGCAGGATTGCACATTGAAATCAACAAACAAAATACACTCTTGTTAGAAAACATACAGTTCTGTTAATTGTTTCCCCAAAACATGCAAAATTGTTAGAATTCATGCAATCTATTAAAAACATGCTATTTCAATTCTTGAGCAATTTGACAAAGTTATAAAGATGCAAAATATTAGGATGCTAAAATTATTACATGTAACTACTTACGTAAAATCAAACATTCTTCAATTCTGTGAGATGAGAAAAATATCCTTGAAGATTTTCAGCCAAAAAACCACTAGAAAGATTGTTGACATTTTATAAGCAACATAACTCTCATGTGATTATTTAGCTTTATATGACTGTAGTGGAAGACACCTTAAATATACTTTATAAATCCCATTGTACAATCCAAACATTAAACTGAAATTAAAAGATACACAGAATGGGTACATAGAATAATACTCAATTCATGAAATAAATGCAGGATTGCACATTGAAATCAACAAACAAAATACACTCTTGTTAGAAAACATACAGTTCTGTTAATTGTTTCCCCAAAACATGCAAAATTGTTAGAATTCATGCAATCTATTAAAAACATGCTATTTCAATTCTTGAGCAATTTGACAAAGTTATAAAGATGCAAAATATTAGGATGCTAAAATTATTACATGTAACTACTTACGTAAAATCAAACATTCTTCAATTCTGTGAGATGAGAAAAATATCCTTGAAGATTTTCAGCCAAAAAACCACTAGAAAGATTGTTGACATTTTATAAGCAACATAACTCTCATGTGATTATTTAGCTTTATATGACTGTAGTGGAAGACACCTTAAATATACTTTATAAATCCCATTGTACAATCCAAACATTAAACTGAAATTAAAAGATACACAGAATGGGTACATAGAATAATACTCAATTCATGAAATAAATGCAGGATTGCACATTGAAATCAACAAACAAAATACACTCTTGTTAGAAAACATACAGTTCTGTTAATTGTTTCCCCAAAACATGCAAAATTGTTAGAATTCATGCAATCTATTAAAAACATGCTATTTCAATTCTTGAGCAATTTGACAAAGTTATAAAGATGCAAAATATTAGGATGCTAAAATTATTACATGTAACTACTTACGTAAAATCAAACATTCTTCAATTCTGTGAGATGAGAAAAATATCCTTGAAGATTTTCAGCCAAAAAACCACTAGAAAGATTGTTGACATTTTATAAGCAACATAACTCTCATGTGATTATTTAGCTTTATATGACTGTAGTGGAAGACACCTTAAATATACTTTATAAATCCCATTGTACAATCCAAACATTAAACTGAAATTAAAAGATACACAGAATGGGTACATAGAATAATACTCAATTCATGAAATAAATGCAGGATTGCACATTGAAATCAACAAACAAAATACACTCTTGTTAGAAAACATACAGTTCTGTTAATTGTTTCCCCAAAACATGCAAAATTGTTAGAATTCATGCAATCTATTAAAAACATGCTATTTCAATTCTTGAGCAATTTGACAAAGTTATAAAGATGCAAAATATTAGGATGCTAAAATTATTACATGTAACTACTTACGTAAAATCAAACATTCTTTAATTCTGTGAGATGAGAAAAATATCCTTGAAGATTTTCAGCCAAAAAACCACTAGAAAGATTGTTGACATTTTATAAGCAACATAACTCTCTAGTGATTATTTAGCTTTATATGACGTTGTAGAAGACACCGTAAAAATACTTTATAAATCCCATTGTACAATCCAAACATTAAACTGAAATTAAAAGATACACAGAATGGGTACATAGAATAATACTCAATTCATGAAATAAATGCAGGATTGCACATTGAAATCAACAAACAAAATACACTCTTGTTAGAAAACATACAGTTCTGTTAATTATTTCCCCAAAACATGCAAAATTGTTAGAATTCATGCAATCTATTAAAAACATGCTATTTCAATTCTTGAGCTCTAAATTTGACAAAGTTATAAAGATGCAAAATATTAGGATGCTAAAATTATTACATGTAACTACTTACGTAAAATCAAACATTCTTCAATTCTGTGAGATGAGAAAAATATCCTTGAAGATTTTCAGCCAAAAAACCACTAGAAAGATTGTTGACATTTTATAAGCAACATAACTCTCTAGTGATTATTTAGCTTTATATGACGTTTTAGAAGACACCGTAAAAATACTTTATAAATCCCATTGTACAATCCAAACATTAAACTGAAATTAAAAGATACACAGAATGGGTACATAGAATAATACTCAATTCATGAAATAAATGCAGGGTTGCACATCGAAATCAACAAACAAAATACACTCTTGTTAGAAAACATACAGTTCTGTTAATTATTTCCCCAAAACATGCAAAATTGTTAGAATTCATGCAATTTATTAAAAACATGCTATTTCAATTCGTGAGCTCTAAATTTGACAAAGTTATAAAGATGCAAAATATTAGGATGCTAAAATTATTACATGCAACTACTTACGTAAAAGCAAACAATTTCCAATTCTATGAAATGAAAAATATATCCTTGAAGGTTTTCAGTCAAAAAACACTTGGAAGATAGAGCATAACTCGCTAGTAATTACACTTTATGAAACTGAAATTAAAAGGCACACAGAAAGGGTACATAGAATAATACTCAATTCATGGAATAAATGCAGGGTTGCTCACTGAAATCAGCAAACAATGAATGAATTAAAAAAATTACAGAAAAGAAAAAGACTACAAATAACAAACAAACGGGTCAAAAATATACGCGACGCAGAACGCATATGATGAATACGGATGCAAATCCAAAATGGTAATATGCTCGTGATTGGTCAATACAAATGTCAATCATGCTGGCTCCGCAATGTTTGGCGAAAAAGTAGGACCCTGCTCTACAAGAAAAATGTTTGACCTTACACTTTGACAACTACGTCAAACACGTGTTCAGACGATCAAAAATAAGTGATCAAGCTTGTTTGACAAACATTCACTGATCGTCTGTACACACCTTAAGGTAACTGCTTGGAAGGCCAGGAAGTGCCACACAATTTAGACCGGAACCCAATGGGGGAGGCATCCAAAGAGACCGTACCCTCCTTCCCCTACCACAAACCTCTCGGAAGGACTTGCAGTCCCACACGTTTAACGTGATCGTACTCCGCGTGAACACGGCTGCAGTTTTGGCAATGGCGGGAATCGAACCCGGGCCTACCGAGTGAAATTCCCGCGCGCTAACCACTGGGCTACCGTGCCATCCGCGACAATCTCCATAACTTTATTTTTATTCGGCAATTTTGGGAATCGAACCCGGGCCTACCAAGTGCAAATCCCGCGCACTAACCACTGGGGTACTTCACCCTCCGCGATATTCTTCATAACTTTCTTTTTATTCACCCAATTTAGACCGGAACCAAGTGGGAGAAGCATCCACAGGGACCGTACCCTTCTTCCCCTACCACCAACCTCTCGGAAGGACTTACAGACCCACATGTTTAACGTGATCGTACTCCGCGTAAACACGGCGGCAATTTTGGGAATCGAACCCGGGCCTACCGAGTGCAATTTCCGCGCGCTAACCATTGGGCTACTTTGCCCTACGCGACAATCTCCATAACTTTCTTTTTATTCATCCAATTTAGACCGTACCCTCCTTCCCCTACCACCAACTTCTCGGAAAGACTCACGGACCCACATGTTTAACGTGATCGTACTCCGCGTAAACACGGCGGCAATTTTGGGAATCGAACCCGGGCCTACTGAGTGCAATTCCCGCGCGCTAACCACTGGGCTTCTTCGCCCCCAGCGACTATCTCCATAACATTCTTTTTATTTACCCAATTTAGAACGGAACCCAGTGGGAGAGGCATCCACAGGGACCGTACCCTCCTTCCCCTACCACCAACCTCTCGGAAGGACTTCCGGACCCACATGTTTATCGTGATCGTACTCCGCGTGAACACGGCGGCAGTTTTGGAAGTGGCGGGAATCGAACCCGGGCCTACCGAGTGCAATTCCTGAGCGCTAACCACTGGGCTGCCTCGCCCTCCGCAACTTTCTTTATATTCACCCAATTTAGACGGGAACCCTGTGAGGGAGGCATCCACAGGGACCGTACCCTCCTTCCCCTACCACCAACCTCTCGGAAGGACTTCCGGACCCACATGTTTATCGTGATCGTACTCCGCGTGAACACGGCGGCAGTTTTGGAAGTGGCGGGAATCGAACCCGGGCCTACCGAGTGCAATTCCTGAGCGCTAACCACTGGGCTGCCTCGCCCTCCGCAACTTTCTTTATATTCACCCAATTTAGACGGGAACCCTGTGAAGGAGGCATCCACAGGGACCGTACCCTCCTTCCCCTACCACCAACCTCTCGGAAGGACTTACGGGCCCACATGTTTAACGTGATCGTATTCCGCGTGAACACTTCGGCAGTTTTGGCAGTGGCGGGAATCGTACCCGGGCCTACCGCTAACTTCCCGCGCGCTAATTTACAATTTAAAATGACCATATGCTCACTAAGCTCTTAATTCCATCATCCTCATTCCATTGTTCCATCATTTAAAATATCCATAAAATTTAAATATCCATCGTTCCATCATTTAAAATATCCATAAAATTAAAATATCCATCGTTCCATCATTTAAAATATCCATAAAATTAAAATATCCATTTAAAAAATCCATATCGTTCCATCATTTAAAATATAAATATAATAATTTCTACAGTGCATATGTTAAGCTCTTATTTCATTTAAAATCGGAAGCGCGGGAAACGGAAAGTAAAAACTAATTCGGTTTCTTATTGTCCCACCCATCGCTATGCATATACAGAACCGTGACGTCACCTCCACCTTGACGTCCCCACCCACCACCTTCCCTGCTTCAGCGGGGGAGAAATGAAGCGTCACGCCGAGCGGAACGGCGAGAAATTTAAAATCATGACGTCTTTAAAATTGCGATCCTGAAGGCAATTTTCATTATTTCTGGACCAGATTAGACTTGTAAGAATGCCAGATGTTTGACCTTTCTGAAAATGTAAATTATTAGTCGAAATTATGAGTACTTTTCACGATGCGAGAATTTAAAAACCAAAAATCGTTTTCTTGAGCAAAAAGTGACTTTTGTTTTAAAATCTTTAAAAAATATTAGAAATCGAAATTCAGATTTGAAATTGATATATTTTTACTCGAAATTCTCTGCTCTTTCCGATGGTGTAATTTGTTTTTTTCTACGATGTCTGGATCGTGGAGAAAAAAGGGCAAAAAACGGTCGAAATCGCATAAAACATTAAATAAATAAAAAAATAATTAAAATTTTAAAAATCGGTTTTCACGTGTCCCCTTCCCTCCCCCCCGGGTCTCCGATTGCCAAATTTCGTAGCTCTCCGACGCGCGGTCGCGAAACGTATAGTGTATAAGACAGACACACAGACACACAGACATTGCCTTTTATTATATAGACTGGTTTTAGGCGAATCGCTGTAATATTGAGGAATGATACAATAAACAATTACATGCATGGGCGCCCATAAAGGAGAGCAGGGGAGGGGGGCACTTTCCCCTTCCGGGACATTCAAGGTCACAAAGGCAGGTCAGATCAAGCTAGCTACTACGGCATGTCTTATCCTTGAGTTTGTCCCTCCCTTTAAAAAAATTTATGGGCGCCCATGCTTACATGCGCATAAATCTAATGTACAGCTTACTCAAAATGCCATTCGTCAGCCACATTGCACATTTGAAGTTCAGTAAGAATATTATCGCATACTTTCAGAGGCTTAGAAGGTGTCACCGTGTTATAAGATCTATAACAACCGATGAAGCTGGGCCGCTTATAGGGGGGGGGGGGGCTGGCCTCCAAAGGAGACCCGGAACGTCAATATTTTTTTTTTGAGACTGAAAAAGACATAAAAAAATTAATTAAAAGAGAAAATTAAATATAGAGTATGTGAAGGGGGGGGGGGGGGCATGACAAATGTTTGTAGAGGGGGCCTACAATTTCTATGGGCGGCCTTGTATGAAATATATCGGGTAATTATTGTATTCTATGTACGCGTTTTGTGATTCAGATTTCTGTTAAAGCGCAAGACGAGCCCCCCAGGAGTGGGATAACCTAGTGGTTAGCGCGCGGAGATTGCATTCGGACGACCCGAGTTCAGTTCCCGTCTATATGCAAGCTGTCACCATATTCACGCGGAGTACGGATACATTAAATATGTGGGTCTGTAAGTCCTTCTAAGAGGTTGGTGGTAGGCGAAAGAGGGTACGCATGCCGCTTCCACTGGGTTTCGGTCTAACTTGAGTGGTACTTTCCGGCTGTCCAAACAGATACCTTACACCTTCGGGTAGATTGGATGGTTTGGGTCGAAGAAGAAGAAAAAAAAGGCGAGCCTTACCCCCCCCCCCCCCCCCCCCCAGTCTGGGCCATGGAATGCTCTCCAACTTTGTAATTCACAATTTTCTTCTATTTCGCTCTGTTGCCCAGTCCATGTTCCCAATTTCTTCAATTCTCCGCTAAGGGCACTGCAATCGCCTTTATTCAATAGGGCATAGCCACTTTAGCATAGATAGACCTAACATGTAAACTTTATTTGAGTTCTTTCTTGCTTGTTAGATGCATTGTTGGGAAAGTAAAAATACAAGATCTACATCTGGCTGTCTTTAAAAACACATGTATTGCCCATTTAAATCAAGCTCATAAACTACTTTAACACGTGTACAATTAACTAATTTTACATTTTTGTTTTGCACCAACGACCTCTTGAGGAGTTTTTTCGGCCTCAAATGAAAGCTTCTCATTCTCAAATATTCACATGTGGAGCTATTCTGGGGGAAAGAATAATATTCGGTTATTTTGTCGTCGGCCTTACTTCCTGCTTTAGAAATAAAATAAACATTGTCGTTGAAGCCATATGTTTTCGGGAAGTTTAAAGTAAAGATACACTCCTTGGCATCACACAAGTAGTTTCCGTATAATTTTAGCCTAAAAGACTACAATTGGATCAGAACATTTGCATTTCTGAATAGAATGTTTATCGCACGTAATAAAAGGCGTTTGTCCTTCTGTTTGTACTGGAGTGAGGGGGGTAAAATCTAAGCTACGTTCTACCGCGAACTTTAGTATAATACAGTAGTCCCTCGCTATATCGCGCTTGTCGGGAGACATGGCAAAATGCGCGATATATCGGGCGATATTATAAAAGTTATGCTTTTATGAACACATGCAATGAAAATTTAGGCGCGAAAGTACAATAATAAAAAAGAATCACATAATAAAGACAGAGAAGTTCCATTTACCTTTTAATTTTAAGTCCAAATGCACATACATATTTAATTGATTGTTGTGCACGCTTCATTCTCTTACGAAGAAGGTACATACATACAATCTAATGTCAGCTACTTCGATTTTTCTTTCAGAACTTGCTTTCCAGAAAATATTAGTGAGCGGAAAACTATTACGGAAAACGGTACGTTAGAATACGGTATACCAACCGTTATAAAAAGGTTATTATTACGTATCCTTATACGTTATTATTACGTATATCCACATACATATTATATAATATGTAAAAATATGGAACATGGACGTATGTGTGTGTATGGACGTGTGTGGGATATGTGACGTATGTGTACACTTGGATATTATTTGTATAAACATTGAGTATTGTGGAAAAAACCTATTTCGAACTTTTCAATCATCTTACAAATTTGTATGATTTTAGGGGATGTATTTCACCTTACAAATTTGAATGATACTTGTGAGCAAAAGGAACGTTTTTCTGCTGTATCTTCTTCAATAAAACATTATCAATTTCGGAAAGATAAAGGGAAGCGTCAAATATTTGTTTTACTTTCAATTCTGAGACGTGGCCTCTCTTATCATTCATTCTGAGGACAATGACTGTTGGATAAAACATGGAGAGCATATAACTCGTTTGAATAATCTTTATCTTTGAGCTAGCTCACCTTTTGAAACTCGCTAGTCTACTAACTCGCTAGTCGGAGTGTATAAATAATAAGTGATTATTTTGAAGCGGAGAATCTTGCACAACTTTGAATAAACCCCACTGTACAAAATACTAGCCGCTTTCGGAAATCAGTGTTCAATATATATATATATATATATATATATATATATATATATATATATATATATATATATATATATATATATATATATATATATATATTTATTATTATTATTATTATAGCTGTTGATAGTGCAGTCGTCCGCAGTGCGAGTAAAACATTTGCAAGCATATTAATGGAAGATTCATAATCAGCTGTCCGTAATAGGGAGTAAGGTTCCTGATAGTTATGATTATATATATATATATATTTATTTATTTTTTTTTGAGATTGGCAACATTGGTCTCTTTATTCAAGGCTCCAATGAGTCAGACGTATGCAGTGTTTTTTCAGGTATTCTTGTTTCCTATTATATTTCAATCTTTATGCATGTTGTCCAAGTTATCAGAGTTTATAGATATAATCTATCACTGATATTAGAAACATGCATTTTGTGCTCATTTCTATAAAATACTTGGACTTGATAAAGAATTTTATCGAAATGAACAATTCATTATTGGGCCTAGGGCTTGTCCACGTGTAACGCTTTCATGCTTGGATTTTATTTTATTTTATCGATTCCTATCCATTTGTGCTTTTTGTTTGTCTTCAGCTTGATGACTAGAGGTTTGTATTTTATTTTCCACTTGATTGATGATTCTCTGTTTGATACTTTTATTTATAAGCCATTTTTTAATGTTGGGGTTTTTGGAGTTGAAACTTCTCTCTATTCTTTCATTGGATTTTCAAACTTTTACTACAAATAGACCAGGGAAGATACATTTCACGTTACCAAAAATCTACTTTATTATATGATACTCGAAACAGATATAGTTACATAGGCCGGACGAGCTCCGGCGACTAGCTAGCTCTCAAGAAATCTTAATGCCGTCTGCGTCTATTCACACAATGTACAGTTACATCGCAGAGGGAGGGATATAAGGACATGCTGGCTTCGCGTTCTTTGCTTTAAAAATGTGATGGGGATGCAGTTTCATATGAGAAAATTTACGCAGAGGTTAAGATTAGTGACCATTTATGGTATAGTCGAGGAAAAGAGGAAGTGCTGGCTGGCTTTGTTAATATTAGTGGCGTGGGATACAATTTAATATAGTTACAATACGTGCTGGACATGAAATAGGAATTTGGAACAATAATTATGAAAGAAAAGGGCGCGTTGTTGGGAAAAGCTTGAAACTGGGTATTCTCCATCAAAAAACCACATTTAAATAAACTTTTTAATTCACTTATAGATTTTAATAATAAAAGCACTTCGGACACCTAGTTTTTGACCTTTTATTAACAAGAGCAAGACTTCTAGGTGTTTACCCCCACACTTTCACACCAAAAAGAAAAAACCAACCAATCTTATTGTGTTATTAATTACACAAATCCTATATTTAATTATTTCAAATTCACACAAATTTTTAAAAAATTCGAATCCTTTTTTCCAATTAAAAATGTTAATATAATAAAAGCATATAAATATCCAGTACCATTAGGACGTAAAATATACAACTATAATCTTTTATCAAAACAATTGAATAATTCTATATCTTGTTCGAACAATGAAACATGCAATCTTCCCTTTATTGACCCACAACATGGACGCATAATCACCTGAAATCTCGGTTTAATTCAGGAACCTCATCTCAAACAATTTCTCAGCTATGGATCCAAATACAGACTCCCACTTCTTTAAAATAAAATGAAAATAATACAGGCTTTTGATATTGATCTAGACAAATATATTTTTTAAATGTCAGGCAAGTACCACTGCCCTTTTGAAGCCTTTAAGAGCTGGAAAGTACAAATCACTAGGCATGTCAAACAACTGATTCAACAATTTCCAATTCCTATATATACACATGATTACCAAGACATAATTAAAGAGATCAAGTTACTACAAGTCAAATTTATAATCGCATATGTTGATAAGGCATCCTGTAATTATGCGTTTATCTGCAAAAAATTTTATTTGGACGAACTTAAATTGCAGCTCAGTACCTCTCCTTCATTAACTCCTTTATACACTAATATCAATGTTATAAGTAAACAAATAATAGCTTACTACAAACTTCTTAAACTAAATTACAATCTCCATTTTCCTTACTTGGCACACATACCTAAATTCTATAAAATACCTATTTCTTTTAGAACAGTCATTATAGGATTTAATTCATGTGCCAATGCTGCTGACAAACAACTTCTAATCATACTAAATCAAATTTGTGATTATTTTACTACACAAAAAACACATATAATTAAAAATAGTCTAGAACTAATTAATAAGATAAAACTCATCCCTTACATACATGTTGTAAAACCTTTTGATTTCAAAGACCTTTATAATAATATAGACATTAATGATTTATATAAAGTCATACTACATTTATATGAACAATTCACTCAAGCAAAAAACATCTCATTTCCCAAATTCAAAACTTTATTAAAATTCATTTTGTTCAAACAGTATATAGTTCAAGGAAAATGCAAATACAAATTAAATAACGGAATACCACAGGGAGGTATATCATCCACCATACTGGCCAACCTTTATCTACATTTTTACGAAATTCAGAGCCATTTCAACAGTCATATAATGTACAGATATATTGATGATCTAATTATTATTGGAATTACTAATGAGGCCAATGAATTAAACTTTGATTTCTATCCACCTAATCTACAACTAATTGAAAATGTATATACATCCAACTGGATCAATTTTCTAGACGTTAGTTTAAAAATTCATAATGTAGACACACTAAAATTTAAAATCTATGACAAAACAGTAACAATAACCAGTTATTAAGGGTGAGCGTCAGTAAATTTTCTGCCCTATCCGCGCTTTGTTAACTTTCGCGGCACACATATTTCGCCGAAATTCTGCTCAAACAGTTGCGAAATATTTTCTTATAGATAAAATGCTATGCTTAGATTATATTAAAACTAAATTTAATATCCAGTAAAACATAGAATATATGTTTTATTTTAATTTCAAATATTTTTGATGCTGCCATCTGTTGTCGTAATTTAATTCATATCGACTATTTTTATTTTTTAATGAACATTTTTAAATGTCTATTCCTTCTAATACGCTATTAAATATAACAGATCACATATAATAATGCCACAATCACGGAAACGTAATTTAACTTTGACTTGAAGACAAAACTGCAGTCCTCAGTGATGCACATTCAGATCTCTTATCAAATTTATAGAATGATAAATGACCTTTCCGTGATTGTGGTATTATTATATATGATCTGTTGTTGTATTTAACACTGTATTAGAAGGAATATATGTTTAAAAATATTCATTAAAAAATAAAAATAATCGGTATGAATTAAATTACGACAACAGATGGCAGCACCAAAAATATTTGAAATTAAAATAAAACATATATTCTATGTTTTTTGAGGCATTAAATTTAGTTTTAATATAATCTAAGCATTGAATTTTATCTTTCAGAAAATATTTCGCAACTATTTGAGCAGAATTTTGGCGAAATATGTGTGCCGCGAAAGTTAACAAAGCGCGGATAGGGCAGAAAATTTACTGACGCTCACCCTTAAGAATCAAAATGTTAAGTACACCATGTTATTACAAAGAACATATTCATAAATTCTTAAACACCACTATCGAAAATAACTACCCGCCCAACCTTATTTTTTCTTTTATTAAAACATATTTTAAATTTAAATTCAACACCTTGCTAAAATTACAGCAACATATTGACAAATCATACTCTTAACAATTCTAAATAATTCTTCATCTCCATGTTTTCTTTTACAGTTAAAAAATTCGTATAATTAATTATAACTTGCTTTGAGATAAATTCACTGTAACCTGTTCTGAGATGTTTGGTCAGTTTCATGCTATTTCAGAATTCAGCAGTACAAGGGGTAGATATATATTCGTTATATTATTTCGATTTTACTTTAAATTACATTGTATTCTCATTTAAATAATTTGCCACAAGCTGGTGTAATGGAGTATATATTATATTCATAATTGTTTTCTTTGTGTATTTGATCCACTTTGTTTTTTTCTTCTACGTCGGGCCATGTGCATTATTTCTGTAGTACATTTTACAGTTGTGTACCCAGAAACGTAGAATCAGCATTAATGAAACATGTATGGCCCTTGATAACGTACATGGTTTCAGAAATGCTTTTCATATTCATTTTATTCCATTAATATTCTTTTTATTCCATTTATTCCATATCCACACTTTTTGGGAGCTAGAAAAGGCCTAGCTCATCGAGCTACACTTTGTTTCTGATTTGCAATTTTCATCTTATACATTAGTATCTACACTTATACATTAGTACTACCTTGTATGCTTATGTGGGGAACCAGGGGATTAGTACCTTAGGTAACTGCTTTAGATATGAGTTAAATTACTTTCTTACTTGCTCTCATATACAAGTTTTAATTCACCCTTCTTTACAGTCTATCTCCTTACCTTCACGATACTTATGGCACATAATAACAGGAGTATTTTTAAATATTATAATATATGATATTATCATAATTACTTTTATTGTTTTTCAGATACAACAGCTTGTTGTACAGTCTTTTAGTGACCACATCAATCCATTCTTATTTATCTTTTTATATACAGCTTTATTCTATTAATGGTATATCTCGGGTATATATATATATATATATATTACAAGTTAAAATAAAAATCTTCAATTCAATATATATATATATATATATATATATATATATATATATAAAATTGAAGATTTTTATTTTCACTTGTAATATATATAAATGCGAAAATATCGCTTCGGCAGACGATAATTAACTAAATATTTCAGAAATGAAGCTAGAATTTTTATAAACGCCTGTAATTGCAACTTTTTTGATAGTTTGCCAAAATTATCAACAGCCTAGCTGGAAAAAATGAGCACAGGTTGCAGAATGTTTTACAACGTATTACGATGGGACTGATACCGGGTTGCTTTGTTGGATTTTAATGGAGTGAGTGGTCTTCTGATTCATTGGTTATATTTTGCAATGTTTTATTATAAAATTAATTTTTTTAGATGTATTTTTATACTCAACTAGCAGCGATTACCCGGCGTTACTCGCGATTTACGATGCAAAACTCTGATAAAAATTACACTGAAACATAGTGAATCTTATACATTGTTTTTTCACTGTGAAAGAAGTAAATTCATTGCATTATGTAAGAAAAACAAGAAAGATCAATCATGCTTAAGCATTGATTATGAAACACTTTCCAACTTCAATGCAATTTTATTTAAACATGTCTAAAATGCAATGCATTCCTCGGTAATATTTTAAAACTTATCACAATACTACATTAATTTATTATATTTGAAAACTTAAACCTTCATCGAAAAAAATGAACTTCATTCAAATGACAGCATTGAAATATAAATTGCGTAGTTTAAACATCTCTAAAATGTGATACAGTCGTCGGTAATCATTTTAGAATTATCATAATACTACGATAATTTATTATATTTGAAAACTTCATCGAAAACAACTGAAATTCATTCAAATGACGTCGTAGAAAAAATAACACGCCTGGCTCTCTCTATAAAAGCAGCATTTCATTCATAAATATTTTCCCAT